>CM042749.1:25741342-25774843 GCA_022496165.2 Catalaphyllia jardinei
TTATTCTGGATATCATGAAAACTGAATTCAATTATTGTTTATAATAATAACAATAACTTAATATTTTAAGAGGAGGCCTCCAATCACCTAGAAGTGGTTTTTAGGAGGGTTGTCTAAAAAATATTAAATGTCTAAAATAAAATATTACATTAAAATGTCTAAAATGCAGAAGTACATGTAATAAAACGTGAGACTAAAACTAAGGTTTAAAACCAAAACTTACAATGATTGAAATGGCACACCAGCTAATTTTCAGGTGTTTCACATTAATTAAAATTAAAAGCAAACAATTTATATTATTATTTAGAAAACAGTCGTAAGAAAATATACGCACTGATTGGTTAAAAATCATGTTTGTATAACTCGATGGAGACACAGAACTAGCGCGCGCTGTTGATGTAGTGATGGCACCAGCAAAAATAATTTACATTTTGATAATCAAAGTTAGCAAGTTGTTTTCCTTTTTCTAGTTGCAGTGTTTTCTAAAAGAAATAGAAAACATGTACTCAGTGTTTCTATCAAGTTATAGAAACACTCATGAAAGTTTGGGAGAACTCGTAAAAGCTGTAGAAACACCCTCCTGTGGGTCGTGTTCCCACAGCATGTCTCGTTCTCCCAAACTTCCACTTGTTTCTATAACTCGATAGAAACACACTACATGTTTTTACAGTGAATTTTTGAAGTCAGCACCCGAGACGTCATAACTGCAGATTATACAATAATCAAGTCAAGGACACTAAAGGTCACGGGTAATCATGTCATGCATGACGTCAGTGCTTCATTTCTAAGGGTTATCATGTCAACTTCGTGCAATTCAAGCTGCTTGCCGTCAGTGAAGAAGCAGAAACATGGCTTCCAAGTTTTTGCGTTCAATGTATAATAAAACTATTATTAGATTCGGTTTTGTGATATCAAGAATAATCAAGGTCTCGGTAAGGATTATTCTGGATATCACAAAATCCTCATCCAAATCTTCAAATAAAAGCATAATTAGCTTTAGCTAATAGCAGTCTGTTTTGCATAAAGGTCATCCAAAACATGTTGTGCAAATTTAAAAGCCCTGAGTCAGTGTGATTTTATTTGAAGAAAACTAATCAGTAATACAATATATCTGAAACATTTACTGGAGTTAAAATTTCATAAGGCTGGTCCATGGCGGATTTCTGACATCTGTGCAAACTCGACATTTGTTACCCAAGCCTACAATGAGTGACAAAAGTAGTTGAGACACTTTTAGGAAAATATGATTTTCGATACTTAAGCATTTGCTCTACTGATTTATTCGCATCTAACGTTAAATCTCTGATACCCCCGGGCCCCCAATTCAATGTTGTGTAGGTGCTGTGGTCTGTGCATTCGAAGAAATAGAAAAATCAACATTGTTTTAAAGGAAAGGGGGGGATATGTTTCCAAGACGCAGAACTCAGTGTCTCAATACTTTTGTTGCTCATTGTAGCTTGTCATTGAGTTAAATCAACCCCTTAGTACAGATAGCTTCATACTTTTACCGTGCATGTATAGTTGTTCAGTATTATTTTTTTTGTCAAGAGATATCAAAAGAACTGGTTGTCCAAGTCAAAGAAATGCGTCATATTTTGAGTTTCTATTCATAGCCAATAAAAAATTGGCTTGGATGAATGATCTGCCCTGGATGTTTTATGCACATTGTTACCCACTTATGCTCAGTGATGACCAGTGCTTTTAGTAACTTTGGAGACCCTTGATTATGTTGGAAAGTATTCCACTGATGTTACATACCTCTACATAGGGTGACTACAATATGACACCTGACAGACATCTGGGGTAAGTCTTTCTTAAATGTATAGACAAGTAAATTGACTTCATTAGGATAATCATATTGGGTACTGGACCTATGTTACAACCTATCTATTGAGACAATCCATTCATTGTGATGACTTCTGTTCTATTTTGAGACAACCATCTTATTCTAGTCACTCTGGTCAGAGTTATGGAATGTCTGTGCATGTTGCCCTCCTGCGTATTAAGTTAATGAAATCCCAGGACCCAGAAATATGGGTTAAACGATGTTACAGCATGGAAAACCAGCGAGAAATTGTGTATGATTGACATTCTAAATTTCAGCGACACATACCAGATAATTTGATAATATATATAATCATAATTTGACAGGACACTATGTATGGCTTCAGTTGCACCTTATTGTCAAATGAATGTTTTTTGTAGGGCAGCTTGGATTGACAAATGCAGACCAGATGTACTCATAACTGAATCAACTTATGCCACGACTATCAGAGACTCCAAAAGGTTTGCTGCCTTATATTGTGTCAATGACAGTGGTTTGGCAAAATGAATCAAAAAGAAATTGTAAAAATAATTATATCGACTGAGACACTTACAAGCCATGTAACACTGGAAGAGTAAATGGCATGACCAAATAAGATTATCTTTCTGGCAAAACATCTGTCCACACTGAGAACTACCATGATCCACAAAATAATTCTTGACTTTGGTACATTATGGTACGTGAAAAAGAGTCAAATCCAATGGTATTACGATTTAAATAGTATTGAAAGATTTCTAGCTACTGCATCAAAGCAAAAAAAATAATGACCCAAGGTTTATCACGCTGTAGAATAAATGTACCAAAATTAACAATGGAGGCACGTTCAATGTTCATTTTTATGCTTCACAAACATTTTTATAATAAATAGTAATCACAACTGCCACGACTATCAGAGACAGTTGTTAACATTTGGACTTTGTACTTGTAATGGTTTGTCTTAACAATGTTTTATTTCATACAGATGCAGAGAGCGAGACTTTCTAAAGAAGGTTCATGAATCTATGGACAAAGGTGGGAAGGTAAGACTAAAAAACGTAGAAGATGATAGGGAAAGATATTCATTAATAGACTCCCTTGTAATGTGTCAATGTGCATAAATTGTATTATCATGTTGTAAAATATTTTTAATAGTTTTCTCAGCTTGTAAGGTTAAATCTCTTTTTTAGTTTATACATGTATTTTTTTGTCAAACAGGTGTTGATTCCAGTTTTTGCTTTGGGACGAGCTCAGGAACTTTGCATTTTACTGGAAACCTATTGGTAAGAGAATTCACAAATACTTAAAATATCGAAAAAGTACAAAGTTTCTATTCAAAGTGAGGAGTCTTTTTTCTAAACATTGTTCATTGATAGCAAAAATTACCTACAGAAGCACAAAATCTACAAGCCAAAAGTAAAGGCTGACTTGTCAGTGATTAGACAAATAAGGAATGATAGCTGATAGCATGCATGCTCTTGCATTTCAGGGACAGGATGAATTTAAAAGCACCGATATATTTCTCGACAGGGCTCACTGAAAAGGTACTTTATAGTAAAGTGGAACTTGCAGTAATGTATAAACTGGTTGTAATTGATCAATTTTGAAGGGATGTTTTTAGCAGTTATGTATTGATGGTTTACTAAGTACTTGATCACTGTGCTGTATTTTTAGGAAGGCTGTAGGAGAGGCTTCATGAAGATTTTCTGTACCTCCGAAATTGTACAAACTAAAAAATCAAATAAGTTTGGTTCAAAAATAACTAAATGTTTAAATGTGGCTTGGCACTGTTCTCCTGACTCTGCTGTACAATGTCATACTAATGGCTTATCAGCCCTTGAGTTAAATAACAACATACATGTAATATTAATCAGCACACTGTGTTTGCTTTAGGCGAACCATTACTACAAGTTATTTGTGACATGGACTAACCAGAAAATAAAGAACACGTTTGTCCAAAGAAACATGTTTGATTTCAAACACATCAAGGTACGTTGAAACCACAAACTTTTACTGATTTTTTTCAAACTCCACTCAATTTCCCATCAGAAAGTAGAACTTTATGTGCTCTACAGTCAATAAATTATGCCTCCTCTCCACTGGCAATCTTACAGCCATGCACAGTTATTTAGGGGTAGATAATCTGCTCTGTTACGTAGGGTAAATCAGTGGTTAATGTTTATTTCTCTGTAAATGAATTGATTTCCAAGGAGTTTCTTTTGTCTAAAGCTTACTCCTTTATTTCAGCCTTTTGACAGATCATATATTGACAATCCAGGACCAATGGTAAAGATGACTTCAATAATTACATGTATTGGAGTGATCAGTTAATTTATTTTGTTGTTATTTTCTTTGTAACAAGGTAATATCTGCTAGATTTGTTAAACACTAAGGCCCTGTTTACACGGATCCGCACAAATCTTTGCACGGACAAAAACTTGCACGGTTCCACCTTGCGTTTACATGGTATCGGCGGAACTGGACGAATTTTTGAACGGCTAAGGCCCCGTTTACACGGGTCCAGACAAATTTTTGCACGGACGAATTTTGTTCCTGGAGCGCCTGTTTACACGGATCCGTGCAAATTCTGTTGCAGAGGTGTTTACACGGATCCGTGCAAAGTTTAGACCCGTCGCGGTATTTGATTCCAGGCCATAACCGCGCTATCTGCGCAAAAAGTTGCACGGTTCGGGTGTTTACATGGGTCCGTACAAATATGGAACCGTGCCGGTCAAAAAGCTGACCTACTTTTTTCAGGTCCTAAACTTACACACTTACACGGATCCGGACAAATCTTTGCACGGACAAAAACTTGCACGGTTCCACCTTGCGTTTACACGGGACCGGCGGAACTGGACGAATTTTTTTTTTGAACGGCTAAGTGTGCAAAATTGGTACCTAAAAAAACAAGGTCAACTTTGTCAATGTGTCTAGAGAGGAAATTAATTTAATGAAAGAAAATGCCATTCCAAGAATACAAAACACGCCACAAAGTTCGGAATGACACTCTTCAAAGGTAAAATGTGAAAATTGTGGTAAACGTAACTAAAGAAACCATTTAAATTCCCGTGAAAATTTTGTTTATGTCGACATGCATGAATAAATCAATGGTTTCACAACAACTCTTGACTGCTGTGATGACCTGTATCGTTGTCGATAAGAATACAGTCCACGCTAAACCACATTCGATTTGTTTTTTACCTCAACATTAAAGATAACTAAAGAAATCTTTGTTAAGATTTGTTGACAATCTGAAAACACCGACTCCGACTTGAAAGTGCACGCGCTGTATTATGCAAATGAGCTACTTGTACGCGTCAGATTTTCCTTTCAAAAACTTTTGCAAACTCGCTCAACAGACTCAACATGCCGAAGCAATAAGAAAGCATTGTTTGGGAAAAGAGTAATGAAGCGTAGCCATTGTGGATAAGAGTAAAGACCACGATAAACCACATTTTGGTTTGTTTTTACCCGGTGTGAACGTACAAGAAAATGTTTTTTCCTTCAGAGCGCGAGTTCAAAAAGGCGTTGCGTGACACGTTGATAAGAGCAGCGTGGTATGAACTCTTATCGACAATGGCAAATGGTGGTAAAATTTAGCATTCCTTTGTTTTATAGGTATTTCTAGAATCCCCTGAGTAATTATACTAAAACAATTATTCGCCTCAGGCTCGTGAATATTGGTGCATATTCCTATATACCTCTTACTAACCTCGTCTTCTCGGTCCGTACCGTAATTTACGGACCAAGGTTTTTCCCCTTCGATTTATGGCCCAAGCGCGAAGCGCGCGGGCCATAAATCGTAGGGGAAAAAACGAGGATCCATAACTTACGGTAAGGACCGAGAAGACGAGGTTAGTAAGATATTTATTAATCACATGTACAATACTGTTAAAGTGCCCCTGTGACAAAAAATAAATTATTTTTTTCCTTTGGATTTCAAAACTAAGTTAACTAAACACTAAGTGACGCAAGTTTTAGTCCTTGATGTTTATTTTAACTGGAACTTTCCTATTTAATGATCCGCCATTACTAAATTTAAGTTCTTGAGAGAGCTGGATCGAGGAGAAAATGACGTCAAAGGCTCACTAGTTTAAGAATGCGATGCGTGTGTACGCTGCAGAATTAATATGCAGCACGGGAGTTTTGGGCTTTCACACTTTTAAACTCGCACTTTGCATACATAATAAGCTGCGTTCACACGCTGAAATTTTAAGCTGGTGGGCCTTTGACATCACCTTTCCCGGATCCAACCCTCTGAGGTCAAATTGGTCAGGTTTGAACGTGAGTGATGGCGGATCGTGAAATCCAAAACTTACACTCAAAGTAAACGGCCTTTGGATAAAAATGAAAGGTCAGAATTTTGCCAGTCAAGTGTTAAGCAGACACACTTTCAGAATCTCAAGAAAAAAAGGAAGTGATTTTTTTTTTATCACAGGGGCACTTTAAAATACTAGAGAAATACATCCAGATGTTTTTTTCTGCTGTTTAATGTGTAACTTTTGGTTGTAGGTTGTTTTTGCAACACCTGGTATGTTGCATGCTGGTTTGTCGCTGCAGATTTTCAAGAAATGGGCCTCAGATGAGAAGAACATGGTATAAGTTTATTACTTTGCACCTTCACTATTGAAGCACCATGAAACTTATGATTATGGTCATCAGCATACTAGAAAATAAAATGCAATAATGTGTTAAACTCTCAGTGTGTAGGTCACCTGGTTGTAGGGCGTTGTCATGGTGGCCATGTCGGTGATCGTAATATGAAATCAGTCAAGCGCAAGAAAATGGCTCATTTCTCAAAGGAGATAACTTTTATTATTATTTGATACATTTTTTCTCCCTTTTCATCAGCCAAGAGCCCACCACGTGACCTGCAAATAACTACCTGTTAATAATGGTTTACTCATGGCTAATACCATCTCAATGTATTTTGTTAGTAGTAGTAGGTCAGCAGAATTAAGCCTTGTTCCGGATTAGGTGGAATAGGTAAATCATTAATATTCAAACTGTCTAGGTAAAAATGGGGTACTAATAAGCGTCACTCTAGTACAATGAAAACAATAAGCTTGTCTAAACTTGCCCGCTAATAATTGACCCTGATTGGCTCATGAGAAATCTGTTAAGTGCCACTAAGCCCCAAAATGTTTTTTCGCTAATATAAATTTCCTTTTTCTCGTGATCACCACAGCGAAACAATTATCGTTGTAGCTATTTTTGTTAATTTTCTACCAATTTTCAAAGTTCAATGTTCACGACCGAGGAATAGCGAAGAATGGGACGAGTTGCGTTTCTGAGAAGAATATCTGCGAGCATGCGATAGTGTGTGTCAAAATCGTTGCAGAATGCAAGGAATATGTGTTGTTGGAGACTGTAGCAATACAGGATACGCAGGATAGAGTATTCCTCTTCATTTGATACCTCTATCCCGATGAAACTCGACCAGAAACGAGAAAAAGACCAAAGAAGTGAGCTGATCTGTGCGAAGCGAACAGTCGGGGAGGCGTCGAGGATTTCTTCGATCTCGGGTTCGCCGCAACTATAAAAACCTATAGCTTTTCATGGCCTGTATATTCTCTATCTCTTGTGGAAAGCTTGACCTTTTCATGGCACTGCATAGGACACGAATTTGGGATAAGCTGGAAGCCATCTGACTATTCCAAGCGCAAACGATCGGTCCTACGAGTCCATCACATGAACTCACACGGTGAACTAAACGCATCGGTTTTTTTACTCGAAATAAACACATTTTTAAACGAATAGTAAACGAAATCTGCGTCCTACAACGAAGCGATTAGGATTGTTGAGCCTTCGAATTAACTGGTGAACTAGCTATGTATTTGTGGATTTTAGTAAAAACACACGCACACTAGCCTCCCACGCAGACGTTCTTAGGCTTGTCACGCGTTCCTTCCCACGAACGTCTGCTCAACGGACCGGTCACATCCGTTCGTTGGCGGTTAGCCAATCATAGCTTCTCTGCCTTTCCGTGGAAAGCTGGACTTTGACCGACTTTGACCCAACGCTTCAACACGAGAAATTTGTGCCGTAAAATGCTCAACATTCTCACTTACGTACGAGTTGCACCAGCAACTACAGATGTACATATTATTTTGGATGTACTGGCAACTGATAAGACCGACATTGAGGACCGGTACGGTTTTAATGTCAAACAATGGGATATACAACACGGAAAACAGTCAACTGATTCGCACGCAAACAGCTGCATTTCAATTATATTGTGTCAGAAGGGACAAAAGGAGCAATAAACCTATTCATCGAACTCGTGAAACAGAAGCTTAACCAAAATGATGGAAGAAACATAAGAACCTCTCTGCAGAAACGTGTAGCTTTCTCGAAGTAAAGCTTCGGCGTCTCCGAAGAAAAATACCGGATGTGAGTAAATATGATATGTGTGATAAGAAGCAAAATACGCTCTACTTTAATACAAATACCTTGTTCTAATGAAACAACCGGGCCCAGGGCCACAATATCAAATGCAAGTAAGCAACATTTCACGGAAAAATTCTTATTTTTCCTCGTTTTGCCCCTCGAAATCCTCGAAAGCAAATATCGTGCAATATAAATGAGCCTAAACAGCACATGGCAAACAGCCTGGCAAACAACAGAGATGTCAACATTAACAGAACAGCGGATTGGTTCTTTGAAACAAAGGCCAACCGCCAGTGAACGGAAGTGGCCTGTCCGTTGAGCAGACGTTCGTGGGGAGGAACGCGTGACAAGCCTAAGAGCGTCTACGTAGGAGGCTACACGCACACCGGAAGCCGTAATCCGACCGTGTATCTCAATAGCCATGCCGAATACAGAATTGTTTCGTTCTTTGAGCTTTGTTTTTGAGGAACGAAATATATCTTAATTTCAAACTTAGAATGGATCAAGCATTTATAGCTATTTGAGAAAAGTGAATCAAGCGATTAAGATTCGACTCTACAACTACCGACGGAGTTCGTCGTGCTGAAAGAAGAATGCGATTGTCAGTCAACCGAAACGCAAACTAAAACATGTAAAAAGTCGAGGACTCCCAGCGAACGTAAAATGGACATTTTATTCAAAATAACAGTGAAGTGGAAATGTATCTGTTTAACTGATACTATACTGAACCTCTTTTCAATATCCTAACGAAGCATTTGCCATGATTTAGTGGTACGAAATATGCAAATCTGTATAGCTTGTGTTCGTGCATAGTAAAATTACACGGTAACTAGGTATACCTATCGATAGACTGCCAACGAGCAAATAATTTGTGGTATAATAAAGGGGTTTTTTAATACAGCATAACGGATTGTTGGTTCTCTTCTGTTGCAAATATTACCGAGAGAGAATTACGCAAAAAATCACGCCTGTTCTGCAGGCTAGAATTATAACGCTTTTACCGGCCGGTAGCATGACACCCCTTGGGGACAAGGTTGCTTTCGCTCGTCACGCAATCCAGTAGGATATTGAGAATTCGAGGAGTATTGCAAGTGAAGTATGATCTTCGCAGTAAATTTTCCAATTTAAGCAATTGGAAAGAAGAAGCCTGAAAAAAATCAGGGCTTCAACGGGATTCGAACCCATGGCCTCCGCGATACCAGTGCGATGCTTTACCAACTGAGCTACGAAGCCACACATTGGGAGCAAGGTCAATTTAATGAGTTCATATCTCCCGTAAGGAGTGAAATGATGTAAAGTGTATATGAAATAATTCATATTTGAACTGCCGTTATAGATGCAAGTGAAGTATGATCCTCGCAGTAAATTTTCCAATTTAAGCAATTGGAAAGAAGCCTGACAAAAAAATCAGGGCTTCAACGGGTCATGGTCATGGGTTCCAATCCCGTTGAAGCCCTGATTTTTTTTTCAGGCTTCTTCTCTCCAATTGCTTAAATTGGAAAATTTACTGCGAGGATTATACTTCACTTGCATCTATAACCGCAGTTCAAATAAGAATTATTTCATATACACATTACATCGAGGAGTATTGTCCGTCAGTTTCCCTGAATATCAAGAGTTTCGCAATGTATCGCTGCTCGGTCGAACTTTCATTTCGATATGATGGGCAAAGTCAAAGTGAAAGTGAACACGCTCGTTTAATGCTGTGGCAAACAGATCCGATTTGTGTTTTGAACATTGGATTTGCTCCAGTGGTTCGAATGTAAACACACTCGTTCTGTTCTGTTCGGAAACGCTGCCGACAAAACGTTCAGTTCGATATGCCGACAAAACCTTCAGTTCGATGGTTAGGGAGGCAGCGTGGCCAAGTGGTTGGGGCGTCGGACTTGAAATCTGGACGTCGCGGGTTCAAGTCCCGCTATGACCACTTAGCTGGAGTTGTTTCTCGTTGGACCCTAGTTCAACTCCTCGGTCATGTTTGTAAATAGCCAACTGGTCTGCCTCCTGCCAGTTGGGATTTTTAAGCCTGTTATGTTCATTTGAAATATTTGTTTCTTTCAGTTTAAGTGGCATGCCTGTGAACTAGCTTGGTGCAGCTAAGTCCATGACCACACTAAACTAACATTTGACATTTTCTTTTTTTGACATGTTAGATTTGAACACTGGATTTGCTCTAGTGGTTCGACTGCTGAACACACTTTCAAAAAACGCAGCCCGATGGAACTTTCGGTTCGATATAGGTAAACAGAGAAGGAATACACTGTTTCGATTCATAAACACGCTAGCCCACGTGTAGCCGTTCCCTCCCCCGAGGAAAAACGGTAGGGAGGGCTTTCATGGATCGAAATCTTTAGCCACGCGCGCGCAGGGAAAAACACAGAGCCCAAAAGGTGCCCGTTCTGCCCTTTTGTCCTGAATGGCCTCGTTTTGTCCCTTTTGTCCCTCAAAAATCCTTTCTGTACTGTGTTGTGTCCTTTTTGTCCTTCGCATAAAAGGTTAAAATTCGCTGGAACTGTTTTATTTTTTGCTGAGATCTCGAACTGTTAACATGACTAAACGCGTGTGCCGTGATTGCCCAATTCCGAATTGTGGAGCAAAATATCTCGTTAGATTGTCTAGTCATCTCACAGATGTACATGGATTAGATTATATAAATCGAAGGAAGTGATTACAAGAAGCGAAATTACAACCCAAGGTTAGAATGATGATCTATCCAGCAAAGAGGAGCCAGGGATTAAGACCTTAAACAAGCGAAACGCCTCCATCAGTGCAGGAAGAGGAAAAGGATACAATAGTCCATCAGTTATCAACACCAAGAGGAGTAAAGAAATCACTGAAATCTCTACCAAGAGGCTTTAGAAAAGCAGCCAATAACATCAAACATTATAAAACAACAGCAGATTCAGTTCCTGAGTGGCTCACTTTGTATGGAGACGATGAAGGGCCGAAACAGAGAAGAGAGCTTAGTAACCCCCGCCTGCAGCAGCAGTAGCTTGTCACACTAAACCCCGTCCCATAAGCTTCACATTTTCACAGCGTGTTTTATAGGTGGCGCTCCACTTGCCGTTCAGTTTGCTGTCAAAGCTCGTGCTTGTCAGACCCAAAAAAATGTTTAGGAGCGACGGTTATAGTTACTGCTTTCTTCAACGAGGTAATGGATATTACGAAGACAGTGAAGACTCCCACGAGGTTCACCTCAATGCCTTGGTCGACAAGTATAAAAGGAACGGAGATTCGGAAAATGTAGCTCACCTTAAAGCGCAGAACGCTCTTCTTTCTCTCTACAGAAAAGAATTGAGAAAAGTGTTGTTAGAGTATTAAGGAATGGACAATGTCAAGCGTGCGTCTATCCAATTCTCGCTAGACATTGTCCATTACTTTTTTAACAAAGCAAGACATTTTTCACGCTGAGAAGTCGCTTTTTCTGCACTGATCAAATTACGAATTCTGCATGTTTTCACTTTCCTCACACGCGCACGTGCACGTGCACGTGTTGTTTTCACTGGTAGCACTTTCGTTTTGTTGATCCACAGGGAGCACACAATCTTGCTGAGTAGGCAGAGAGTAAATAAAGGAACGAAAAGAATGAACAGTTTACCTCTGTCTCCTCTTGTCAACTCTTTTATCTTACGCGATTTTACGTGGGAAAACCGCTTCTTAGAAATCGCTAAACTCGTACCTAGGCCTTTCCGCGCTCAGTAAAAAAATTTTTTGTTTGTATAAAATTGACAAGGGAGGCAACTCTTTGCCAAAACATTTTGAACGCACTGGGAATATTTACTCGAATCTCTAAATTTCGTTGCTTTCATAAAACCAAACAAACACAAAATGATGTCAAGGTTTTTTTACAACTTGGCCGAATTTGTTTTCGAATACTTTTGCAACAGTCGGAGCGAGTTTTGCAAAGTTTTGTCTCAATTCGCTTTTCGTAACACGAATGCTCAAAAAAAAATGCCAGCATAATGTACAAAAGCCTATTTCGATGTTTTTGCAACCATTTCTGACAGGGTTTCTAAGTCTTGAAAGTCATCGAGAGATTCTAACTCAAACGTTGGGTTATTACTAACCATTAGTAACAGCTAAATTTTAGTTTTACTGGGAAAACGTTTGAGAAAAATTTTTGCTAGCAAGAAATTTCATCGACAATGACGTCAGCCTGAACCGTTTCTATCAACCATCCATTTCTTTTTCATAAAAAATCAGCTAATCAGAGCGCGCGCTAGCATATAGCTATGTTATAATCTGCAGTGGATGCGAGCGATGACGAAAGATTACACCTTCCAAAAAGTGATGGAAACCCAAAAAGATCTCAAAGATACAGATGGATTTGATTGGTTAGAATCGACAGAACTAGCAATTAATAAGCGGAAATTCTTGCTTAATCGATTGTTTGTGAAGCAAACGATTCCACAAGGTGAAGACTAGACCTACTGTGTTTTGTTCTCAATAAAAATGCATTTCAAACCGATATCTAGTGTGTTGTTCTTTTGGAGTTTATTTCTTTGTTAAGGGGATTTCAGTCTTATTGTTCATTGCATCCTAATTTCCTGATTTACTTTGTGTTAACACTTGATAGTTATTTTAATTTCGGTGTATTCATTTCAAATCTGTGTGTATTATTTTTTTGTATTCGCTAATTTCTGTCGCTAATAAAAGTATTATTCAGGAAACGTGTTGTTCGATAATATTTATTGTCGCGTGTTGACAATTAATTAGAGCTCCGAACTTCTATTGTCATTTCAATGATAGAGCTGTCCCATGGGTTGCTCCGTTCGAGTTTGTACGCAAATCTTAGGGTCGAAAGTGGGGGAGTTTAGTGCGTGACTAACGGAGCGGAAAACAAGACCACCTAGCTAAGAATTAATTCTCTCTCTCTTGTCAGCAAGCTGAGAGATCAGATAAAAACATGATAGATTCTACCTAAACCAATCGCGGTTAAAAGAGCCCGGTTTCCAAAATCGTTTTCAAAGAAAGCTAGAGAACCTTGTTACGCTTTCAAAAATTTGCGCTTGACAGTTAATGAGCCAATCAGGGTTAGCAGGCAAGACCGGGCGAGCTTATTGTTTTCATTGTTTAGAGCGACGCTTATTAGTATGCAGGAAATCCACGTTAGTATGGAGGAAGACACTTTATTAGTACGCAGGAAATCCACATTAGATTGCAGGAAGATACTTTATTAGTATGCAGGAAGACAGGGGAAGACAGTAACGCGGATTAAAAACAACATAGTATACTACTTTGGTTGCAAATAATATTCTGCTTATGCGAAATTACAGGTTGTAATTCCTGGTTATTGTGTTGCTGGAACTGTGGGTCATAAGGTGTTGTCTGGACAGAAGAAAATTGAACTGGACAAGAAAAGTGTTGTAAGTTTTGAAATGTATCTCAGTTGTCCCCACTTAGTAATTACATTTTCTCTGTGGCTAATTGTGACTTTTCCGGTGATTTTTAAAAAGGAAACAACATTTTTCATTTTACAAAACATGTTTCGACATTCCTATGTCATCTTTAGTTGCAAATGTTCGACGGTTGTACATTTTCACTGTATTCATGATTACGTTAACAATTTGATTACTGGAATACACTGGGAGCAAATGCTGTGTGCGTGCCAACAGTAGTTAAAACGGAATCAAAAAATTAAACAAAATAAACAAAACATGAAAAAGAGAAAGAGGCAAATCTGTTGGTATAGAGCTGGAATTTCTCACTTAATGTGCAGAGCCTCTTTTATCCTAACTTGAAAACTCGAGGTGGCGGAAGCTAGAATCGTGAAAGATTCTGCAGAGCAAGAGTGCGGTAAGTCCCTAAAGACTGCAAGTGCTTGTAAACATGCGAAGCCTTGTCTGTCACAAGGTGCTCGCGGACATGTGTACCACTGTGACGAGTGGTTTCACCAATGTAGCAGGCATTATGCAAAGCACATGTGAATTCATATATAAACGACACGTGAACGGAGACTCTGCGGCATGGAATCTTTCACGCTGAGCATGTTTCTAACCTTAAATGTAGAAAACACTAACTTAATATCATGGTCTCTTGCTTAATATGTAGATCGTTTTGCAATAACGTTTAAGGAGCTGTCTTAATTTAATCTGGGCAACTTTAGAAAAACGGCCAACACTAGGGAGTTTATAGAAATGTGTAGAAGTTCCATCTTAGCTGAACGGGCCAGTCCACACATTTGCAGGATTGACATTCATTTTCTTAGAAACATAGCTACAGCACGTATGAATATGGATGGAAAACAGTTTTTCCGAAAAATCATCGTCAGCTTCTTAATGTGTCCATGGAAACCAAGCCAAGTGTTGTTAATCTTATAGACCCTGTCAACTAATATCCTAACCAATCCCAATTTGTAAGACAAAGGTGCAAAGCTAAAATAAGTACTAAGAAGACCAGAAAATGAAGAGACTCTACTTATCTTCTGTAAGTGGCTATCCTTTCCTCTATGGATTGTCTCTATCAGATTGATGTTAAGCTCTCAGTTCAGTACATGTCATTCAGTGCACATGCTGATGCAAAGGGAATCATGCAGCTGATACGTCAGGTGAGACTGAGTACAGTGAATCATTGCCAACTCAGTGCAGTAGGTCAAGCTCATTGGCCTAGACTGTGGAGTTTTATTTACCTGTAACTGTTAAACAGTCAGGCGTACAAGCACTGGTATTAGCAAATCCTGTTTGAAACCAATCGAATGCTTCCTGATTGTAACTTTCTGATCAGAAATGTTTTGGCCTTACGAACCTTGTTGCGTCAATCAATAGTTACTCATCGCTTGAAAACCTTTAATTTCATTCGCCCATTGTGTCATGTACCTTTATTGCTGTCAGTATTAAGGTTATTGTTTCTGTTGCTTTAGCCTGCGAGCAGGTCCCTGGTGGGGAGCGCTACTGTTGTTTGTTCTGTAATGTTTTATCCTGTTAATTCTTCTGAGAAATTTATGGCTATATATCTATGTCAACTAAATGAACTTATTATTACTTTCCAATGTAATTTCCAAAAACATCACAGGTTCAATCTTTGCTCTGTGGGCTTCGACAATTACCTTCTCCCCAATTGTTGTGCTCTTTGCAAAACAAAAAAATCTCATCTAGAAAGCCCACTGTTTATGTGGTTCTTTACAAGAAAATAGTAAACAAGACACAACTCAAGAGACAAAGTTCAATTCATCGTTAAGACAACTGGGATGATATTCTCACCATGTACGTGTATGTCATAAAACTGTCTATAAACTACTAACTTCCTGCTAACTAAGCGCAAGGGCCTGAATTCTCCAGTATGACTTGAGCAAGTTAGATCAGTAAATAGTTTATTGTATAGCACAAAACAAAAGATATACGGCTCATGGCCATTTCCATGGGAACGACGGTCCGTATATATGCCAAAATACCAACCAAGAAAGAACCAATCAGAACGCTCTGATTTATCCCAAGACCACCTTGCCATATAATAAAACTTCTTCATATGCTCACTACCTGTTTTTTTTTTTCTTGTTGTTGTTGGTTTTTTTTGTTTTGTTGGTTTTAGGCTGAGCCTAAGAATGTTGTTTTGGTTCATGGAGAAGCAGGAAAGATGGATTTTTTAAAACAGCAAATTGAGAAAGAATTTGGTAAGCCATCAAGGGGTCTACAGCAAAACAATAGACAATTAATCATTAACTAAAAGGATTTATTCTTGAATTATCTTTTATTTATCTCCGGTATTCATGTTAGTTAACCAATTAAATTTCTCTGTACAAGAATGAAAAAAAAAATCATCAACTAATCCAGGGCTTAAGGTGGCCGAACAGAGTTTTTGAAACCTGTGTTTCGTTTACCTTTTTCTCTAAAACCCTTGGTCCTTTGGTTACCAAAACTGGCAGCAAGCAAGTTAACAACACAAATTTCGTTTTTTTTTTATAGTTTAGCTGACGTATGTGTCGTTGCCATGGCAACCTCGATAAATATAAACAGGCCTTTAAAATTCGTTTTGTTTATTTGCGAAAAATCTGGTCGTTAGGTCTTTTTTAACAATTTGCATCCAACTAGATGTAATGATGCACTCAAGTTAACACTGTTTTAATGATAACTTGACAGAGAGATCTAAAATTTTCTCTGTTAAAGTTTAATTTATCTTATTAGACGTTTTGTTGTGTAGTATCGCTGAGTATTTTTACGAGTTGTGCCGTATTTTGGCGAGCCCGTAGGGCGAGTCAAAGTACAAACAACGAGTAAAAATTCTCAGCGATACTACACAACAAAACGTCTAATAAGAGAATTATTATCCAACACGCCAAATTGTCATTCCGTACAGGCGAATTTCGCGGATATTTATTCACGGGGAATGCGTGACAGAAGTATGTGAACCGGAAGGGAATTCGCGTGGGAAATCCAGCTAACTGATTGGTCAACAGCAAACAAACCTGTCTAACCGGTCCTCTGGAGTACAAATACCGCGTGATATTTGTACTCTGCGAAGTGCAGTTGGATAATAATTTTCATTATTATATCTCTAAGTTAGTACGCGCGCTGTGATTGGTCAATTTAGCGGGCCGTACTAAAATTTAAAGTTTTTTGTTGCTAAACTGTTGCGTGATTCATATCGCCAAATTTTCTCAACTTATGTAAAAAAGAAAAGTTTAAAACTTTCTTTTACTCTAAATTGTGTATTAAAGCGTGCTAACGACGTAAAAACGATTTCAAAGTGATTCGTTTTGCTTTCGACCTGCTTCAGAAATTTGAAGCCGTTCCCCATGAATGGAAATCGTTGCCGAACCCTTCAGACACACAATAGAGATATAATAAATATCTTACTAACCTCGTCATCTTGGTCCGTACCGTAAGTTACAGATCCTCGTTTTTTCCCCTACGATTTATGGCCCGCGCGAGGTTTATACTCCAGTTACGTATCTCCTAAAGTATTTTCGTGGCAAATTTCGTGAAATCCTAACGAGTGGTTCTCAAGAAATAGGCGTATTACCGAGAAAGATATTCGCATTCATTCGCATTTTTTGACTTACTACGCATGCGCTTCATTACATGGGTTCTTTCGGTTACAAAGAAAAATCTGAAAATTGCTGAGTTCTTTGCATCAATACCTTTTCTAACATAGCTTTGTAATAAAAGAATAAATCTATCAATACACTGCGTTCAATTATGAAGAAAAATAGAGCAGAAAGTGCAGGCATTCAGCAAATAAATTGATCGACGAATCGACGGCGCTGAATCGCATCAGCAAGAGCACGCGCAGAAACTGTGTTCGGCCACCTAACCGGGGATATTGATAGTGTAAATTAAATATTTACAGCGGAGGTAAGACAGTTATACAAACAACAAATCCACAGGACTTAACAAAGGGATATTGTCTAGATTATCATCAACCAATCCAGGGCTAATCGATCATCATGTTCTCAGAACTGACATTGAAATAAATATCTGACAACTAGTAAGGAGAATTGATCTCTCGAGTTAAGGACTGAAAGAAAGTTAAAGTTGTCTTGGCAGTGAAGGAGCAGTCTGTAAGTACTTTAGTTAAGTGAAGTAAGCCTGTAAACTTTGCTTGTTATACAATGTTTTCCTTCAGGTATAAACTGTTACAAACCAGCAAATGGAGAAACAGTATGTATGACTACCATTCCCACCATTACAGTCGACATGTCTCTGGATTTACTGAAAAGAAAAGTCACGTCTCTGCAAAGAAAAGGTCAGTTCTGGATGCTTTGAATGACCGGCCACATGCTACAAGATCCGCCATGCTTGATGAAAAGCACTGCAGCTGGCACATCCAATCAAATAAAAGTTGAGAGTCGCTTTGTTTTTGAGGCTGCCATATTCTTTTACCATCCAGCATGACGGATTTTGTACCATACGAACGCTTCACACAAAACACCTTTCACCACGGTGGTGTGTTGGTAATTTTTGCTGCTTTGTATGCGCCCGCATTCTACCAACAGGAGAGGCAATGCTCCTTGTCTTGTCCTTCAGATGTAAAGTTCATAACAAAGTATTTTGATCTAGGAGACAAACAACACAACAGTCTTCTCTGTAACAACGAGCTTGCTAAGTTAATGGCATGTCACCCAGTATCACAAATAAACACAACATGGATATAAACACAACATGGATATAAACACAACATGGATATAATTCCAAAACATGAACGAGGAGTTGAACTCAGGACTTCCGAGAACAAATCCAGCTAGTGACGGGATGGAGGTCTTGATTGCGACAAATAAAGTAAACAAAATAAAATCGTTCGATAAAATCGTTCACTCAACTGCCTGTGTATAGAGGTTGGTATTTCACTTTCTCAGTGAAGCCCTTTCTCTTTTGCTTTCTTAATGTAGTACTAGTTGTTTAGTGGGAAAATTTGTAAATCATGTTCATAGTAACTTGTGTACTTGATTGAGTATTGGGACGTTAATTACTGATTACTCTCAATTCTGTAAATCCCACAATTTATCAACACGTTTTGTAGATTACACCATTGATTTAGTTATTTATTTTACAGATGCAAAAAGAGCAAAGCTTACTCCTCACAATAATCATCTGCCATTACAAGGGGTTTTAGTTCTGAAAGACACGGTGAGCTTGACAGATTTTTATCTGGATTTCCTGTGTTTGATGTTGCTTGTGTCCTGTGCGTAATAATTCTTTGTTCATCGTTTGGTAGTCTATTAGATTAATGGAACCGGCTCAAGTCATGAAAGAACTGGGACTGACTGAACATAAGCTTCGATTTACATCATCTGTTACCATGGAGACCACCGTACCACATCACATGTTGGTGGAGAGAATACAGTGTGAGCTTGAAAGGTATATCATTTTGTTTGTCAAGGTTTGCTATCTTTGGAGACCCATTGACAGTGGCGAGCGCAAATGGCGTTAGCCAAAATGAGTTACTCTTGCAACCTTTGATTCAGTTTGCAATGCTAAGCTACAATTACTAATAGAATCCTTTTAAATCTAAGACTTCTTCCAAACTACTCAGTACAGCAAATGGCAGAAGGCTGTTTATCAGTGGATTCTGTTCTCATCAAGGTTAGTCTTGGGTTTCAGTGCTGGAGTAAATGCGATTTCCCTTTGTCAAACTCTCCTGGATTACTGCTTCCTCTTGATGAATTGTCAGTCCAGAGCTTCACGTTGAAACCTTATAATTACCGAGTTATTTTCTTTCACTTTCCTCTCACTGCTCTCCATGGGACTCATACCACCACATAATCTTTGGTTCAATATCATTCTGATTATTAGTGTTGTTTATAAATAAAACGCAGCCTTGCTTTAGTAATTTAAGATGCATTGTTTGTCTTTGATGTTTGGAGATCAACCGTCCCTTTCCACTGTTCCACTTTTTTCATCAATTTCATTGACGTGTGTACTCGTTGCTTTTGATTGTGCTGGTATTTTGTCACAGATATCACCCAGCAGTGGTGAAAATGGTGGTTCTTCACAGTGTACAGCGCTTGTGTCCTGGACATTGCAGGTGATTAGAACAGCTTTCAGCGCTCACAACTACTGTCATAGTGCGTCGCCAACCTCAATTAATTACATAGCTTTTTCTGTAGACTTAATCTGTTTACGTATTTACTTTTTTAAATTAATTTATTTGTAGTTTTTAGTGTGTATTTTCTTTTAATGATTGTCCTGTGACCCGCCTCGATAAGCACTGCTACCTGCGGAGCCAGGGGATTTAGGATTAATTGTAGAGTGATAAAATGTTGTTTTGTTGTCGTTGTTTCTGCTGCTGCTGTTGCTGTTCTCACTGTTGCTGTCATCATTTCGAGGTCTCGGTGGACTGCATGAATATTATTGTTGTAAATAAGAAAAATGATGAAAGAGTTGTTCCCAGCTTCTGACTGTTATTATACATCTTTCAGCTCCACAGATCTACAAGTTTTTATTTGGCTGTAGATATTTCTTATGATGCAGTTCCTAGATTTTCTCTGAAGCAAACGTTCAGGAAAACCTTCCCGCGGCCCTTGTTGCCTCTGAATCGTTTCATTGGTTCTTGCGCCTCCGTAACAAGATGAGGCTTGATGCTCGAACTTTCACATGGAAATGAACCTTTATATTACCCACATGTTCAAAACAAATCGATGTGAGGTTTTCACCAGGCTCACTATTAATATTTCGTTGCGTGATATGTGTTTTTTCTTTCATTTTCAGGAAGAAGAATTGGGAAGTCAAGTACTCTCTTTGTTACGTGATCGAATAGCCATGGCCGTGTCTCGGTCCGGAGAACTAGCAGGTTCAAGCTGATGAAGGAGCACATTAGTCCCGTTAGCCCGAAGAACTGAAATGCTGACAGAGTAACTCTTATGTTAAGCTAATATAGAGAGTTTACCAGCTCTGTTACCATATGGAAGGTGTTCTTGCTTTAATAATAGGAGAAGAAAAAATATCTTGGTCATGGTAGTAGCCTGAAGTGGTAACGCGGCTCAAGTTAGAACCGATAAACAAGACAGTTCGTGCCATAGTGCAAATTAATTTATTGTTTTACACTGTCCTTTGTAGAAATGTGGTTCCACTGCGTTTAAAACTATATGGAGAATTTTAAAGTATGAATAGGGCATGAGAACACATCGAGGCTCGGCTATACCTGACTGCCCACTTACTCACCCACCCACCCACCCACCCACCCACGGTACCAGCCCCTTTTGAGATGTTCAAGATCTTTTGTCTCTTTGTGCTGTTCAAGTATTAGCATACTTATTGGCTCTTCCCAATATCTCTTGCGCTCGTTAACGTACACAAAATGACCAATCTTTAATATAGCCTTTTACACAATTCTTTTGAATCGAAACTCAAGTGATCGATACGTACGTCATGTGCAATTATGAGTCATGGTCTCAAGCTTGAAAACTGTAGGCCGTGATGGTTTCCCATAGAATCAGAATAATAGCAGAAACACAACTGATATTAAATTGGTGGTAGTAGAGCTGTAAGTTGTTCTTCATTTATTCGTTGTTCAGCACTGACGGTTGACAACTGACCTGCCAATGGCTGTATGGAAAGAAAATAGGTACGGCATATGTACATGAGACTGCCTAATGTATCACTGAATCATTTGTCACAAGTACAGTACTATTCTTGGGGCGGACTCAATTGTTTGTAATCCATCTAGGCGAGAAGGGATCAGACAAGCTTGTGGCGTCGTGTACTAATAAGATACCTAAAAAACTTGAGTTTCGGTAAACCTATGTATTGCACCAATTCTTCCAGGTAAAATGTTGGTTCCGTTATGGAGTGCTGCCATGTTTTGCAGTTCTAGCAAATGTAACCATTGTTTGTATCAACTTCTCAAACTCATTAATAATTCATTAAGTTAGAACAAAAGAAATCACAAGCGTGAAGGAGGTTTGGATACCCGGTCTTAATTAGCATAGATTTTGACGATTTTACTTCTCCGTTTACTTCTTAGTTTTTGCTTCGATTGAGAAGATATATCAAACACTCGAGACAGCATTTCATCGGCTATCCAAACACCTCGAATTTCGTCAAAAATACTCCGCTGCGCGTCGTATTTTCAACTCTCTTCTCGGTGTTTGGATATCCCGATGAAACACTGTCTCTCGTGTTTGATATATTACTTCCAAGCCATTAAAAGCTATGAAAATGTGTTACAAACTGATTAAAGAACTGTTGTAGTCCCAATGTGATCTTTACAAAGGAATTCTCATACATTGTTGCTGTCTTCTGCTTGAAACTTTCTAAAAGCAGTAAGAAGTTTGTCTTTATCATATACAACATGATCTTCCCCAGGTCACTTTTTTCTATATTGACAAAATTAATTAAGACCAATAATCTTTGCTGTTTTGTGTGCTCGCTTTTCATTTCTATGGATAACGTTAGTAAAACATTTGTCGAATTTGTCGGTGATTATGTGCAAGTGACCCAGTGGTGTCTTGATAAATATTCAAAAGGTAACAAAGCAGTGGAATGATTGTTTTGAGATTTTGTAAAATTGACGACAGAGAGACAGCGACTAATAAAAGGCTTTTTTAAAGATATCTTGACTCTTGAAAATGAGAAATTACTTTCGTCTTCTCACAGGAAACATGACTGACAAACATATCATGATCCAGCGGACCCTTAATAAAACTGTTGTCGTTTCTTCCTACAATTAACGATTGCCTAGATGACTTCCCTTTTCATAAAACAATAGCATTGTCTTCATTTCCTCTGCTGTTGACATTATTTCGCTGGTGATAATTAAATGAAAAATTAACAAACTGACAAGGACTTCATATCTTTTAAAGCCCATTTCTTTCCCAGAGATCAGGAAGACAACGGCAGTGCGGTCCATAGCTTTGGTTGCAGATTACTTGGATAAGCCATGAAAATGAACTTCACTTGGCCTTTTAATAACTCTGATAAAAACTCGGGTGGAGGTTTCCTTGAGAAAGACAAATTATGGAGGTGTGAATTACAGGATCTTCATCTGCATAATTCAAGTTATTATCTGTTTCATGGCGCTGCTCGGAAACTCTGCGATTCTGATAACAATATGGAAAACGTCTTTGCATTTATCGGCGAATGTGTTGCTGATATGTCTTGCTGTATCAGATCTTGCTGTGAGTTTGGTTAGTCAGCCCCTGTTCATAGCAAACGTGCTAAGCCAAAAAACTACTCTGGAATTACTTGTTGGCATTCTGGTGCCCTTCTTAAACAAAGCGTCTTTCATGACTGTGACTGCAATTGGTGTAGATCGCTTGCTTGCCCTTCTGTTGCATTTGAGATATCAAGCACAAGTTACAGTGTTCCGTGCCGCCAGGGTTGTCGTTTTTATATGGGTATTTTCAGGTATTTTTGGAACCACGAGACTCTGGATTTCAGCGGGACTTTGTGAGACCCTCTCGTCGGCTACAAACGTCAGCCTGCTTGTTGTAAACTTTGTTGTTTATTTGAAAATATACCTGATTGTGCGCCGTCACCACAAACTGATTCAGCAAAAACGACAGGCAATTAGTCAAAATAGTTTGAGCGTAAGAAGATTTCAGAAAACTGCTTTAAACACTTTTCTTGTGTTTATTTTACTCGTTTGCTGCTACATGCCTCATACCGTTGTCCTTAAAATGGCTGCTGCAGGTGTAAGCATTGCGCCAAGAATTTATAGCATAACAGTTACACTCATTTGCCTTAATTTTTCTTTGAACCCTGTATTATACTGTTGGCGAGATCGTGAGATCCGCACAGCCATAAAGCAAGTGTTGTACTATAAGGTATCCCGGTGTTTCCGTCCAAAATAATATACCAGAGAAACTGCTAAGAGCGGTTCGAAATATTTTTAAACAATGTTTATTTCGCTTGCCGAATGTTCCAGGTTTGATTTGTTTTTTTATAACGAATATGCGGGACACCAATCAAACAACTCCTAAATGAGCAATAGTTTATATACTAGAGGTAATAAATTAGAAATCCAATTTAATTGTAAATTACAAGCATCAATAATAGTGCTAGGAAGATTACGCTAAAATGAAGTATGAATAAAACCATTGTTAAAAACATAGGCACGCAAAGCGTGCAAGAGTTCTTTTTTGGTAAATTTCTTGAAGCACGATTAAGCTAATCCAGGATTAGCGCAAGTTTTTATTTCAATTTTATAACTTTTCAGTGAGGTTTGTTTAGACTTTTTGACCTAACGTCAAACTCCGGGAAACATGGATGTGGAACATTAAAACCAAAGAAACTAAATCGATGCTGACAATAGAAGAAGACCATGCTGGACTGATTGTCCTCTTGCTCCTCGGCTAAAAGCGCCGTCAAGCGCACATAACAACGTTCTTTAGTTATTTCTTTAAGTGCAACTAAAACAAACCTTAACAGCTAAATATAGTGGCGCTTTGTCCTGAACACCCTAACTGGGACCAAAATCTGTGATTTACACCCCAACATACCCAACCTTTTCACGTGTCCCCGCCGTCCCTCCAAGGCCACATGCAGCACGTGCTATACATGCCAAAATCATGTGACCGTGATTAATTTAGGCGTTTTGCCTCAGAGCTCTAACGGGGTCTTTTCAACAAAATTTTGCGCACATTAAATTACACTACCCAGGACAAGATAATTTCCCGCATGTTAGTTGTTACGTAGTCATTACTATTTTGCGTTATCAATCTCGTTATTCTGCGTTCCATTCGACCAAAATTTCCGGAAATTCCGGTTCAAAATCGAATGGAACAGAGATTTTCCGGAAACTCGTTTCGAAAATTTCTAACTTAATGAAATACCCGATGACCAAATTCGATTAGTATTTTTAAGTACTGGCTTGTCATGTTTTTTTTTTATATTTTAATTGTGCTAGCTTTTGATCAGATTGTTGTAAACGTTATGCTATACACCACGTGTTGTTGTAGGACGTATTTTTGTGCTTGTGTGTGCTTACCTGTGCTTACATAGTTGATATTCTGTGTGATTGTGATAGAGAGGCTCATACACGGCCCATGTTGACACACCCCATAAGTGGTTGCTTATTACATGATATGTTTTATATTCGTTGAGCCTGGCTGCGAATTAGCAAATAAATTCCGTTTAGAAATCAGTCCATCGATTACGTTTACTTCCTTGAACCGTTAGATCTTATTTGGCAGGTTTGCAAATTACTCTATGAAACTCCATTGGCGCTAAGGCAACAAACGAATAGATTTGAAAAGCTCCTTTTTCACTTCAAGAACACACTAATGACATACAAAATTCCAAATGTAGAATATAACATGGCTATGTTATAAGGCAAGGTGAAGTGTTCTCCTTCAAAACACGCTACACTTAAGTTCAAAGCAAACGGAATAGTAATCACAGGTATACAGAAATACAGTGAGGTCCAGGAGGCTAGTAAACCTGTTACTACATACGGGAACAACAGTAACAAGGTATGGAGATAACATGAGCTTTGTGGTCCCACAAGTGTTGCCAGAGTCTTGTGACCGGCTTTCCTGTCTGAGTTTAGGTCACGTGTGTTTTGACTAGAAAAAACACAAACACAACAACATTATTAGGGAGTCCAGCTGCTGTAGCTGAAAAGGCCATGGTTCATTTAATCTTCCCAGCGCGCATTTTCTAGAATTGTATTTTTTATTATTATTCTGCCAATGAGAACAAATATTCTCGACAGCTGCAAGCCGTGTGCACAGCGATCCAACACACGATGGATTGAACACGTGGAATTAATACCTAAGTTGCGTTACATGAATGTTTCACTGCGTGAATATAAATGAACCAAATCAATGACTTGTCTAGTTCATGTTCTAGAAAAATGTCGAAAATCGCGGGTCAAGTAAGCGCTTAAACGAACCCTTGAAAAATATCTTCGAGCTGCCTCGCGTGTGGTCGAATCTATGTCATTGGCTTGATCCTGTCACGATTATGTGTTGCCTAGCCTATTGCTATAAATAATGCGCGAGGTGTTGTTGTTTGTCGTCATGTACATTGACGTATCCCATACTCTCGAGCAGATCAGAGTAAATAATAATAAGTAACTTTTTTTCTAGATCTTTCCACTCGCATGATGAAGTGTCCAAAGTTCAAAATTGTAAAAATATATATTGTTGAAGAGCAAGGCTATACAGCGTGTCACTTTTGACTCGATTTTCAATGGCTAAGACAATAAACAAAGGGAAAATAATGTTAAACTATTAAATAAAAGTAAACAGTGAGACGTAGTTTCTTACTTACCTGTGAAAGATAGCTTCCGTAAAGAACACTAATGGCAAAGAGTAAACGGCTATCCATAAATACGACAGCTGGTGATCGGTGCTTCCAACCTGTTCAATGTATGCGAACAGAATGGACAAAGGTCCAAATATTCCGCAGGCTAACACCTCACCAACCACTATGTTCTTCAATCCTCCGCCATGAAGCAAAGAAACGAGGAACCCAGTGGCGTACAACCCAAACTCTTGTCTGAATTCAGCATCAGAAGCCACAGCCAGGCAGACGAAGGCAGCCGTCGCCAGAACGTAGCTCCATATTGCCCACTCTGCGCTAAGCTCAGTCGTGACTTTTCGTGTCGCGGGCGACATAAACAATCTTCGGTTTTGTGCTTCGTAGAACGAGTTCACAAAATTCCCTGCTGCGTGCGTGAACAGGATCACGAGAGCTGTGAGAAAACAGTTGAGAAGAAGAAACTTTCCATCATTTTTCCACGCTAAGGCTGTTCCGAGTAGAAATGACAAAATCGAGGCGGGGAAGGTCCATGGCTGAAGCGACTTGAAGAAAATAGAAAATTTGTTTGAGTTCAAAGGCATAACAGAATGTTTTCTTGTACAGATTAAATTCTACGGCAGTATAAATCAAAAACGAATATAACTCAAACGAGATGTTTGAGAGAGTGTTTTAACTTCTTTCGTGACAGTCACTAGTTATATTGCATTGGATGTGACGCTCCAGACATATGGCTTTGAAGGGCGTTAGGACGTAATTAATACATGTAAGCAAACAATTAAGAATAAAAATGTCAAATTCCAATGCTAATAACATCGTTGCATGAACAAACGACTATTTTTAAAAAGAGCTTATACGGTTAAAGGTAAGTTTTCAAGTCGTCGACATCATGGTTAGGATTTCAAGACTTGCATTTAGACCATCATGTTGTCACAGACAGTTTGATTTGTCATGCAAATTAAAATGTGTTTTTTAAATGCATGCACAGAACCATTTGAGGCATTTCGAATTTTTTCACACATGACTAGTCTTGTTTTTGCTGCAGCTCCTGACTATAATTGAAGTTATTTTGAGAGAATTGAAAAAAGACAAAACATCCAAATTCCCAAAAACTACTGAATATATGGCGACTCATTTACATCTCATTGAATCGCAAAAGTGCCTATTGTGTTACACTTCGTTCTTCAAAAGATTTGGACACATGTAAAACAGGTATTCTCAAGTGGCCCTGTATTCTGTAATTACTCCAAATGTATCAAATATATGATAACCATATGAGCAGTTTGCATACTCTTAAATAAGGTGTGTTTCCCTAGCACACCTTGTGAGTTTTCCAACACATCAAGGTGTGTAGTGGTAACACACCTTTTCACTGTTCTATTTCACGGTTTAAGAAAACACACCAATGCATGTAAGGGAACACAAAAGGTGTGTAATGATTACACACCTTTGTGTTTACTGATAACACACCTTAACATCGGTTTGAACACACCATACATTAATTACACATCAAGGTGTGTAGTTGTGACACACCTTTTCATTGTTCTATTTCACGGTTTAAGAAAACACACCAATGCGTGTAAGGAAACACAAAAGGTGTGTAATGATTGCACACCTTTGTGTTTACTGATAACACACCTCAAGATCGGTTTGAACACACCATCATTTTCTCTTGACACCATAAATTAATGAGATGTAAATGTTCTTCAACTAGAGAAATCTGCCAGAGCTATCATAACACACCTTTAATGGCAACACACCTTGGCTACTTTAGTGCATAATCAATTCAATATTTGCAATATTTTCATTATGTTAACACAATTTTCCTTCCCGGGCACACAATATTGTTGTTATTTAATATCCATCCATATTGCATTTTTAGAGTTCTGATTGGCTCACCAGATCTCAGTTATCAATGTACCGTAGTTTCGCCTTATATGGAAAATGTCACACTAAGTCACTGCGTGAAAGCCAAAAATATTCTAGGGTATTGTTGACTCGAGTATGTGACTGTGACGCAGTAGAACCCTAGAGTATTCAAGGCGCAGACAATACGTGACGCACACTTGGAATATTCGTATCGAATATACAGGAATACGCTCCTTTCATAACCGTTCGTGGAGTTTCGTTAAGTATACCACCCATCTGTCAGGTCCTAGAGTAAGATGGCGAACTCGTGGCTGTTTCTGTAGACCTTGTCTGTTTTCATATTTACCTATTTTTATCTGTAGTTTTTAGTGTGTATTTTCTTTTTCTTTCACTGGTTATCCTTGCCAGCCTTGATTAGCACTGCTACCTGCTGAGCCATGGGATTAAGGCTTAATTGAGAAGTAATCAATATTGGTGTTGTACATGTATTTCAATAGCAACAGAGTTAATTTATAATTTCCAGCTGTCATAAAAAAGTGTTCATATTTCCAATGGTTACATGTGTGTAAAATTTTATCTGATGAGTGCTGCACACAAGTTGTGTAGTACGAAACTAAATAGTAATAAAATGCCAAGTCAACTCTACATTTGATCAGTTAATATAATTCATTATGACAGTGGCTTATTTTTGTTTCACAACTTGTGGTTGTCTTCTCAAGACACTGTTTTCAAACTATGGTATAATTTATCATGTAGGCAATGATTGGAATGATGTCTCAAGGCATTTTTATTGTGATAGCTAATCTATCTCTTCTCTCTTCTTTTCAGCTGAGGACACCACCAGACAAGCTGTTTAAGGACAAGCAACTTAAATACTGTTAATAATGAAAGTAAAGGAACTACAGCTGCACATGCATTTTGCACTATTACCATCTTGAGAAGTTCACATATACTGGAAAACATGCAATCTTTCAAAATCTTTAACAGATTTTTGTCTGTTCATTGTTTCTCTCCAAAAGAGATACTTCCAAGTTGTTTATTTTTTTAACTTTTTAGTTTCATGTGCAGATTGAAGTAGATTTTGAACTCCACATGCTAAGGGAAAACAGGCAACTTACATGCTTGTAGCTCTTTCAGCTATTTTTTTTAAATAATTTATTATGCATTTTTCAGCAGTTTTGTATGTTAGCATGTATGATATTCCATTTTGAGGGAACTGATTTTAAAGACTCATGTGCACCCTGAATGCATGTGTGTCGAATGTTGATTTAGCACATAGGGAAAATCTACGAAGTGCTTCCTACACTGTAGTATGAGAGTGGCATAAAATATTATAGTATTTCTTCTTCCAGTTTAAGTGTATAAACAGTTGAACTGTTTTGAAGGAAAAGAGTGTGCAAAGCATGCAGTTGGGTGAACATGCATGGTTGCAAGGCAAGCTGTAATTAATGGTGTTTTACAATGGAGATACTGCATGACCTATTTTTAAAAATGATGTAAGAATGGTTGAAGAAATTTTCTTTGATTTCCCATTATATTAGGTACAAGTCAAAACTTTGTGAAATTATACAGGATGGGTATTTGAAAATTGTTGTATATAAATTGTTTTTAAAAGGGAAATAAACCATTTGTGGACAACTGCTGGTGTTTTGTGCAAACAATTATGTAAATGTTATAGTTTGGGGTGAATTGTAAGGTGTGTTCTGAGAACACAACTAAAGGTGTGCTTTGCTACACATCAAGAAGTGTAACAAAACACATCCTTTTGCAGAACACACCTGAAAGTGTGTGAAATTTGGGACAAGCACAAAACACAACTTAAGGTGTGTCTTGGGACCACACCAAGGTGTGTTCAGGTAGCACATAAAAAGGTGTGTATAAATACACAACTCTAAGTGTGTTGTTTTGAGGACAAAAAAAGGTGTGTTGCAGTAACACACCTTATTTAAGAGTGCATTGCTTGATGTTTTGTTTTTTGAAGGCCCTTGCCAGACACGTATAACTACCTTTCACAACATCGACTGTTCGAGCTATTTTTTGGATATTTGTTGCCTTCTATTTTGGTCTTGTAATATCTATATATTGTGAGGATACTGTGGCCACTAATAAATTTATATTTTTGCCAAAATGTTTATTTTCATTTTCCCCTTAACAGTGTGACAGCAAAATAACACGTGCTGTGCACCATAAACGTCTTTGCACAACGTTTGAAAAGGATTTTTAATTATATCAATAGCTCCCAATAATGGAAATCAAAAAAATATTTTGGAATCTACTTAATCCACTTATTTAGTAAGTTAGAAAAATTAGAAATACTGTTATTTTGCTTTCTAATTATTGACTGGTGCCCATGTCTTTGACCATCAGTTAAGCGCACTTACTTATGTTGATCTCTTTGCTCATACAGAAGCTATCGCTATTTTTCAGCTCAATTTTTCAGCACAATTTCATTATTCCTCCGAAGTAATATTTGTTCATTTATCTTTTTTTCACTCCTGACCTGTTGAAACAAGATTTGAGTAACCTGGTCACTCCGCACGTTTCTTGTAATTGATGTTTTTGGTATCTGGATCGGAATCTGGAAACTACCTAGTCCGTTTTGAGAGGAGACACCTTTTATTTGCCATTTAATGTTCACGTTACCGTATTTTTATTTCCTAGTGTGTAGTGACATTCAAAAACTGAGAGAAGCTGCTTCACTCTTGTTATGTGACGGAATACTCCATGCATAGGGCTGCCAACAGTTCCCTTCCTTATGATTATAATTATATTTTGATGTATCTTGGACAACTTGGGGTTTTGCTTATCATAGGTATGATGGAAACTCTTGAACTAATGTATCTGCAGTTTAATTTATGACGTGCAGAGGCTGAATAATTTACTTCAGACGTCACCATATGAAAGAACATTTATCAAACACGAGAGACATTACTCATCAGAATATCCAAACACCGAGAAGAGAGTTAGGCGATTGATATATCTTCTCAATCGAGGCAAAAACTAAGAAGTAAACGGAGAAGGAAAATCGTCGAAATCTATGCTAATTAAGACCTGGTATTGCCAAACCTTTCTTTGTTTTAACTTGATGAATTATTAATGAGTTTGAGAAGGTAAGTTCTAATACAGCTAGCTAAGCCGGTCAACGTAATATCAGAGTAAGTCACATGGAGAACCATTAAGCGGTCTCCGTAACGGAATCAATCGGGTCACCATAATGGAAAAACATTATTATCAATATTCCCATTATGCAACGATTAGTCCAGTCAAGTAAAGCAAACCAAATAAAAGATTAAGCTGAGCGGTGTTTTGAGGAATCCGCAAGAGATCTCCACAGAAGCACTGGGACGAGAGACGAACAGCTAGCGGAAAAGTTACCAAGGGAACGAGAAGAATCCACGAAGAGCTCAAGGCCAGGATACTCAGCATAGCATACGGTATCATCAGAAGAAAGCAATACAGGACGCATGCGTGCTGCTTGCCAAGCAGAATGGCCAACGTCACAGCTCCTGCTGATTTGTCACTTTCAAGGTCACGAGTGTTGTTCCTGAGAGAAAAAAAAAAGAAGATTTCCCTGTCAGCAAGGGTTTTATGTGGGAGCATAGTGAAGCGCTAGTGGGATGAACAGATTCCCTTGGTTGGTCTTTTTGCTTTGGCACACGAGCGAGGTTGCGGACGACGCGCTTTGGTGAAACGAGTGAAAGGGGGGAGGGGGCTTAGAAAAAGCTGTCAGAAAGTGGCATGGGCTGAATTGGAGCTTCTGATTGATCTCAGTGCTGATCTACTCCGACACTTTTGATATAGGCTGACAATCGGCTTTTCTGTTTTCTAAACTCGCAACTACGTACACCACAACAAAACGCTGATCAACTGACAGAGGACGGGTGGTTTTGTGGCGAGCTTCATACTACTCGATGAAACGACACAAACTTCGAAGACACCATACAGTGGCGCCAAAAAAATGATGTGGATTAAGGATAGTCTCCCGGGCAGTCTCGTAGATTTCCTTGGCAAATCCAAGCGGCCATATTAACTTTGATTAAAGAGAGTCATGTATTCTTGGTTGTCACGTGATGTCAGAAAAAAAGACAAAATTACAATTTTTAGTTTTTACCTTTATCAGGTAAAAGTCATTTTTAAACATGTATGTGTTGGTCTGTCTTCAGCTCGGTAGACCGCTTTGTTTTGAAAATAGAACACGGTTTTTTCGCAATGCGTGACATCGTATTGTTTCTTGTTAACATGTTGCATGCACGAAAATATCGATTCGCCTTATGTTTTCGAGTTCTGAGTAACCAATATGTTGAGAGAAGTGCCAAGGCCAATGTTTTCAAGCTTACTTGCGTGACGTGAAATCATATTATCGAATGTAGTATATCAACATTTATTTCTCTAAAAACTACGGCACATACCCGTGTAAAATGGCCTCTGTGTTTAGCGCCAGAGGTAAAGCATAACCAATGACTTTCATGGAGATTTCACCCGTTTGAGTAAAGAAGGCAAATACTGTGGTCAGAACGCCAAACGTGGATAAAATCAAAACATCTCCGAATGCAATGTACTTTAAACCGATTCCTCCGGTGTAGATAAATGAACTCAACGCGCCGCTGAAAAACAAGACAACCAGAGAAACACTGTTTACATCCGCGCGGAGATAAACCGCCATAAAGGACACGATTCCCAAGATATAGAACTCGGCGATACAAACGGCTATTTCACTCGGAGAAAGTTCTTTCTTCACCAAGGTTTTATCGTCAGAATCTTCTGTATCGAAACCGTTAGCGAAGTCATAATACGTGTTGACTAAATTTCCAGCGCTGTGGATAAATACGATAGTAAATGTAGTAAATAGCATCTGAATAGCGTCAATGCTTCGGGTTTCTTTCCACGCGAGAGAGAATCCAAGAAAAGTGCTCGTCATCGACGCCGAAAACGACCAAGGACGCACTGCCAGAAATATCCTTGTAAGTTTCTGAGGCCATCGCTTGTTAGAAAAGTAATTCATATTTTGAGATGTCGAATGTTTGAAATATTTAATTCAATACTCTTACAAATCCTATTATTGAATGAATCCTGAGCAGTATTATAGAATCAGGGTATTGTGTTTCCGTTTGCCATGTGGCATAATTTGATTCGCTGGTGGAAAATGAAAGCAGGAAGTCTCATTTCTCTTGTGAAATCGGAATTATCATTAGTTACCCTATTGATTGTTTCTTCATTTAGAACAGCAACTTCAAAAATATATCGAAGGGCTCTTCGTAAAAACGATGCGTTAGATTATGTGTAGTGTTCGTGTCTTTTCACTTTAGGTGTCCACAGTGTCGCTTATTTTCTCAACAGGCCCAGGTATTTTTTTTCAAAACCGAGGGAGAGTGTTAAAAATCAGTGCTACAAAACACAAGAAAACAGATAAAAACATGAGACAATATTTATTTAATGTTTTCCCGTGTTTAGAAACCCAGCTGATCTGCAGCAGGTAACACGAGTCTTTTGAAATGGCCTCTCAATGGCGCCTGATCTATTGTTCAGTTCGTTGATTGCATGCATGAACTGTAAAGAAAATACTCGGCAGTGTTTAGAGGACAAAAGACGAGAGCTGGCCAGTTGTCAATTATTATAATTTGATCTTGTATAGAATAAAGGTCAAAATGAAAACAATGAAGCTTACGCAAACATTGTCCACATGTGGATGGTTTCCACCTGTTTCCACATGATCACTACTGGCTGGCATTCTGTAAAATAAGGATTGGACTGGATTGGACTGGATTGGACTGGATTGGACTGGATTGGACTGGATTGGACTGGATT
>CM042749.1:25821373-25866154 GCA_022496165.2 Catalaphyllia jardinei
TTAGATAGATATGAGTAAATTTTTAATTTTTTGTTCGCCTATCTTACCAAACTTCAATATTACTTTGCTCAGTTCATTCATCACCATAGAAACTTTAGACAGTATAGTAACACAGTTCAGAGTTTCGTTGAAATTACCGTCGAGTCTTTGATATTTAGAGCTGTATACTCTGTGCAGTCATAAAATGATACCAAGTGATCTTGTAGATGCTTTTTAGACATCCACTCTTACCGCTTTAAGGTTACTATGCACCTTCAGACCGACCATTTTGTTGGAATTTTGATTTTTAGGTTAATGTATATGTCTACGCATGAACTTTCATCTAAAAACAAAATTCTCAAAAATTTTAAATGATGGCGGAGAAATCGCGGTTTTACGTTTTCGCCGGAAGTAGAAGTTTAGGCCTTGATTGACAGCCCTATGGATGTTATGCCATCAACCGAGACGACTCGGCGCCATTTTGAATATTAAATTTGTGACGTCATTCGCGGAAAGTAACCTGTCATCTTGCGGTCATCGTCTAAAGAAGAGTACAAGAAATTAGGCAGTCAATGACTGCACGGGGCTACTGCTGGTATTATTTAGATCACTGCAGTGAAACAAATCATATTGCAGTAAAACGGGTTATAAAACGAGCTAATACGAAAACGTTTTTGCACTCGTAGCGTATTAAAAACATGCCGACTTGTTCGAGTTGTTTCTTGCACCGCGCAAAATATGCCGATCTACAAATTTGTAAGATAAGTCTCTCAGTAGTTTGAATTTAATATCTTACCTCAAAGTTTGTCGGCTTTAGATAAAGGGTGCAGAAAAAAAAAACACCGTGATTTCGAAGTAAAATTGAACGGGAAAATCAAAACTTCGATTGTAAGGGTAATTGTGCGAGATTATTGACGAGCTAATGTTCTTGCCAAGTTCTAAGCGGGAAATTCTGCATTGACAATAGTACTGCCAAATCTATTTCACTGGTAGTTCAAATATACTTAGCAGGCTTAGCAATCGCCAATTCTTTTGAAAAAAACTGCGCCTGACTGCTTGAGAAAATCATGTTGCGTGACACGAACTAGACAAGTGAAGCCAAAATAATAGCAAAACAGACTGCCGTATCTTCGTTTACAAATGAGCTCCTTTTTAAGAATACTCCTACCTTGATTCAATAAAAATATGTAGCCTGGTTATTTCTTTGGAAACTGCGTTAGGAGTCCCAAATTCTCGGAAGTTACTTTCAAATAACACAACTTGAAAGTATATGCAAATTATGTGCAATGTAATTTGACTCGTTGTTGTTAGACTGTTGTTTTCACGAGTGAGTTTAGTCCAGTTTATCATGATTCGTCTTTGTTCTCTCGAAAGTGATTATTCGCTCTTCAGAGGAGTTATAACTCTTGGAAAGGGTTCAAGATCGCAGCACGGCAGATATGGCTGCACAATTCACTTGGATCGCGACGACCAGTAAACGAACTCCGAACAATCTGACAATTTCTGCTAGCATAGGCACAGCCGGAAAGTGCATAAATACATGCATACCCGGCAGTCTGAAGTTATTCTAGAATTTCCACGGAAAAGCTTCTCCAGTCCTTCTAAAAACTGTAGATCTTTGTTTAGAAATGTCAAGCGATTTCTATTTTAATTTTTGCTATGTCCGGTTACCAGTCGAGCAAAACCGAGAGAACACCTACTTTATAAATTCAAGTATTCGTTCGTTCGTTCGTTCGTTCGTTCGTTCGTTCACTCCGAACACTGGATCGATTTCTATTAGGAGCCATAATCTGATTATTCGCCAGGAGGACGGAATAGTTCCAAACTTGGACACTCTATTACCCGAGATAAAATTGAGAAGACAACCTTTTTATTAGGCTCAAATGGTTGCAATTGTGCCGTTCCTTTGTGTAATTCGACAACAGCTGCAAGAGGAATGTGACTTATCACAAGATACCAAGTGCACCAGAACTGAAGAAATGAAAACTTTCCGCAAATGACGTTATAAATTTGAAGAATCGGCTACTCAGTTGATCAGCCAGCTAGTATCTTCCTTGGTGCAATTCTTTTGGGTATGAATAAACCTAGACCATGGAAATGTCCGTGGAACAGTTCGAAGAAGCGAAAGAAGCGAACCAAAAATAAAAATACAGCAATGAGCGAACAAGCGAAAGGTGGCGGAAAGTTGAGGCTACGGCTATCTGGAATCAAAAACGCAAAAGATCAAGTCGAGAGTTGACAAAGGCGCTGTACTGATAGTACGTGTTCTTTCTGGCTGACTTGCCGCTTCTTATCCAATCCAACATGCTTTTCTCCAACATATCAGCTGACGAGTTTCTGTCGAATCTGTCATAAATAAACGAAAGAGTTCTTGCCATTTCGCATGAAGGAATGGCTCGATTGCTGTATGGGTGTTTGCTCTTCCTACAAATACGGCAGACTTGAAAGGCTTTCTTATCAATCAAAAATTATTTCTATCAACATCAGAATATCACCATTATTATCAAGGTTGAAAGTGTCTAGTCTCCCTTGGCAGCCGTTTTTAGTCTCGTCACGAAACGCTAAAACGGCTGCGAGGGAGACTAAAACATCCCCCGATTGCTGAATTCGTCATGATAATTCTCTCTCTAAAATTTATCGGTTCATTTGAAGCTGTCGCGTTTTCTTTTACTAACTTGTTTTTCCCTCCTAGCCGCTTTAGTTTCCTTTCTAGCGGTCATTCTCTTTGTTGCCTTCCCCAATTTGCTCCAACACCTTTCAGAAAAAAACGAGCAGCCAAAAAATTCTCTTCACTTTGAGCGCAATGCGAAACTCTAAGGGTTGATTGAAGATTTATACGGGCGAGAATTTCACTTGGAGGCGAACGGAAGTAAACTTTCCAAGCGCTGATTGGCTCAGTTATCTGAGAACCCAGTTGACTGTGTTTGTGGGCGGAGTTTGTTTTGCGAATCAGGAAAATTTTCCAGCGCTGTTTTCTCGAAACAATTTTTTCACCAGAAGGGGACAATTTAAAGAGGTACAAGTCAAAGGGAATTCGTTCGATTGCTCTCAAATTTTGACAGTAGCTAGTTTTACATATAAACAACAAAAACGTGTCTCCGGATTTTTTATTTCAAAATACTTTTTTTTCAAGAGCACATTTTGTACGATCAATCCACACTTTCTCAAAAATGTTCTGTAACTTTTCACTGAAAATTGAATATGGCAAATCGCAGACACGTTTTTTTAGCGCTTTGGTCCCGAAAACAGAGGAACACATTAAATAAGCGAAAAACAAAATTCGCTTTGACAGGTAACGCTCAAAAGGTGATTTGGGCGCTGGCATTTTGGAGTCGTAAAAAATTCCACAATTCACTTTGTTTCAAAATGTTTGGTATAGTCTGATAGCCAGTCCTATAAGCTTTAATTTGCTTTAGGGGTTTAGATATCTACAGTTTAAACCGGACGCCCTACATCGCTCGCACGCTAGACACCCCTGAAGGTGCATAGTAACCTCAACATTTTTGGCGGGCATGGTTAAAATTAAAAACAAATATCGTTTGTCAAATTATCTGACTTGTCTGATATTTATGAAACAAATGCACAGGTCTATAATAACCATGCCGGTGACATCCTGCGAGGAAAAATATAATTAAGTTTGACCCAGCTGATACCGACTGTGTGAGACTCAATTGTTTTTGGCGAGGTGATGACGTCAGCCGGTCAACAAAACCAGGGGTGATGCAAAGTGTATATGAAATAATTCATATTTGAACTGCGGTTATAGATGCAAGTGAAGTATGATCCTCGCAGTAAACTTTCCAATTTAAGCAACTGGAAAGAAGAAGCCTGAAAAAAATCAGGGCTTCAACGGGATTCGAACCCATGACCTCCGCGATACCGGTTCGATGCTTTACCAACTGAGCTATGAAGCCACACATTGGGAGCAAGGTCAATTTATTGAGTTCATATCTCTCGTAAGGAGTGAAATGATCCAAAGTGTATATGAAATAATTCATATTTTCATCCCCCCCCCTCGCTTTTTTTCCTCCGCTCTTTTTCCTCCCTCTCTCCCTCCCCTCCCTCTATACGCCTGCTACGCAGGCTAGGGCAGGGTGGATGGAATATATTTGGTTTGCCAGAGTGAGGCTGGCGTCTCGTCTTTGTGGATTCTTTGTAACCTCCGGTCAGTTGGTGTCACACAAATCAACATGGCGGACGTAAACAGTGATCAGGAAACGACGACAAGAGACGCCTCCCCCGCCAAGGAACGAAGGCTTTCTTTAACACCCATGGAAGCTATGGCTGAAGTGGACAAGCTGAAAGAAAGGGTTCGCTCGCTATCTTTTAGCAGTACACTTTCGGGAGATAGCTCTGACAGTGGTAGCAGTTCAGGAACGCGGCCGCTCGTGAAAAGACAAGACGATTTGATGACTTGTTTGAGTGTTATGCGACGCTTGATGGAGCAGGCAGAAAGTGAGAGTAAACGAATGCGAGAGGAGAAAGTTTTCATTGCTGCTAAAATCAACAGCTCACTTAGCGCCGTAAATCGGGAGGTGGAGTATTTGAAAGCCGAGTTGCGAGACCAAGACAAGAGGTTATCGGAGCTTGCGAGTAGTAGACCCGCGGAACCTGTACAAACTCCTGAAACGGCAACTGATGGTCTAAGATCCCCGAAGTGTAAATTAGAGGATTTGAAAGAAGACAATGATAGATTACGTTGTGAAAATGATTTTTTAACCAGAGAGCTTAACGAATGGAGACACGGCAACACAGATTTGGATCAGCTTCGTCAAAGGCTTCATTCCTGTGAACACGAAATTGCTCGAGCTAAAGAAACTATTTCTTGCATGAAAGTGGAAAGAAAACGCTTGAAAACAGAGAAAATGAGTTTACTTAGTCAAATGAAGCAAGTTTATGGAATTTTAGAGGTGAAAGAAGCGGAGCTGAGAGAATTTATCCAGAATTATGAACAACGGATGGTGGAGGGAGGAGAACAAATTAAACATCTCGAGAGTGAAAAACTGACTTGGGAGAGGGAGCGATCCGATTTGCTGAGAGAATCTGATAGTTTAAAATCGCAGTTAGAGCTCAAAGACATACAGTTGAAAGAACTAGATACTGATTTTTTCGAAGTGAAACAGCATCTATCTGCACTGCAATCTTCGCTTCGAGAAAACAATTCACAACTGATTTTCAAATCGAACAACTTGAATCTAGACACCCCGGGAGGCAACCAAAAATCGAACGCGAGGAACAACAAGAAGGCAAATTCACAACAAAATTTGAAAGATTCCCCAAGATCGCCGCTAAAAAATGGAGGTAAGGTCGTTTGTGATTTCGTTTTGATCAATTTGTACAATGAATTGTTTATTGACTCAGTTTATTTGTGTTAAAAGGGAAGAAAAACTTTGGAAACTGTTAAATCTTTGATAATGATAAGCTTGCTTAACCGAGGATTGCATTAGTCGCTAGTGCAGGAAATCGGTGGTAGATTTTACAATTTACACCAGTCAATCTCCTCAGTACGATCTTGAACGTGATAATCCGATTGCGTTACGATCGTTTGCAGACTGTGTATTTGCATGCGTGCAAGACAGACTATTGATTTCACAAGTGCCTAGCAAAGACAAGTACTTAGCACTTAGTACAAATGAGATTTTGATATCGATAAACTGGAGTTTTTAACCGAACGTCTTTGCAGACGTCTCTAGTTTTATCAAGAATGTAGATGTACGATCTGTTTATGTTTCGCAAGATCTGAATAAGTACCGGATGTTTGTCATGATATTTCAACAGGAAAATATATGCCACTCCCTGAATCATCAAATGGCTTTGTTTAAGTGGATAATTTTCCAGATTTGCGATCTTTTTACCCAGGTCGCAGCCAGCGACCTTTATTATCTGACAAGTCATATGTAATCGATATATCTAATTTCAAAGTGGGCAATTCACAAATATATTTTACTACCCTTTATACAATTGACTAATGAACCGTTTAAAGCCTTGCTCTCTGAACATGCAATCAAATTTGTTAATTAGCATAGAAATAGTTCTCCAGACGTCTTTGTAATCACTGAACAAAAAAGCTAATGTGACATGTGACAGATTAATTAGTGTGCCTCAAGGGCTTGCTGTAGTTAAACAATGGCCTTTAGTCGTTTTGTTTTTTGAGGGTGCCGTTTTAGTTAGATAAGATAAGATAAGATAATTTATTTAATGTCAAGATTACACAGGGGGTGGTCTCCCAATCCCCCAAGCCAGGGGCTCATGATAAAAGACCACTAAAAAAAGAAAACCACTGGTTTGTTTTGGGCAGAAATATTCAAGGAAGAGGACAGTAGTCATTATTTTTGCAAAAACTTGTAGATTAACTTTATGTTAATTTGCTGAAATGTGAAACAGTCCTTAAAATTTGTGATTGCAAGTTTTTCTGGAGAGAAATCAATCCAGAGGGGGAAGAATATTACTGAGAGATCATTTTGTTAATAACAACAACACTAAAAGTGTGTTTGTTTATTTGCCTCTTTTTAGTGCAGAGTGCACTATTGGGATGGTTTAGGGGGCTGCTGTTTGCTAATGCACTAATGCAATAAGGTAATAATGCCATAAGGTGTAAACTTTAATGTTTGTTTAATTAATTAATTCCAATTAATTAGCTTTGTTTTGAGGGGATGGGGTAGGTACCTTTAATTCCTACATAAAACATAGTATACTTACATTACTTCTAGGATAACATCACAAAATTATATATGGTTCCAATATTCTCTTGTTATCTTAGTGGTACTATTCTTTTAAAAACAAAAGCAATTTGCTGGAAACCCATGTGCATATTGATTAGGTAAACAATACATTTCATACACAGTTACATATGGACGTTAAGTACTTTTCCTTGTGGTAAAACACAACATGTAAGATGCATGCGTTTTAGCATCAGCATGATACAATCCAACCAATAAGTTCTCGAGTTCAGATTCATGTGTGCAATACCACACCCTTGTCTTAATGGGTGATAGCAGATATATTTCAGGTAATATCAGTTCTCTCTTTTAGTGTAAAGAAAGCTTTTGTCACGGCATATCTTTTGGAATCATCCCTAGCTTGCTTCAAAAGTATTGTGTGCTGTTTTCAAACTATTTCGTGTTTGCTAAGCTTTAAAGAGGGAAACGGATTGACCTCCTCAGTTGCTTGTTTATTTTCTCCCCTATAAAAGAGAACAAGAACTTCACTAATGTATTCATCTGAAACATTTCCGAGTTATCGCCATTAAAATTAGTAATGTCATGACAAAAGAAACTTCGCAGACACTATGGCGCCTATGGAAACCGTAAATAAATTTAGACAGTCTTTGAGGGGACTTATTCACCGATGTAGGATATAATATCGGTCAAGTTGAAACGCTTCTCCGTTGTATTAATCGATATCATTGTGTATTTTGAAGTGGTTTATTGTTAACACCAGCAGTGGCAACATAATAAGAATGTGCTATTCCAAGACACGACATGACTATTTGTTAATTAAACTAGTAATTGTTTAAATCGATGATATGAAAATTTGCCTCTTGAATGAAACAAAATCATTCTGCTTCCATTTCATAAGTTACACAAACATTGTGAGGAAAACAAAAGTATCAAGTTGCAAATGTTGGCGTTGAAAAAATTTAATTATCTTATGTGCTAGTTCAACGTATTAATGAATTTAAAATGAACGAAATTCAAAGTAAAACACCACAGTAAACAATCGGTAATTTTTAGTTATTTTTGGGCCTTGAACTGGCAAGTTACATACAGGCAGCAGATGACTCAAAATGTACTGACAGTCCTGCTTAACACTCTGCACTATCTGAGATTGTCTCGCCAGTTTTTTACTTAATCTCTCTTTTTAATTTAGAGCCACAACTGTTTCTGGTCTGTTTTGATATAGCTGCCACAGTTTTAATGGCATGCATATTTTTTCGTTCTCACAAAGTCAAGTCAGTCAGGAAAGCAATCCAATGGAGTGGAGTCTGGTTAACAGGTGCCAAGAAACTGTGTAGCACATGGCTTTGCTGCTTGATTTGGTGTCTTGCAAATGCACTGCTTGCACTTGTGCTTCTCAAATGTGAGCATGCTTATACATGTAGGCTTAGTGTCAGTCTGTACATACATGTACTGTATCAGCTAATTTCAAAACAGTGTGTCCTCAAGCCCCAGGATTTCAAATTTACATTGGTAGCACTTTTATGGTTCTGTCTCCAGTGATCACGGGAAACGATCAGTAACAGAACCTTTGTGGCATGAATCTTATTTAAGCTTATAACCAAATATGCAACATTCTCTGAAATGTGGAAATAGTTTCGAAAACAGTACAATATTACCTCTTCCCAAATGCTTTTTAACCATATATATTTTAGTCAATTTTCCTTCTTTGCATTAGATTTGAACAGATTGATGGGACGGAAACCAACAGTTGTAGCTTGGCTGTTTGTCTGCCATGTCATATGGTGTTCAGTTGATTCGATACATAGTCGTCTCGTTGCAATTCAAAGTTGATTCGATACCCGTCTAAAGTTCATTCAATGCAAACTGAAGTCCCTATTCAAAAGAAAACTTTAAGATACCCAGCAGTCTGAAATTATTATAGAGTTTTCATGTTTAGAATTACTGAGCAATACTGGAGACTTTGTTCCACCGTGTGGCTCATCTTGACTTCCCTTTGAATTGGATTGCTTTCAGAGAAGACGTTCAGTGTAGTCAGCTAGCAGAAAAAGGTCCGAGACCTCCAGGCAAACATGATTTTTCTCCTTCTGGGATTACATTCTTTCGATCGATAGCTGTCATATGAGATCAGGACGTAAAATTAACTTTTTTTCCCGTAGTCAATTCCAAAAAGTTGGTGGTCATCACAAAAAACAAACATGATGAAAAATAATTTGCACCAGCTACAAAGAGGACACTAGAATGCGTCGTATACAACATGAAAGGTTACCTAAATCCAAGATGGTGTCTAGTTTGATAGATTTACATTCAAAATCCTGCTGCGTTTTGGAAACGGGCTTGAGGAGTAACTTTACTGCAGATTTATCTTTACAAATCTTCAAAAATCACTAGATCTGTAGGTAAGGTGTGATTAGAAATTCTAGTTGCCAATTTGGCGACTAATTTTCAGGATTTGGTCACCAAAGTGAAAAATTTAGTTGCATTGGTGCCTGTATTAGGTGCAATTTTACGTCCTGGAAGATACAAAGATGAATATTTCTTCTAGTTTACTTTTGCTATGAAATTACTTCAGTTTGTATCAAATTGATTTCAGTTTGTATTGAAGCAACTTCCATTTGTATCGAAACGATGTCTATCAAAATGAGTTTGTATCAAAATGACCATTCTAGACTGCACTGCACATATGATGCATACTTTTTAATCAATACAACATGGCAAATGGCCACAGGTGACGTGAAACAACATTTTAGTTTCATATATATAACTGGAGTGCTAATCAAAGAAATAACTCTACGTCTTGAGAACTTTTGTCAAATAAATTTTGATTGTCAAGGCTGACAATATCCATGTGAACAGTTAAACAGTTTTTTGGTTCGGTTATTTCTGAATCATGGTAATGACACGGTTTCAGAAACAATCATTACTGTGAAATCCTAGGGCTTGTGTCTTGCCATGTTTCTCATTGCACGTTTGGTGAATCAACAAATTTCTCTTCACTTTTATGTTGTTCAGTTATGGCCACAAACACAATTGTAAGAAATTGAAATGTATCACAAACCCAAAGTTTTGAGCCCAAAGTTTTGAACCCAAAGGTTTGAAGACTGATGTGTCTCTAAACTGAAAAAACATAATGTAGGAAAATGGAAAAGAAATGCTACTTGTGTTTAGCAAACATTTTCAATGCATAATGTGTGGTTCCAGGAAATATACATCCCCCCCCCCGGAGGGAATTGGAAATTTCAAAGGGGGGGGGGGGGGGGCGGTTCAAAGACAAGGAAATTTCAGAGGGAAGTGGGTTGTATGATCGATTTAGTTTCCAGAGGTCCTTTGATTCAATGTGTGGTTCCAGAAAATATCCATACCCCCACCACGGAGGGAATTGGAAATTCCGAAGGGGAGGGGGGGTCAAAGACCCAGGAAATTCCGGAGGGGAGGGGAGGTTGTATGATCGATTTAGTTTCCAGAGGTCCATTGATTCAATACGGATTTGAGTGTCGATCTAGCTGTTCAAAAATCCTTTCTTACCTACTAAGTAGAACTTTCACATGAAAAATAGTGGCTTGAATACTTGTATTTGACTCATATTATATTTGAAATATATTTTCTTCCTTCTGGAGACACTTTTGGAAGCTAACGAATGCGAAGAACGTGCCGTTGCGTGGAAGTGGCCGCCATTACTTGTTACCAGTCCACATGGAGCCACCATGTGGACTGAAAAGCACTGGAGACTAGGTTGGTTTGTTTTCGCATTGGTTTTCGAAGTGGCAGTCAATTTTTTTCGTGAAAATTATTTTCTTTATAGAGGTAGAAATGAAGTTATGATTTCGCAGACTTGAGAATTTCTTATCCCTGTTTATCTCTGTCTATTTGTATGTAATTTTGCTGCAAAGTTGGCTTTCGTCCCGAGTCTGTTAGCGATCATGTTCGCAGTAAAGTACAGTGTCAATTTCATGCACACTTCGTTTTATCAGTCCTTCAATGGAAATTGTACCATATTTACGAAGGGGGTTGGTCGTGTAGGAAGGTAATTTCAATTGACAAGTTACCATTTTATCTTTTGTTTTAAAGCATGCTTCACTAAACTGCTGAATGCTTTCTTTGCGAGTGTCTTCAGATTTAGATGTCACAATCAAACGAGAATATTAGTAGTTATGTGCAATGCAAATGACTATATGTTTGGAGTGTTTACTTTCACTTTAACGCACTTTCTTGCCAAAATTATTTTTCCAGAGGGTATGGGGGGGTGTACAAAATAGGAGTGGAAATTCCGGAGGGGTGGGGGGTTATTTTAGTGGTCCAAAAATGGAAATTCCGGGGAGGATGGGGGGGGGGTCTTACGTGAAATTCCCTCCGTGGTGGGGGTATGGATATTTTCTGGAACTACACAATACAGATTTGAGAGCTGTTCAAAAATTCTTTCTTTCCTACCAAGTAGATCTTTCACATGAAAAATAGTGGCTTCAATACTTCTATTTGACTTGCATTATATTTGAAATACATTTTCTACAAAAAGCACTTTAGAAGCTAACAAATGCGAAGAACGTGCCATTGCATGGAAATGGCCGCCATTACTTGTTACCAGTGCACTGGAGTCACCTGGAGTTTGTTTTCGCATTGGTCTTCGATGTGGCAGTTGATTTCTTTCGTGAAAATTAGTCTCTGTATAAAGGTAGAAATGATGTTACGATTTCACAAACTTGAGAATTTCTTATCCCTGTTTATCTCTGTGTATTTGAACATGTATGAATTTTTGCTGCAAAATTTGCTTTCATCCCAAGTCTGTTAGCGATCGTGTTCACAATAAAAGTATGGTGTCAATTTCATCCACACTCATTTTATCAGTCCTTCAGTTGAAATTGTACCACATTTACAAAGGGAGTTAGTCTTGTAGGATGTAATTTGACAAGTTTTTAAGCATGTTTCACTAGACTGCTGAATGCTTTTTTTGCGAGTATCTTCAGATATAGATGCTATAATCTATCGAGAATATTAGTAGTTATGTGCAATGCAGATGGCTAAATGTTTGGAGTGTTTACTTTTACTTCAACACACTTTCTTGCCAAAACTATTTTTTCAGAGTATATGGGGGTATACAAAATAGTAGTGGAAATTCCAGAGGGGTGGGGGTGGGGGATATTTTAGTGGTCAAAAAGTGGAAATTCCAGGGAGGAGGGGGACCTTACGTGAAATTCCCCCCTTTGTGTGGTATGGATATTTTCTGGAACTACACAATTTGTGAAAAATGTTGCATATTGCACCATTTCAAATAGGGTATATTAGGCCTGAAATACTCATTTCTAGTTATAATATTGCATTGAAATTAACATGCAGTTTTTCTTTGACAAATCAATCCTACCGCTTTAAATATTTGTTTCAGAAATTTAATTACCCAGCTCCACTAGCCTTTGGCTTTTAACACTAATTGAAGTTACGCAAAGGTCCTTTTAATTAGGTATTTTATGTATCTAAACTTTGAAAGGGATCCATACAATACATGTAAGCGTATTTTGATCTGGATGCAATTTTTGTAGAAATTACCAACGGTGTTGGCTTTCTCTCTAGCTGACTAAAAACAGTCTTGACAAAAAAAGTACATATTCAGGCTGAAAGGTTCGACTTTATGTTGAAACCTGACATGGTCCACAAATGGTGTTGATTTCAGTTTAAGGGAAATAAAAGTCAATTCAAAATGGCAAGGATTATAAAACACACACAGTGGTAGCTGATTGTAAATGAGTGATAATCTAAGGCAAAATGGACAGAGTTCAAAATAACAAGGAGTGTTGTGTTTAAGTCTGAGGTCAAAATAACTAGGTGTGAATTAGCAGGGGTCCAACTCTCTAGAAAGAAATTGCTATTTAAAAGTTTAAGATTTATGTTTTGCTATCTTCCAGTACAGGTCACCATTGCAAATTTATTTGTTTATTATTTGAGGTTTTTTTTAATTTTAGTGGTTTTATCTTAGATAACTGCACTCTTCCCGTGTCTTCATTAACTTCACCCGTGGAATCAGTGTCCTCGGGCTCACAGTCTGACTTAAGCCAAGGACTAGAACCACAAGACTCAGACGTTTTTGATTTTGGTGTTCAAGACTACTGTGAACAATCCATTTCTGAAAAGAAGAAAATGAAGACACGCTCCAGCTCATTGTCAAGGTTTTTTTCGCGGGGAAAACAACGAAAGCCAGCGTTTAAGCTGGTAGTTAGAGGCAAGTGACCATCTTTTTATGTTACAGATTGATTCAGGCATTCTTGTCAGCTGTTTGAGTCATTACCTGCTTTAGGATTCAAAATATCTTTCCAACTACAGATAATTTATACAAGTAGTTGGGACGCTGTAATACCCAAGAAATTATTTCTAGGGGATTACATCTACTTAGGAAAAAATTTGTTTAATGTAAACCTTATTAGATTCATGTACATGCATTTGTACAATTATGCTGTTTCTAGCCCGTAAACAGGCTCTCCGTATGGGTAATTCCGAGATTTGTTTTCGAATGGTGCGCAGTCAAAAGCTAGGGGGCGGGCAAGAGAGGGAGAGCCTGCAATGGTCCTTGTACGATTTGAGTTCTGCCTCCTTTTCTGCTTGACTGATCTGTCAAGCTGTCAAATTAATGTGAGCCAATCACAACGAAAGCGGAAATGACCTTGTAGGTCAAGACAGCTGTCTTTTGAAACTTTTGATACATGTGAAGAAGCTAGTGGAAAAAGGGGGTAAGTGACGTTTTTGGTTGTTTCTATTTCTCGTTCCAAATGGGCTGAATTTCTGCATACGGCCTTCATTTCAGTTGAAAAACATTGCCCCGTAATTTTTTTCGCTGGCTTGCTCTTTGTTTTCGAGAAATAACATGTGCAAAAAAGGTACGCCACTAGGAAAAATCAAGTGGATTTTTGCATAAACTAAAATTACGTGATGTTTCAAAAATGAAGCAAAACTTTAGCGTAAAACTACAAGACATTGCTTACTACCATTTTTGAGCTACTGTAAATGGCCAACTTTTCTCCACGTTGTTTCATGCTTTAAACATTCAATTACTATCCAGCAAAATATTGATCTTTCGCAACGTGTAACCTTCGAAAATGTTGATTTCAGGTAAAAACGGTTAAAATTTTGATTTTAAGTTAATGTGCAAACGCAAAAACGAATGTTAATTTCACTCTAATGCAAAAGCTGTGACAATGTTGGTATCAGGTCATTTGCAGACAGTTAAAAATTTTGATTTCACATTATCATGCCACTGCAAGGACTTTGATTTCACTTACTAGAGAACAGTGAAAAGTTCATTTCATGCAACATGTATGCTCAATTGAAAGGCTGTGTGCAAGAACGTGCCCTATATTTTTGGCTAAAATCGAACATGGCCAGATCAGCTCCAAACTTCGCATGTCAATTTGTTTTCTATGAGCATTGTTTTAGTTTTCATTTTTTCAAATGCTGACTTTAACCCTTAGGGTTAAGAGTTCCAAGTATCATTAGAGTTAGTGCTTGAAACTAGGGTTAGCGTTGAAGGTTGGGGTTACAGAGCAAGCTTAGGGCTAGCGTTTGGGGTCAGGGTTATGGGTTGAGCTAAGTGAGCTAAGTGCTTAGTTTTAGCGCTAGCGCTTAGTGTTAGGGTTAGCGCTCCGGATTAGGTTAGAGTCAAGGTCAGGATACGTTAGGGTTAGGGCAGTATGAAGCCAAGGAAAAAACAATCTCGACTTTTGAAATCTATTGCGTGCATCGATACCTAAATCAAGTTAAAGAGTAGTGCCTAGAGAGACAGGTTGATCAATGTTTCTACGTGAAATTATCTTTTTGCTACAAAACTGCTCGTTCTATGAAGTGATTATATCTGACAACACAGAAAGAGGAAGCCTTAAGCTAACACGCTGCTCCTGCCGAAAAAAAGCTCATGGAACAGAAAATTTATCAGCAAAGGAATGCTGAAAAACAAAGCAAAACTAACATTTGAGCTGAAGTTCTCTTCTTCCTAACCTGCGATCAGGCGTTCGTTGTCTATGCTCTTCAAGGTGGGCTCGATCCTAGCACAGCTCAAAGTAATCATCTGCTTGGAAATCCACGATACACACTCATGGAGATACACACTCACGGAACGCTTGCTTGCCAATTTAACCGACCTGAGATATCTGCTTGGCTTCTGTTTGGCCGGTAAAAATGGCTTAGAATCTGTTTAATTTGGCTGTAACTTTCCACCTAAACTAAACACAGGTCAAATTCAACTCTGCTGCCTGGCCTTTCTCACCAGTTCCCGGCCGTGTGACCTTTGTCACACTATAAGTCGCGCACACAATGGTCACGGTGCTTTACGTATGAAAGAACAATGCTGGGCCGCTAAATTCAAGAATCAAAATAGTAAGAGTCTAGAAAGCAGTTCTAATTTCCAAAACTGACACACGCCGAAGTTTGGCAAATGAGCCATAAGTCCATGATGGATGTTTTGTTTTGGAACAAGAAGCCGTTTCTGGTCTCTACCGCCTGGCTCACTTGTTCTTCAATAGCTAAGTTAATGGCAGACTTAAACCATGATCTCAGAACAAAAACACACCTTGGTTCTTTGAGGCTTGCTAGTGACTCATAGAGGGTCAAAGGCTTAATGATGCCAAATCTCCTACCAGGTGGGCGTAAATATTCCTCGAATAAGCTTCAAATATCGGCAAACTCTGCTTGATTAACAGGTAAGCTCTGAATAATCGATGCTTTGCGTGCCAAAAGCCGACACCACTATAGAGAGGTTAAGCTTGAAGTTACAGCGAAGGGCAAAAATGAAAATTTTGCGGTTTGTCTTGAGCTCTTTGAACAGTAGAGTGAAAATATTTTTATTTCTGGTGAATAGTAGGGGACATTTTTCTATTTTTATGTGATTTAATAAAGGATTAGAAGAAAAAAACACAAATTCAGAGGTCGTCTTTGCCGTTTGCCGTCTGCCGTAAACGCCATGCTTAAACTCACTAATAGCTTAGCGAGTAAAAATGGCAATTCAGTTACAAATACACAAAGATAGATCTTTTCTATGCTATTTTCCTTTGACTTAAAAGACAGTCAAGATTTTGTGGGAATTGACTTTGACTTCATACAATGTAAAAAAGTCTGTCTTTTTTCTGCTCAACAAATTAATTGTGCTTAAGGTTTCTTTTGTTGTTTATTCAACAATACATCTACAAAAGATGTCGCTTGGAAAACTGAGGGTTTTTTTGCATACGTTATTTCTCAAAAATGAAGAGCAAGCCAGCGAAAAAATTATGGGGCAATGTTTTTCAACTGAAGTGAAGGCCGCATGCAAAAATTCAGCTAATTTGGAGCGAGTAACGGACTGAAACAACCAAAAATGTCACTTATCCCCTTTTTCCACTAGCCTCTTCATGTGCACTTGTTTACATGTAAGTACAGTACAGTTGTTATGAACTCGAATCCAGAAATTTATTTATTATATGAATGTGTCCCATGCCATACCCGGAAGCAAGTCAGTTCGATCGAAGGTCGTTTCGATCGAAACCAAAGGTCAGTTCGATCGAAGACGAGAGTCAGTTCATTTGAAGAGTAAATGATGATAAAAACTACAGTTCTTGTGTTGTGTATTGATTGTGCGGTGTAAATATGTGTGATGCTTCGCCCCAATTGATGATCTCTTTTGTTGTCGGGGTTTCGTTGTCGGCATTCCTGATTGCATACTAACTATGCTGGCTGGAAACAAGATAACTTGATGATCAATGCGCTCTTTGCTATTAGGTGCGTACACCGAAAGAATCCTTGAAACACGGGGTTTAAGAATTCATTACTTTTGCTCCCGCAATCTGTGACGTGCAGAGTAAATTCGCTAAGAGACTGTCTTGTTTGGTCTTATTCGACCGGTCAGTGCGACTATAGCGAGTGTCGCCCAGAAGTAGAAGTAACTAACTAAAAGGAATTTTTTCCATCTTGCCAAAATATGTTAACCTTTTACTTGTCCATAGAATTTGAAAAGAAAGCCAAAGTTTACTAGCAAGGGTGTGTGCCCAGAAGGAACGTTGTGTACTGCCGACTTCTATCGATCGAAATGACCTTCGATCGAAATGACTTGCATTCGCCATACCGGACGATATCAAACACTTTCAACAAGCGGAACCCAAACATTATTTTGATTACACAAACTGGCGACTTGAAATTTTCATCCGGCGACTAAAATTCTCCAGTTAGTCGCCAAAAGGCGACCTAATGATTTTTTTAATTTCGAGCCCTGACATTGTAAAAAAAAGAACTCCTGACAATGAAAGCTTGAGCCGCATATGTTCCAGTGGAATAGGATCATCCAAATTTGTCTACTTTAGTGCCTCCGTCTTCCTGAAGTCGCATGACACCAAACCTTGAAAAATAAACATGCACAAAAAAACGTTCACTCTTCACGGTTGAATGCGAATGGTAGTATTTGACATGTGTCAAGTCAAATTGGCCAATCAGCAATTTGTGTTCAGAATCTGAATGTAAATACTCAAATCGTACACGGACCATTGCAGGCTCTCCCTCTCTTGCCCGCCCCCTAGCTTTTGACCTTGCACCATTTGAAAGCAAATCCATACTGAGAGCCTGTTTGCAGGCTATGCTGTTCCTTCAAATGCCTATAGATGAAGTAAGAAACAATTGCTGCTTATTTGAAAGGCTTTTCAAAGTTAAGAAGAATGGCGTTTTCCCTTTTGGAATATCTTTTTTCGATTTTAGAGATATTTATGTTTTTGTGACTGCTGCGCTTGCGCAGCAGTCACTATTGCCAACGTCTGAGTTTTCCAAAAGTAAGTAAGTAACAATAGAATATACTTCGGAGCCAATCAGCACAACAAATATCCATCTTGTGGTCTCTTGTAAGTCCTTCGCATCACCGATGATTTGCTGATAGTCATCGATAGCAAACGATGATCTCTGCTACCTCCTTCGACGTTGGAGGTATCCTTCGAAATTGAGGTGAGTTTTTTAATGTTTTACAGCATTGTCATTTACTTCTCACAGCTTTAATATTTTGATTCCAAACAATCAGATGAAACGTTGCATGAGGATTTAGGACAAGATAAATTGTGAATGTTTCGGATACTGAGTATGGATTTGTTGACGCGTATGTAAACAAACATATACATAAGCTAAAGTCTTACATGTAACAACACCTTGCCAATAGTGGATAGTCCATAATTTTAAAAGTACCTTTAGCCTCGTATGGGAAAAACTGGAGGAATATTGCGATATCTGAACAGTGCCTCTTCATACAGATTATCGAGCTCCAACGTTTTAAAATTGCGCCGCTCGAATAACAATGTTGGATATGGTGATCGAAAAACCATCAATGTGAAAGCTGTGTGTACTTGTGAAAGACAGGAAACAACTAGTTCAGCTAACTGTGGTATGGTAAATGATCGTAGTGGAAATGAGTCATCAACTGTTGTAGAACTGCTGTGAACAGACTCTCTGTCATAAAGCTTTCAATTACAATTATTGTAAACAATCGACTTTCCAATCAGTCTAGTAAGAGACAGCGAACCATCTAGACTTGCTGGTGATGAAGTTTTCTTTTTATTTCACAATGTATGGTGGTCCCACGTTTCATTGGAATAGTAGAGCGCTAGGCGTTTGGTCCATATTTTTGGAAACATCCCACGAAATTTACTGAAATCAAATTGAGATGTTCACAGATTTTTCAAGCTCTCGGAGACATACATTTAATCCAATCCACTTATTGCAGAAATCAATGTAGGTCACATAGATAAATTACACTATGTATCAACAGTGCCATTCAACTTTTGTACCAATGTCAGCTGTCACTTACACAGGTTTGGTGATGTTCTACTCTATCAATAGAGAATGACTGTTGTGTTAAATGTAAAGTTTTTCTTCGATCAAGAAAAAGAACTATACAAACATTTAACCTGCATGCTTTGAGAGAAAAATAATGAGTTACAAAATTTCACAGCGTTAATATACAGTAAATACCCTGCGGTGCCTGCTATGTCGGCGAGATTTCCTGACACTGTTACACGAACAATAAACAAGCACTTAAGTATGGATAAGGCCTCTCACATTTTCAAGCATTTACAGGATTCACCTAGGTGTCTGACACTTTGTTCGAGCGAGTGCTTTGTTGTCATAGATCAAGCAACAACATGGACACAATTAAAAATCAAGGGGGCAGTGCATATTCCCTGGGAGAAACCCTCCCTAAATCAACAATTGTTTCATGTAAATCTTAATCTTTCTTTATAATTAGTTGCTGTATCACACCATTGTTATTCTAATTTTCCACTTTATATTGTTCATCATTGTAATTCCATCCGTAAACTGATGGTGGCACAGGAGTTGCCGAAACATGTCTTTCAAATTTGAAAGTCTTGTTCTCTTCATCAAGATATGTGACCTCTCACGCGAAAACGTACACTAACGGATATCCGTTTGAACGGCTAAAACGAACGGCTGACGAACGGACGGAAACGGATGTTCAAGCCGTTTAAACGGTTTCAAACACCGTTCAAACGGCTGAGGAAAACTTTCGAACGGATGCTGTAAACGTTCGAACGGCAAAGGAAAAATTTTGAACGGATGCCGTAAACGTTCGAACGGTTCAGCAAAAGTTTTGAACGGATGCTGTAAACGTTCGAACGGTTCAGCAAAAGTTTTGAATGGATGATGTCAGCCGTTCGAACGGCTGAGCAAAAAATTCAAACGGATGATGTCAGCCGTTCGAATGGCCATAGATTTTTGTCAAACAGATAATGCCAGCCGTTGGAGTGGCACAGCAAAAAATAATTTCGAATGGATGATACCAACCGTTCGATGGTTGCCACACAAAGTTTGGTCCTGATCGCTGTTTCGGCATAATCAAGAGGGCCTACAAAGTTACCTACATCTCCTCACTGTACGAACTGGCCAAGATGGTGGACTCTTCAAGTACTATTGGCGTAAACAAAGCTCAGCTAGTTGGAAAGCATGATGGCAGAGTAATCGTCCCGGTATATGACTGGTCAAATTTTCTTTCCCATTACTTCACCAAGATCCCTAACATCAAGAACTACCATCACTTCAGGTTTTCGAAAGATGAGCCTGGAAAGGTCTATTTCAAGGAGTTTAACTCTTCTATCGAACAATCTTTAACGCTACTCAAGAACCATGTGATCTTGCCGCCTGCCTCAGTGCTTCCAGCCAAACTCAATGCAGATGGGTTAAGTCAAGAGCGGAAACAATACCTTAAAGGGAGATCAGGCAATTCTGCAAGCCAGGTACAGAGGATTTTGTCGCTCCAGCGCCATGAACTTGTTAATGGTATGCTACTGTACTTCAACATGTTAGACCACAGTAATTGTAACGAAAGTAGGACAGTTTCTCTTAAATTTAAAAAAATTGCCCGACTTTGTAATTTTAATAAAGTGAGGATAGTTGAAAATTTGTGTAAATATTTCCTTCGTTTTCTTCATTGTAATTATCACCACAATAAAAAGCTTAATTTTGTTTGAGAAAGCAGTCGAACCGGTATGCGCCGACTGTATGGCATCCATATCTCAAAGAAAGCTTTGCTATGGTTTTTTGTGCCGCGGAACGGTGTCTCTAACTTGGAGGAATGTTATTATAACATTTATTATAATGTTTTAAATTGAGGCTGCTCTACGATGATAAATAGTCAAATTGTTCGCTCTCGCTTGTTGACGCATCGCATAAATTTTAAATTCACGTGTCTGTCCGCTTATTGACAATAAAATTTAGCCAATGAGCGTGCGAGATTTCTGCAGTTATCGTAAAAACTCTGTTTGATTCAGTCGCCGTTTCCAAGCTCTGCGGTCAAATCGGCTAGAAGAAATTTTTCCATTCCTGCTCGTTTGAATATTTTAAGTATTTTCTCGGTTGAAACTCTCAAACTGAAATCTCCGTAATAGGTCTTATACACACTTGGCAAAAATTGTTACAAGATCTCTCCTTTGATGGTCTTCCTATGACAACTTTTTTAGGTGTCTCGAATAACGACATACTACCGAGGGCTATTTATTCGCATATAATGTCTGTGTTGGAAAACGCTTCGAAATATTATTGAAAATCTTTTTATTGGACTATGCAAGAAACGCTATAAGACTCAAATTTTGTCTGCGAGGCAGGCTAAACTTTCCAAAGAAATGAACAACTGTGCTTCAACAACTACAGATTTTTTTAATGATTAAGAAAAGAAGTGTACAATTTCCATTTAAACTAGCACAAGAACATCAATAAAAAGGGGGTTACCGTAATGAACTAAAATCTATTTACAATTCTTTCACTGAATGCTTGCTAGTGCGGCACTTAGAATTAATCTTCCCCTTAATAAATCTCCAGTACTTATCTTTCTCTTTGCTGGAGGAAACTGGAAACTTGGAAAACACTAAAAGTTTAATGGTGTTAAGTCTGTTACTGTCCAGGCTTTTTTTCTGGTGCGAACCTTCAGAGCTTGCGAGCTCATCCCTGCTGAAGAAAAAGGGCAGCAACTTTAAAGCACACAGATGCCTCTCCCTTTCCTTTTCTAATGTTTGCTGCACTTTCTTCACTCTGCTGGGCGTCACACAGGTGTTTATCAGCTCCTCGCCAACTTTTTGCGGGGTACTCGACACTTTCAGACTTTCATCGTCGTCGCTTGGTCTGGGTCCACGCATAGCGTGTTCAGAGTTTCCAGGTTAATTGTGGCGAGATCAGGGACTCGGTCTTCCTCAGAGAGCTCGGTCACAGCATCTGTGATGTCGTCACTTGTACAAATTACGTTTGGTATGGGGTCTGGTGAAAAAGCAAAAACACTCTTTAACCTTTTAATTCACTTTTATGAGTGTAACCTTCCAACTCAGAACTCGGTACGGAATTGGACAACTTCAATTATCAATAAACACATAATCACGCGGATTGAGATATTTTTGGTACTTATGCTAGCTTTTTAAAGACTTTGTATACGTACACTTATGCTGGCATCTCTATCGAAATTTGGCATAACAGATTTGACAGAGCAAGGTACTTATTAAATCTTAGACCTACCAAGGTAAACGGATTAGCGGACTGTCCCTCTAGTGTCTCAAAGTGCTCTTCAAGCTTTAAAAACGAAGCGGCCATCTTTTCTTCCATTCCAACCATGGTAGCTTGTATTTTCTGTAGCATCTGAAAAGATTCACATTGGGATTAAATATTGCTTAACGTAATTTGCGAAAAGAAACGAAATGAAAACCTGTAATTTGGGAAATGAACTCAAAATCTGTATTTTGTGAAATGAGAATCTGCAATTAGGCGTTTGCGAAAGGACTAGTTGGCGAAACGACCGACATTCCATGTCAGAAGATTTTTAAGAATTGTAAAAACGGTAATTTTGAGTTCAAATGAAAGACCATAACTGCTATAAATAGTAAGATCATGTTATCTTAAGTGGCACTTCAGATGTTAGAAAAACGGTAATTTTGAGTTAAAATGAAAGGTCATAACTGCTATAAATAGTAAGACCATGCTATCTTAAGTGGCACTTCAGATGTTAGATAACTGTTCTCGATGTAACAATTGAAGACACCAAAATAGTTGATGCTCCCAAGAAACCTCACCTTGAAAACACTTTCCTGTTTTTGCATGTGGTTTTGGAGGGCCTCTTCCATGCTGTCCAATTTTGCCTGCAATTTGCTGCACTCTTCAGTCTTTTTTGCAAGTTGCTCTCGCAGTTCCGAAGAAGAGTCCTGCTCATTATCACTGTATGCAGAATGAAGTTTTGTTCGCTTGGCTACGCGGTTAACCTTCCATTCTCTTTCCCGCTTTCTCTGGGTGGACAAAAATTCTGCGTAGGGGTGTGACTCTGCAGTGGCTTTCGGGGCCGCAATTTGGATATCAACAGGCTGTAACAAACAAGCAGAAACAAGAGCTGTTAAATATGTGGCAAGGAAGGGTTAAGACTGATGCAGATCGTAGAACTTTCTGGATTCTTTATTTTCAACTGCCTGCGCTGTGTAAAACAAACTGCCTAAATTTCCGTGCTTAGTGGCTTCCTGATTAGGCTAAACGACGAAGAAAGAATGGTGAAATTATCATTCTTCGCTCGGGGTCCTTCTGCTTTGTCGGACTCTAAAGAATTGTTATTATTTATGTATAAAATTATTATACACCACAGAGTAAGACAACAAACAAAATACAGATGACAACTATAAATTTAAGTTCTGCACAGTGACCAAAGTGACTATTTTAGGGCTTTCAAGTTGGTCACTACCACGTTTCGAAACATGCGACCGCATTGCGGCATCAGACAAAGTCTCCGAAAAAAAAAAACACTTACGCTCTCAGTTGGCTTCTCAAGGCTAATCTTCTTGGTCGCTTGTCCTGAGAGGTCGTCACCAACTACGGTTTGGTTGCGCCGTACGCGAGATGACCGGTTATCAACAGCATCAAGGGTCTATCAAGGACACCAAAAAAACATCTTAGAAAGATGCTGTCAAATGCAGTACATATCTTAGATGGCTTACTTTCAAAACATTATCGTTACAGTAATTAAAACGAAACTTACTTTTTTTCCCAGCCTTTCGTCGTTGGCTCTCTTTGCTGTTGGCGGTGGCTCACTGTCAACCTCAACTGTACTTGTCAGGAGATGCTTGTTACTGGCCGCAAATTCTGCATCCATACGTATCGGTTTTGTCTGATCATCTGAAAGGCAAAGAGCATAGAACTGAATTATTTTTACATCGGTGATATTAAAGATTAAAAGTACGCTCTCTCTTTCTTTAGAAATGTCAGGCGATCGTAAAAGGTATTTTGGTTTTACATTTGATCAATTTACTGAGCTTGTGTATACTGTAAAAATCGCTCAGTTATCGACTACCCAAGCTCAATAAATTGATCGAATGTAAAACCAAAATACGTTTTAAGATCGCTTGATATTTCTAAAGAAACACCAAATACTTTCAAAAGGTTTAATTGAGGATTTCAGTAGGAATTTGATGAATATTTCTGACTGCCGGGCATTTAGTCTACTTGAGACCTGCTAAAAATAATATTATCTCACCTGCAACTCCAATTATGGTTGCTGCCAATTCCTCTTTGCCGAATGTTACCATAACTTCACTGCCTTTGGTGTTCTTGCCCCCTTGAATGACTTTCGTAATTTCTTTAGTTGCAACGATGCTCGTTGACTTATCGGATGCAAAATAAATTAAACCATACTTGGGTACTCTAAGTAAATTTCTAAGAGACATATTTGCAAGCACGGGTGAAACTGATAAAGTTGGTATCTTATGGGTAGATTGCAAGACCTTTTTATGTGCTGTTGTCAACTTTTTTGGATCGAAATCAAAGCCATTTGATTGGTCAAAGGCTATTTCTTTGTTTCTCATATTCGATCATATGAATAGCAAAACAGTATAGACCTAACGCTAATTACTATTAATTAATAAACTTCTTTGTGGTAGGATGTTCGTACCGCAAAAACTGCTTTGCGGTTCTTTGTGGTGACACCTCAAAGAAACGGAGTAGTACTAACAGTGATGTAAGTGTAAAAAGCAAAGCAAAGCAAGAAACATGGGCGAGATTCAGCTAAAATATAATTGTTGAGAACAATCTTTTCTTTGCCCAGTATGTAACAGCTTTTTTCCTTTCTTTGCCGTTCGTTGAAATGGTCACCAATTATGCGCGAGCTACCCGTTCAAGAGAAACTGTGTGCTACTAATTCAATACAATTCGCCAGCCAATAAAATGGCTCGAGGTAGAATCGCTTGTTACAAACACCTCATGAAAAGTCACGGTTCTTTTTGTTTCAAGAAAAAATCGCAATATTTTGACAGTATGCAAATTTTTGATGCGTGCTTTTTGGTTGAGATCCCAAGATCTGTCCCGTGGGAATACACTGGTCGGTTATGTGCTGCAAATTTCTTACAATACAAACTAAATTTGCGCAAAGTCATGGGGTTTTCAGAATTCTATGTGTCATAGCCTTCTGTTCAAAAGAGACGAATATCAACATAAACGTTCACGAGATGAACATTTTTACAGCGTTGCGTGACATGACTACAGCTGTTGCGAACTTGCGCGATATGCGGATGACACAAGAAATAAACGGCACCCTATAGAAGACACTGGTATCTCTAAACTCTGCTCAAATTTACAGTTAATTGATTCTTGAAAGAACAGTGAAATCGAATTTACTACCATTTTCGAGCTACCGTGAACGGCAAACTTTTTTCCGCGCTCCGCGTCAATTGAGGCAATTTGCGGCGGAGCTGTCAAAATTTCACATGTAAACCCCTCTAAAAAGCAACAGTTTGACTAGACAAACTTGAACGTTTTAAGCATGTAACAACGCGGAAAAAAGTTTGCTGTTCATGGTAGCTCGAAAATGGTAGTAAAGGAAAACAGACATTAAAAATTACTTAACAGTATATAGGAAGAAATGTTAATGCATCGATGTTATTTAGCCGTTTGAAACGTTTTCTTCAGGTCAAGGTACGTAATTCGTAAGTTCTTGCGGATTGAATTTTGGATAAAACGCAATTCAGCTTCTTTTGACCGCCTGTTGCGGCGCATGAACCTCCTGCGCCACTAATTGCTTGTGCATTATGTTTGGGCTCTACTGTATTTTTTGTGTGGTATTTCGATGAATAAAATCACACCTTGCGGTGTTGCGTGTGCGATATGTTGTTTTGAATCTGCGGTGTTCAGTGAAACGAAATTGTTTGCAGCATTGCGGTTTCTTGTTTGACCTTTGTCGGAACTAAATTTGGCCTAACTTTAGCTGTATCTTTGTTAATTCGTGCTGATTAATTTTATTAAAGGAATCTACCATTTTGACTTGTTCAATATCTGCGTTCATTTGACTGTCCTGCATAAGAGTTTTATGATGTACGGACTTTTTCCCTTTTTCAAAAAGCCATTCAGACTATGTAAATCATTAGGCTATTGTGGTGTCGTCGTTTCGTCCACTTTTCTTGTGGTGATGCGGTGTTTGTTAAATTTTTTTGCGGTGTTGTGGTATTTTTGGCATTGGGGACCTTTAACTTACACAGCTTTTTGTTAATTTTTTTTCTTTGTGAACGAATAGCAGCAGCCTTACGAACGGCTGGATTTTTTTCTGAATGAATAAAGTCAGCCTTTCGAATGGATGAACATTTTTCCGAACGGATAGCAGCAGCCGTTCAAACGGATGAATTTTTTTCGAATGGATAACCACAGCTGTTCGAACGGATCAATTTTGTTTTCGAACGGTTGCAGCAGCCGTTCGAACGGATCAATTTTTTTTTGAACGGATAGCAGCAGCCGTTCAAACGGATGAATTTTTTTCGAACGGATAACAGCAGCCATTCGAACGGATCAATTTTTTTCGAACGGATACCACAGCCGTTTGAACGGCCTGCTACTGATCTTGAACGGATGACAAACGGTAAGCGAACGCTTTCAGCCGTTCGAACGGGTATCCGTTAGTGTACGTTTTCGCGTGAGAAGTCACATATATAGAACAGTGCTACTTTTTCATTTTGCAGTAGTCACCTGTGCCAATATGGCGCCTATTTTTATGTTTTGCAAATGAGGAAAGTGATGATGTCATAGGTGGTTCCACTAAAACAGCACAACACAAAATTGAAGAACATTGCTCCAATATTTCTGGAGATACATGTATTCTTGGTTTAAAGTGCATATGGCACGATATTTTTTCTCTTGTTTCTTGTAGTTGGATTTCTATAGAAAACCTTTCAAAGCTTATAAGTGCTGGAAAAATGTCAAAAAAAAATTTGCCTTCAAAATACATGCAAATTGCCTCCAAATTTGTCCTGGAGACTAGGACCTAGTTTATTGCTGACGAGGTTATTTTGGCCATGAGATGACCGGAACAAATTTGAAGGCAAATTGTGCCTATTTTGAAAGCAAAAAAATTCAATTTACATTTTTCCAGCACTTGTAAAGCTTTGAAATGTTTTCTTTAGATATCCAACTACAAGGAACAAGAGAAAAAGTTTTAGTGTCATTTGCACTTTAAGTGGAACTATTTATGACTTCGTCACTATCATCATTTGCATAATACAAAAAAATGTGAATACCTCTTAAATGAAAAAGGAAAATTTCATTTGTTTTGACTTTCAAAACCCTTTCAAATAAGCAGCAATTATTTTTTACTTCACAGGCACTTTAAAGTAATTGTAATCTTGTAATCCTACATGTATTAGCCTTTTTTCACATACATGTATGGATCTAGATTTGTATGCCATAAGAACGTCCAAGTGAAGCAAGTTATCACAAATATTATTTCTACCCATACCAAGAGCATGCTGATGAAGCTTACTTGTTTAAAAATCTTTGATCCGAAATGATCCAGCCACCTTGAATTGCAAAATGTTTGTGTTTTTTTAGGAAATTTTGTAATTAAGATTTAACCATGTAAGTTTGTTTTTAACAGAATTCCCAGACATTGACAATGTGAATAAACTTCCCACCAGTGCAAGTTTTGCTGAGAAAAAGCGTGTGTGGGAATTACACAAGGACATTCCCATGGTGTGCTGGAAAGCCAACATGGTTTTGGCTTGGCTGGAGGTTGAATGTCAGATGCCTATGTACTCACAAATGTGCTATGAGAACATTAAAAGTGGGAAACTTTTGTTGGAGCTTAGTGATAGTGAGCTAGAAGCTGGACTTGGTTTGGAAAACACAATGCACCGACGGAAATTGAGGCTGGCTATTGAGGACTACAGGGACCCGTCAATTGTGTAAGTTGTGCTCTCTATATGTCCATGAATGTAAGTTACTCACTGTTTGTCATAAAGAGTAATGTACAGTATACATATATGTATGTTACATGAAATTTCCCAGCAACTTAATCTTGCAATTTCTAACTTAAGGTACTGTGCAAAAACATTTATTCAACATTTTTCTTGTGGCAAATTAATTTTTGTGACTTTCTTGGTTGTTACATCAAATTTTAGCAATTGACATTATAACTAATAAGATATTCTTTGGTACATTTTATCTTGATTGTTTGTAGCTATCAATGAAAATGTTGTAATATGACAATCTGTGCATTTGTAAATGGCTGTTGGTGGGTGACTTGATTCTTAGATCTGAGGGATTGTGGAGGTGTGGAGGGAAGAACCAAAGTTTGATCTTTATTTTATAAGTTAATAAATTCATTTTTATATAATCATTTTTTATTGTTAAGACCGGTAAAATTATTTTGACATTGATATTGGCTGAGAGCAGGCCAATTTTTCATTCAGTTTAAATTGGCACCTGTGTGTTCATGTTCTCAATCATAAAGAATGGTTGTGGTACTATGATCAAATTTTCACCCCTTGATATTTTGGGTGTATCACATAGAACTCCATGAAAGAATAAAAACGCTGTTTACTGTTTGCAAATATCTGCATTAGTTCCGTAGATATTTAAGTTTGAAAAAAATGGGTAAAATATGCAAATAAGATGACTAATGATGTCATACACTCAACCCAATACTATCTCTAGTATATAAATAGAGCTATCTTGGCCAATTTGCAGCACATACCTTTGAAACTTGGCAGGCTAATAGTTCTACAGGAAACACACCTTCAGCTATAAAAGTTCTGTTCCCATGGCAACTCATTCATTTCCAATCCCCACCCACTTGATTTCAATATGTTAATTTTTTTTATCTTAATTTTGTATGTGTCTTGTGCTGACTGCCTATAAATTTACTTTTACAGTAAGTACCCTGCAATTTGCTCTGTGGATCACATTTGGGTTTCTCATGCGTGGGTAAGAGAGCTGGGTCTTAGCCAGTATTGCTCTGCATTTGAAGCTCAGATGATCGATGGAAGGTTATTAAATGTGCTTACAAGGAAAGACATGGAAAAATACCTTAATGTCAGCAAGAAATTCCATCAAGTAAGAACTATGAATCACATGAGCCCTACATGAAAGTAAATAATGTTCATTTCACTGTGATAGTCTATTCATTATTTTGCTGATGTGAAGTAATTTTCCACATTGGATTAACACCCTCTCCATTTATCAACTTTTATTGGAGGAAAAAAAAATTTTTCTGAGTAACTTGGCCTTTTTAGGGGAGATTCTTTTATGTCTTTTGTGAACCTTGATTGAAATAACTGAGTTCAATTAAAAACAACATTTTTCCCTTGAAGGTTGGAAGTAATCTTAATATACTATATGGTTGGATTTACCTTAAGTTTGTACATTTTTGTGCTTAAATATTATAAAGTCATGAACTAAGAATAAGTCCCCCTTCCTGGTACCTCTCCAATAAGGGTGATTTTCCACTGTATGAGTGGAACGAAATAAGTGGAAAATGTTTTTCTCACACCGCTGGTGCCTGGGGATGGGTTTAGGTCATGTGACATGTAAGGGCAGGCAGTTGTTTTTTGTTGACCGCTATTGCTCGACCTTCCCAACCACCCACCCTTAAGTTTTTTCAGTTGTTCATTTCACTTCTGATCGATTTTAGGCTTTCATTTTGATTCTTGGCAAGCTCATGTTCTTGAACTTCCGTGTAAACTTTTATATTTTGTGAAGCTGTTATTGTTATTGTGTGAATAAAGGTCAGGCTTGCGGTGGTCGGCTTGACATGGCTCCCAGAGGTGTGTGAGAAAGAGTGCACTTTTTAGTACAATTGAAAGGCCATGTGCAAGAACGTCCCCTAGATTTTTTGCTAAAATCAAAAATGGCCAAAACAGCTCCAAACTTTGCATGCCAATTTGTTTACACCTGTAGAAAACTGCTTTGCACTTATTTCCCCTCGTTTCTGTTGCGTATTCCAGAAATAAAGTATGCTAAAGCACTTGCATGTCACAGTCTGCGTCTTTTGGAACTGCTTTGTTACACAATACTTCTAGCGTTGTTTTTCTCAATTCCTAGGGTTAAGAGTTCCCAGTTTTATTAGAATTGGTGTTAGGGTTACCACTTGAAACTAGGGTTAGCATTGAAGGTTAGGTTTACGGAACAAGGTTAGGGTTAGCCTTTGGGGTCAGGGTTATGGGTCAAGCTTAGAGTTAACGTTCAGGCCTAGGGTTATTGCTTAGAGTCAGGGCTAGCGCTCCAGATTAGGGTTATTGTTTAGGATTAGGGCTAGCGCTTAAAGTTAGGGTTATTGCTTAGGGTTAGTGCTAGCGCTTCGTTTTAGGCGAGAGTTAAGGTCAGGACACATTAGGGTTAGCAGTGTTAGGCCAAGGGAAACAATCTCGACTCGCACGAATCAATACCTAAATGAAGTCAATGAATAGTGGCTAGAGAGAGAGGTTGAACGTTTTGCAAATCGGCTATGTCAGTGATTGAAATGTTTCTACGTGAAATTACTTTTTTGCTACAAAACTGCTTGTTCCATGAAATGATTATATCTGACAACACAGAAAGAGGAAGCCTTAAAAGACTGGGTCGGGCAAGATGGCGGAGTGAATGTGTTTGTGTCAGCTCTAGTTCTGGAACCTTTTATGGCCGAAACTGCTAGACGAAAAATGTGGAAAAGCTCTGCCAGTTCAACTAAAGAAGGCCTCTCGCCTGACGATAAAAGAATAAGGTGCAACACATCTATTTCTGACAGTGAATTAAGTAGTGAACAGGACAAGGTGATTCATTTACTAAACATGGCGGAGACGGTTATGCCTAAATTAGACCTTGTATTAGAGAAACTTGTCAAGGTAGAATCCAAGCTTGAAGAACTGGAAAGTTTCGTAAAATCAGTAGATGCCAAGGTTACCAACCTTCAGGTAAAGGTCGACTGTTTTGAGGTATTCAAAAAGGAGACGGATTTGGCGATTAAAGGCATAGAAGACGGCATGAACTTTGCTAATGCAGAAAGGGAATCTCTCAAGAAAAGTATACAAGGAATGCAAAGTCAGTTAGAAACAGGAAGATGCAGCAGTATAAGAAGGCTAAAGCAGATGGCAAGCGGTGTTCAAGTATAGTCTAAATTGTTAGAATTGAACAGTAATAGGAACAGGCCATATATCATTTTCCCTCTGTTTTCCTTTTATGAATAATTTAAATACTCTTTCCAGAACCAGAGTTTGTAATCCGTTTGTAATCCAATTGTTTCTGCGTGTTATGAGGAATGCAAGGCCCTTTTTGTTAGTAGCTTTATTTCTAACAGCTTCTGCTGGCTACTTTGTTAATAATTGCATAATTGTGTTTTGCGTTTTTGTTTTGTTTCTATTGTTAACGTCTTTAGAGACTAGTGTGTTAATTGCTTATTATATTAGGGTGGAGGGCATGCATGGCACCTATAATTTGAGCTTTTTGTGTTATGGAGTCCTGTAAACATATTTACTGGTCCACCAGTTTTTATTATCTTTGTCGCGTCTCAGTATTTCTATGAAACGTAATTTAAATTTTAAAATGTTATCACTGAATGTTCGAGGGATTCGGTCTTTTGACAAAAGCAAATCACTGTTTCATTGGCTAATAAATGAAAACTCTGATGTTATTTTTTTACAAGAAACTCTTAGCACTCCAGGAGTCGAAAATATTTGGAAATCACAGTGGAAAGGCGATATCATGGTTCGGAGCACAGTAAGGGAGTTATGATACTTTTCAAAGAGAAATTTGGTTATGAAATTAAGATACAGCGAGAGGACGAGCAAGGGAGATTCATTATCCTAGAGAGCGTTATCCAAGGACAACCGATTGCTTTGGTCAATATCTATGCGCCGAATAAGACAAAAGACCAGTGCACCTTTTTCGAAGAAATTAAAAAAGAACTTGATGAATTAGAACTGGATGAGAACTGTGATGTGATTATCGGAGGCGATTTCAATGTTATTCTTGATGCTGATTTGGACGGGACTGAAGACAAAGCTTTCATAAAAGAATCTTGTAAAAATATTGAGGACTTATGTTCATCTTTTGATTTGATCGATATCTACAGAACCAGAAATCCGGATGTTAGACATTTTACATGGAGACAAAAAAAACCCAGTAGTGTAGCATTGCTTGGATTTTTGGTTAATCAATAGTACTATTCAGGAAGAAGTAGAGAATGTAGATATCATTCCCACAATAAGGACTGACTATTCCGCTATCACATTACACATAAGTGGAATTGAAGAAACAGGACGGGGCCCTCTTTTTGGAAATTTAACTCCAGTCTTTTAGAAGATAATGACTATATAAAACTAGTTACTGATAAAATAGAGTGTTTGGTTAGAAGAAGGAAAAGATTTTCAAGACCCCAGAATTCTTTGGGACTTTATTAAGTACAAAATCCACTATGAAACAATTAACTATAGTAAACAGAAGGCTAGAAAAATAGAAGGGAGAAACTTTCAGCACTAGAGGAAAAAAACAAAAAATGTACAGCAGACTGTGATGCACACCCAACTCCAGAAAATTTAAATGAGTTGGAAATCCTTCAAATTGAATACGATCGACATTATGAGTATATGGTTCAAGGAGCAATAATTCGGTCAAGAGCGAATTGGTATGAACACTGAGAGAAAAGCAATAAGTACTTTTTGAACTTAGAAAATTACAATAAGAAAGTTGATAACAAATAAGAAAGTTGATAACAAATGATATTTCTATGACAGATCCGAAACAAGTAATGAATGAAATTCATAAATTTTATGCAAATCTTTATGATACAGATCGTCGTGATCGTAGTGGCTTATCGACTGACGAATACGTTAGTAATATAACCACTAAAGTATTGACAGAGGAACAACAGAGATCCTTGGATGACAAAATTTCAACAAAGGAGTATTTCGAGGCGTTGAAATCCTTTCAGACAAACAAAACACCAGGAAATGATGGCCTGACAGTAGAATTTTACCTTGGCTTCTGGCACCTCGTGGGGAAATGGCTTGTTAAGTCTTTAAATTTTGCACACGAACAGGGACAATTATTAACAGGCTATGATTACTCTGTTAGAAAAGAAAGGCAAAGATAGACGATTTATCAAAAACTGGAGACCAATATCTTTAATTAACGTTGATGTCAAAATTGCATCCAAGGCAATCGCAAGGAGGTTAGAGCAGATGTTACCTGATCTTATTCATCCCAATCAAAATGGCTTCGTTAAGGGAAGATCAATACAAGGTGGTGTTTGGACTGTTGAAGATATACTTGAATTTGCTAAGCTTACAGATCGTTCAGGTATTCTCCTGGCAATTGATTTCGAGAAATCATTTGACTCCCTAAACCGTTCTTTTCTTTTTAAGGCTTTGGAAAAAATTAACTTTGGACCGTATTTTTTACAGTGGATTGAAACCTTTTATTCTAACATATCCAGTTGCGTTTTAAACAACGGCTTTACCACCGATTTATTTCCAGTCAGGGGTGGGGTTAGGCAGGGTGATCCGTTGGCACCTTTACTATTTATTTTAGCTCTTCAAACACTTGCCTGCCAAATTCGAGAAGATAATGGAATCAGGGGTATATTAGTTGAAGAAGAAGAAATCAAATTAACTCTTTTTACCGATGATATGACTCGTTTTCTCAGAGATATGCATGGCTTCGTATTACCGTCTAGGGGTGACTCTGCAGCTTTTTTCTAAATTTTCAAATCTTCAAGTCAACAATGATAAAACCGAAATCTTTGCTATTGGTAGACATTTTCTTGATCAAAGTAACTTTCCTCATAAAATACGGTCATCTATTAATATTCTGGGAATTTATTTTGACTACAGCGTACGTTCAAGGTTGAAAACAAATTTTGAGTCAGTTCTTAAATCTATAAGGGACATATTGAATATGTGGAAGTGGAGAGGGCTTACATTACTAGGAAGAATACAAATTGTTAAATCCTTCATTATCCCTAACGTTTTGAGTAAGGCGGCGTTAATAGCAGTCACAGAGGATTTGATCAAAGAGATTAATAGCTTGATTTATCGCTTTATTTGGAAAGGCAATGATAAAATTAAACGTGCTGCCCTTATTAATGACATTGAGGATGGCGGTCTCAAGATGTTAGACATTCAATTGATGATCCTCGTACAAAGGGTGATGGTATTAAAAAGATTTGTGCATAGAGAAAACAAAGGCTCTTGGAAGATAACATTGAGTTACTTTCTGTCTCAAGTAGATGGGGAATTCATTCTTAAATGTAATCTTGACACTCACAAGTTGCCTGTTTACCTTCCAGCCCTATATACACGTAAAGGGTGTTTGGACGCTTGGTCTGTGCTAAACCAGTCTGCTGTGTCATCGTACGAGGATGTTGTCCAGCAGGCTATTTGGAATAATAAAGATATTACTGTTGAACAGCACTTAATATTTAAAAACGACTTGTTTTCTGAAGGAATCATTACGATTGATGACCTCCTCTCTGATGATGGATTTTTTCTAAAGGCTGTCAAGGTGTTAAATGCAAATCTATCGCCAATAGAGTATTTTAGTTCAATGAGCATCGTTGACGCAATCCCCCGTGAATGGCGACAAATGATCAGACAAAACACGAAACGCGTCCCTCCTTATATAAGTGATACAATTTATTTGAACTTGGACAATTCTGAGATAAGCCTATCAAAGGTCTCATCCAAATTACTATATAAGGCGTTCAAGAATAGAAAACAAGTTCCTCCATCGCCCCAGAAAAAGTTTAAGGAGAAATTTCCATATTTTTCGTTTGACTGGAATGATATTTACTCTTTGCCATTTATAGTAACAATTGAAACTAAAATTAGGGAATTCCAATATAAAATATTAAACAACATAGTTTTTACAAATGAAAAGATGTTTAAGTTCAAAATGACAGATTCGCCTTTATGTTCCTTTTGTAAACGAGAAGTCGAGTCACTCGAGCATTTGCTTTACTGCTGTGACGTGACAAAGATCAACTCGCATCCTTTCACTATAACAGAAATTCTCTTTGGAGTTTTCGATGTGGAAGATGATTGGATTATATTAAATCATTTGATGTTGATAGCTAAATATTGTATTTATACTTGTAAATTGAAGAAGTGGAAATCCTCATTACAAGTCTGTAAGGCCAAGATTAGGGCTGTTTATCAAGTAGAAAAAAAGATAGCAACAAGGCGGAACAAATTAACAAAACACTATGGGAAATGGGAGAGGCCACATTTTAGCACGGAAACGATATAGGCTGCCTGCATGCACACCTCCATGTATTGTTTACCATACTTTTTCTATCGTGCTTTGTCATTTGTTTTGGTGATTATTTCGTATTGCTTGTTGTTGTTGTTGTTTTTTTTTTAACTTTAACTGTGAGTAATATTGTAATTGTGGGATTGAGTAATTTGTAATAGTTTTGTTGTAACATTTACGTGTCAGAAATTAATAAAAATCACTAAATTACACACACAAAAAAGGAAGCCTTAAGCTAACATGCTTCTCATGCCGAAAAAAAGCGCATGAAACGGAAAATTTATCAGCAAAGGAAGGCTGAAAAACAAAGCAAAACTTACATTTGAGCTGAAGTTTTCTTCTTCCTATGGTTAAACCTGTGATCAGGCGTTCTTTGTCTTTTTTCCTCATGGCGGGCTCAATTCTACCACAATTCAAAGTAATCACCTGCTTGGAAAACCACAATATACACTCACAGAATGCTTGCTTGTACATTTAACCGACCTGTGATTTCTCTTTGGTTCGTAAAAATGGCTTAGGAATTGCGAAGGTCTATGAAGCACAAGTCAAATTTAACGACTTTGCTGCGGGGCCTTTCTCGGCAGTTCCCATCTGTGTCTGAGTCACCCTAAGACGTGCTATAAGTCGCGCACACAATGGTCTCGGCACTTTACATATAAAAGATTATTATGGGATATCCCAGAAATTTTTGGAGCAAAGGATGGTGGCGGCTAATTTCAAGAAAATAGTAAGAGTCTAGAAAGCAGTTCTAACTTCCAATACAGACACATGCCGAAGTTTGGCAAATGAGCCGTAAGTCCACGGCGGATGCTTTGTTTTTGAAGAAGAAGCGTTTCTAGTCTCTACTGCCTGGCTCAGACTTAAATTAAACCATGATCTCAGAACAAAAACACGCCTCGGTTCTTTGAGGCATGCTGGTGACTCAACCAGGGTCAGAGGCTTAATGATGCCAAATCTCCAACCAGGCGGGTGCAAAATATTCCTCAAATAAGCATTGAATATCGGTGGAAATAACGAACAAACTCTGCTTAATTAACAGGTAAGCCAGCTCTGACTTTGTGTTATTGCTTTGCGCGCCAAAAGCGCACGTCACTGACAATGGCAGCTAAAAAACATACCATCCCAGATCCCTACCAGTAAAAACAGCAAATTACAAAGACACGGAGAAGGTTTTTGAAAGAAGAAAAACAGAAAGAAAAAAGAGATTTCACCGACCTCGAATCGAGCCCTCGAGTGTCATGACAAAACAAATTTGAATCAGCTTCTTTCAGCGCTTATCCACTTGAGCTAACGAAGCAGCAGTGAGAAATCATTGTGTTATATAATAGTGACTTCATCCTTTAGCCAAACAAAAAGTGTCTTCCGTTTTTCGTTTAACAATAGATCTCCAAAAGATGCCGCTTGGAAAACTGAGTCAGTTTTGCATTCGTTATTTCCCTGCAAAACAAACTTTTGTTTCTCAGGTGAAACAAAGCCCACATGCCAAAATTCAGCTACTTTTGATCAGTTTGAAAGTGGCCAAAAAATCTAGGGGATGTTCTTGCACACGGCCTTTCAGTTATTTCGTACTGATTGAACATTATAGTCATGCTACAAATTAATCAGTCACCTATCTACATGTACCTTGCTTTGAATATGGAAGAATAATTTTTAATTATCATGTTATATTTCATTCCTTTGTTTCATCAGATAAGCATTCTTCATGGCATTAGGCTACTTCGCATGATGGAGTTCAACAAGGAAGTAAGCCATCTGTACACTGGGCAGCCTTAAAGCCTGGTTTTCACTAGTGATGCAAGCATAAGTGCAAGCACAAGGATCAAAATTTGTCCTTTTTCTTGTGCTTGCGTTTATGCTTGCGCTTTTGCTTGCGCTTTTGCTTGCGCTCATGCTTGCGTCGCTAGCGAAAATCAGGCTTAATTCTCAAAATGTTTACCTGGGACAGGTTATAATGAAAGTTGCGGGAGCTTTGGGTTTACTGAAGGCACACTTTTGTCCTTAGGGTGTAGGCCCATAGCAGGGTTTCATGGCAAACAAATTTGAAATTTTGATGCTCAAGGATGCCATGACAGGACATCTGGCAAGATGCAGTAGTGCAGATCTGCATAACTTTCTAACATCTGCATTCTCTGCATAATTAGAGTTTTTTCCCATTTTGGCATTATGTAATGCTTATTAAAAGAACAAATTCCCAGTGATAATTGTAAAATCTTTGTGACCAAGACTCAGGAGTACAGTCAGTGCATTGTGTCAGACACAAATAAACATTTTAAGTTTGATTTAGACAGAAAGCTTAAGTCTTGATTAAAATTTGAACCAAATTTCTTGACATTGTTACCAAATGGCAATATAGAAAAGACCACAGTGTATCTGCTATTTTCCTTATTTATTCAATTTTTAGCAGTAGAAATGAGACTAGTGTTTTCTCATGCAAAGTTTATGATAAGGTGGGGTTGCCATGCTCGGTGATGTATAGCCATTTTTCAACTGACAGAGCTCAATATTAAGGCAACTCCACCATGTGTTCTATATGCTTGTGCACAAGGGCACACTAAATGATGCCATATATTATGCACAGAAAGGATGTGCGATGCAAATGTGAAGAATCACCTTAATCAAGTTGAGAATTTGTTTTTTTTTTGCTACCTGATTACCATTTTGTCAGAATCGAGCAAAACTTTGTTTTAGTACAGTTTTAAGGAAAACTGCATTTTTACAAGCTGTTTACATGTATATGTTTTTATGCATGTAGATTTTACCCTGTCTAACACCAGACGATTTTTCTCGTCAAAGGGAGGCCCGTTGGGCAGGAAAGGGTTAAAGTCCAGTTTCAAGTTAGCCCATCCTTGGAGACCCAGGGGCAGTTAGTGGGGACAGGAAAAAGTCTAAACGGGCGAGAAAAAAATTTGGGCGAAAAGCTAGGATTACTGAGTAAAATGAGAAAAGACACATCTGTACAGTATTAGTCAAGGATCTGAAGAAAATCCGTTACAAAATACCCACAGAAAAGTAATGACGATAGGACAGAATTGTCAATACTTCAATGCTTTCATTGATGTTTGTGAATATTTACTACACATCAAGACTAACCCCATGCATATGCATCTAAAGTTTTTTATTCAGCAGTCTTAGTTAACTCAATACTGCAGAATTCTGAAACTTGATAAATAATAATTCTCTTGCCCTTATGTAGTTGCTTGTGGATCGTCGAAGGCAAAGTGAAGATAATGATCTGGATCCTATTGTCTGGACTAATGAGAGAGTTGCAAAGTGGTGTCGTTCAGTGGACCTGGGTGTAAGTTAGCTTCACTACACACGTTGTGTATAGTATATCTATAGCAGTATACAATAGTTTGCCTCAGAACTACAGATAAATTTTTAACAAAATGGAAAGGCTGTACCCTAGATTTTTTGTCCATTTTGAAAGTGCTCAAAAATAGATGAATTTTGGCATGTGGGCTTCGTTTTAGTTGAGAAACATTGCTCAGGAGGTTTTTTTCGCTGGTTTGCTCTTCATTTTCAAGAAATAACGTATACAGCACTCAGTTTTCCAAGCAGCATCTTTTGGAGATCTTTTGATGAACCGAAACAAAAAATCTTTATTAGTATTTTGTTCAACAGGCAGACTGTTTATAGTGTATGAAGTCACCATCAATTCCCACAAAATTGTAGCTGTCTTTTAAGTGAGAGGAAAATAGAATATAGAGCAGAAATCTGTGGAAATTGGAAAGCTAGAAAATGGGCAAAAGGGTCCTGGATATAATTAAACTGCTCTCTGTTAGTGGACGATGCATATGTTAAGAGTGTTAGAGAATTGCTTCCATTATGGGCTGCAGAGGGAAGAAAGGAACTTACAGACCATCAGAGTGTCTGGGATTGGATTAAATAATTATAATATAAGGGCCCATGCCATAAATTTCTCTAAGAGAAAATCAAAAGAAAGGAATGAGAAAGAAAAAACTCTTCAAGAAGAATTAAGTAAGGCAAAGGAAGAGCTTGAAATGACACCAAGTGACTTAAATGCATCACGATATCAAGCTTCTCGGGAAAAATTGGAAACCTTCTAACCAAGAAAAAACCAAAGGGATCATTATACGAGCGTGTGTGCACTGGCATGAATACGGGAGGAAAAGCACGAAATATTTTCTAAATCTGAAGAAAAGAAATCTCGTAAAGAAGCATATAGGAAAACTTTTTATAGGTGGCGTAATCGAGAAAGATCTGTTTTGTATATTAAAGGAGTAGGAACGCTTTTATCGAGACCTCTATATGAGTAAAAACAATGATCCAGAAATTTCGCAAAAAAATCTCTGCGTTCTTAAATGATCTAAATATTCCAAAATTATCTGAAGAACAGCAAAAGCAATGTGAAGGGTCTATTTCATCAGAGGAATGCTTTCGTCTTCTAAACAGCTTTGATCTAAATAAAACCCCTGGGAATGATGGTATTCCTTGAATTCTACAAAAACTTCTGGGCAGTACTTAAGGATAGTTTTATTAAATGTGTCAATGAATGTTTTGAAAAAGGTGAGATGTCACAAACAAGCCATCATCACTCTAATTGAAAAAAAGGGAAAGATCGCTCGCTTCTAGAAAATTGGCACCCTATCTCTCTTGTAAATGTCGATACAAAAATTATGACTAAAGCAATTGCATGGAGGATAAAAAATGTTCTACCTGATATAATCTATCAAAATCAGACTGGATATGTAAAAGATTGTTTTATAGACGGAACAATACGATCAAACTACGATATTATGGATTTCACTGCAACTGAAAATATCCCTGGTTTAATGAGCTTTATCGATTTCCAGAAGGCTTTTGATAGTGTCGAATGGGGTTTTCTCATAAAATGTCTCGAAAAATTCAATTTTGCACCAGACTTCATTCGCTGGGTTGGAGTTTTCTACAAAGACAAAAAGCTGTATCATAAACAACGGCTTAACTTCAAACTTCATCCCTCTTCTACAGGGAGATCCTTTATCCCCATTCCTGCGACAAAGATTTGAACAAACTTTAAACTATTCACTTGTTGAGGGAAGTATAAATGTTAGAACCTAATAGCCATGCTATGCATCTTTATTATTATTCTTATAGTGTTCAGGGAGGTTATTGAACTTTTCGTTTTTTTTTTCGTTAGCCTCTTCCGTCAGGGACCCGACTTAATCTAGCTTTAGGGATATTATTATTTATTTATTTTTTTTTTGTTGGTTTTTTTTTCTTTTAGAAAACTTGTTTTTATTTACCGTAGCTTCGTTATATCTTTCACTTATGCCTGACCCAATAACATGCAAATTTCTATCGTTAAATGTGCGAGGTTTAAAAAATAAGAAGAAACACAGATCTATTTTTACTTATTTGAAAGACCAAAAATGCCACTTTTACTTTCTTCAGGAGACGTGTTCGGAGCCTAAAGACGAAATTGTTTGGAAAAGTGAATGGGCGGGAGAAATTCTGTACTCGCATGGCACAAACCGGAAAAAGGGCGTCTGCATTTTGATAAGCCCACAATTTAACGGTTTTCAAATCGAATTTTCTTGCAGCGACTCTGAAGGGCGAATCATTCTGGCCAACTTAAACATAAATTCTGTTCAAATATCCCTCAGCCGACTCATTGTTGGAGGCGACTGGAATGTGGCACTCTATGCCATTGACAAGAAGGGTGGAATACCTTGGAGACCAACGACATACCGTGATTATATAATTGCAATGTGCAAAGAACTAGATTTGATTGATATACTGAGGAAGAAAAAGCCTAATGCAAAACTATTTACTTATGAATCAAAACCACTAAGAATGAAATCGAGAATTGACTACTTCTTAATTGCAAACTCAATGTCCCATCTAGTTTCTCATGTTAATATTGGAGTTTCAATTGCCCCAGATTTGACATCCAACAAACGAGGGCCTGGTCTGTGGAAATTCAACAACTCTCTGTTGCTTGATGATGAATTCGTCTGCTTGATCGAGACAAATTATTCGGCCATAAGTAAAAAATTGTGTGAACTGGATGATAAACAGCTAAAATGGGAAATGATCAAGATGGAATTGAGGGGCTTAATAATTCAGTACGCAAAACGCAAGGCCCGAAAGTCTAGACAATACCTAGAAAGTTTAGAACAACGGCTTGCCGAAACGGAAGCGTTTATCAACAACAGTAACGAGGACGACAGTAACTTAGAAACTAAATTAATGCTGCAGGAGCAGCTAAAAAATGAATTACAATATCTCTACGAAAAGAAAGGTGAAGGCGCAATGTTTCGCTCTAAACTTCGATGGACTGAACAGGGAGAAAAACCAACAAGGTATTTTTTCAATGTGGAGGCAAAAAATTTTAATCACAGGACTATTACGGAGCTGGAAACTAGCGAGGGGGCTAAAATAACAGGCCACAAGCAGTTATTACAAGAAATCGAAAATTTTTATCAGAATCTATACCAGTCAGAATATGGTGGTTCACATGAACTCTTCGCAGACTTCGTCCACTCCGTAAAACTTCCTATGCTGAGTGAGGATGACAAAAAAAAATTGGAAGGTGAATTAACCATCTTAGAATGCCGTCTGATTTTAAAAACCTTCAATTTGGGCAAATCACCAGGTGAAGACGGCTTTACAGTAGAGTTCTATATAAAGTTCTTTGAGCTTCTATCAAGCGACCTTGTTGAAAGTCTAAACACAGCATATTCAAGAGGGGAGCTGTCAATTTCACAGAGAAGGGGGGTTGTCACCCTTATTCCAAAGGCAGATTCCGATACTCTGAAGCTCACAAACTGGCGGCCAATAACCTTGTTAAATGTCGACTACAAGATTGCATCTAAAGCAATAGCTACACGAATTAAAAAGGTGCTTCCACAGCTAATACATACTGACCAAACAAGCTTTATGTAAGACAGATTTATTGGTCAGAATATACGTCTACTATGTGACCTCTTAGAACAGACCGAACTGGAAAATATACCAGGCATTCTCCTCCAGCTCGACTTTCGCAAAGCCTTTGACACAATCGAGTGGCCAATGATCCAACAAGTCCTGTCAATTTTCAACTTTGGTGTTTCTATTAAGCGTTTTATAGAAACTTTCTACTGTAATGCAGAGAGTTCTGTTATTAATAATGGCTTCACTACTAGGCAGCTCAAGTTGTCGCGATGAGTAAGGCAAGGTTGTCCACTATCACCCTATCTGTTTATTTTATCTGTGGAGATACTAGTGTCTAAAATACGGCAGGATAATTCGATTTGTGGCGTTTTTATCTTTCATAAGGAACTTAAAATTAGCCAGTTCGCGGATGACACCTCTCTCATCTGCAGCGACCTAATATCGGTCCAAAACGCCTTGGTCATACTAAACGAGTTCGGTATTTTATCTGGCTTAAAACTCAACGAATCTAAAACCAAAGCTCTTTGGCTAGGTCCATGGAAACAACGTACCGAAAGACCTCTCAACTTCATATGGATGAAAGAACCGCTTAAAGTCTTGGGGATTTACATCTCTTACGATAAGGCCGGAAACGAGAGAAAAAAATGTCAGCAAAAAAATTGAAACCCTTGATGCAAAGCTGGGTACCTGGAGATCGCGCCAACTTTCGGTCTTCGGGTGGTGTTTAATTGTTAAGTCTCTGGGGATTTCACAGATCATTCACTCTGCTGCCGTGCTAGACATTCACAAGGATTCCATTGTAAAAATTCAATCTTCAATTTTTAAATTTATTTGGAAGGAAAAGCAGGACAAGATTAAAAGGGAAGTTCTATATCAAGATTATGAAAGAGGTGGTCTGCGTGTAACACATGTTGAAACTCTGTGTAAGGCTTCACGTTTAGCATGGATTCAAAGGTTCCTAAAAAATGACAGCTGGGAATTGGAAAATTGGAAAGTCATTCCGTGTTCCTTCTTTAAGAAATATGGGGGCTTATACTTCTTGCTTCACTGTAACTTTGATGAAAAATTTTTAAAGTCGATTGAAATGCCATCCTTCTACAAGCAAATTCTGAGGTTTTTTTTGGAACTGAAGAATATCTATGACACAAATGGAGATAAGGAGTTAATCATTTTTAACAACAAAGAAATACAAATAGGTAGTGAAACTGTGTTTTATCAGGATTGGTTTGACCAAGGAGTCTACTCAATTTTTGACATTCTCGATTCTAATGGAATGTACTTGAATTTTGCAGATTTTTGTCGGAAATTTTCAGTTTAGTCAAATTTTCTCACCTATTTTCAAATTCTGTCGGCTATTCCTAAGCGACTGCTGGAAAAGGCAAGAGACTCTCTTGGCACCAATTCAATTTTTACTCCAGGGAATTCTACTTTTAAGTTGTCACCGTTGCTGTTGATCGACCTATCCAAATTAACATGTAAAGATTACTATTGGCTTTTTTTGAACAGGAAGGAACCTTGCGTAACTGGCCCTAACAAGTGGCGACGCGACCTTCCACAGTTCACTTTCTCTTGGAGCACAATTTTTAAGGAGATAAAGTCTATTAGTAAGCAAAATAAATTAAAGGAATTTTTCTATAAACTCGCTCATCGAATTGTCACCACAAAGAAAGAATTACATTTATACGGAGTTCAAGACAATAAGAGCTGTCATTACTGCGGGGATGATGACTCTTTACTACACTCTTTCTTAGATTGTCAGATTGCAGTGGACTTTTTCCGGAAAGTGCTATGCTGGTTTAATGAAAAGGAAAACTCTACCATCACATTAAACTCAAAAGAAATACTCTTCGGAGCAGCTACTGATAACGATAATAAAATTAAACAACTAAATTTCTGCCTCTATGCCAAATTTTACTTTCATTTTCAGAAAATCAACCAACATGCCTGTTACATTGGGATGCTTTTGTCCGGAAACTAAATTTTATGTTGAAAATAGAAGGTTTCGTTTAGTTTCAATTTGTCCTCTACATCTCGCAATCACAACTAACAAACAAACAAACAAACAAAAATTTCCATCTCAGCAGTTAGGTAAATTAAATAGAATATATCCTGTAGAAATCAGTTGTAGTTAAATAGTATCAGTTTAAGTATTATAGTTACCCGTAAGTGTTGTATGTAGCGTATTGTTGTTGGAAAAAAAAAAGAAAGGTATTGTAGGTTAGCGTAGAGTAAACATTGTATTGTAAGTAGTTTAGTGTAAATAGCGTGCTATAGGTAAATTCTTAGTAAGTATTGTATTAAAAGTAGTTCAATTGTAAAAAAAAAAAAACCTTGGTCGTTCGAGGAAAAAAAAAACAACAACAACAAAGGATTGGCTTGGTTATCATAGCAAAGTAATTTGGTTTTATCAACTGAGTTGATAATGTGAATTAGCCACCGTAAAGAGATTCAGAAGCTGACGTTTCGAGCGTAGCCCTTCGTCGGAGCGAATCGAGGAATTGTGGGTTGTGTGTGGTTTATATACAGAAGTATGGAGCTACGCTATTGGTTGGTGCCTGGCAACGTGAAAAAGAATAAATTAGTTAAATGAAAAACGTTCGTTGATACCGTGAGGATTAAGAGTGCCGATTTGAAAAATGAATTTTTGTTCTAGAGTTTTGCGGCTTTCTGTGCTTCCTTGATGTAGGGAGAGGCCGCAGACTGTCATATGTTGCGTAGAATGATTCGGCAGATTAAAGTGTCTAGCGACCGGTTTAGATGCGTTTTTGTCGCCTTTCTCTACGTCACGAAGATGTTCTCGAAATCGGTCGCCTAGTCGTCTACCTGTTTCGCCGATATATAACTTTTTGCAAAGGGTGTAAGTTATACAGTAGATGACATTGGCTGAGGTACAGGTAAAATGATCAGTGATCTTAATAGATCGCTTGGGTCCCGACAATTTTTCAACGTTGCAAATGAAAGGACATGTTTTGCATCGTGCGCGTGCACATTTAAAAGTACCGGGTTGTTCACTCGTTTGAAAAGCACTTCTGACTAAAAAGTTACCTATGTTTTTGTCGCGTTTGAATGAAATTAATGGCGGTTGCGAAAAGATTCTGCCAGTGTCGGGATCATTTTGAAGTAGCAAAGGCCCAGCTTCCTTTATCTGAAGGGGTCTTTGGACTAGATTTTTACTCTTTTATTACTAAAGATTTCACCGAGTTTTTAAATAAAAGGATCTACCTACCTACCTACCTACCTACCTACCTACCTACCTACC
>CM042749.1:25870051-25875051 GCA_022496165.2 Catalaphyllia jardinei
TGCATGTAGTCTTTCATTGCAATATAGACTTTCGATTTGGAGGGAGGTGGCGGTGAGAGGGGAGGAGAGTGAGGGGAACATTGCACTTACTGTGCCTACCCTCCATCTAAGCTTACTATATATTTGTCCTTTTTCCTGTGTCTTTCCTTATTGATTCGTGTTGACCTTCAACACTCAATTCTTGGCTCATAACGTAGTCTAACTAGCAAGTATCCTCCGCAACAAATTTATTTCCATGTTAAGTTAAAATCTTTTAAAATCCACGATGGCTTTATTAATAGCAATTTCATGTAAAAGTTTACTGTAAAACAGACAGCTAGATAAAGCTAACCTGTGCTATGCGGACAGTCAAAGAGAACACAAAAACAAGAGTTTGTTTCACCCCATTCACAGCATCATGTTAAACATGGACACAACTTAAAATGTGTTAACAAGGTGGTTTGAAATTTGTCTTCTTAAAATGAATACAGAGCGTTATTGAAAAATTGGAAAAACCTAACCCTGATATAGTTAAACACGTTCCTACAATCCAATAGCTCTGCTTTGTTTCCCTCACGGTATTGGCTTCACTATAGAGAGCTATACTGCAGACTAAATGCTGTAAACAGATATTGAACCCTTCAAGCTCAGAATCTTATGTCTCCTAAACATGCCAAGACACAATGTGTAAAGTATCTATAAACAATATACAGTTCACAGAACTGACGAAACAGATCATTAAACATTCAACCTAACATCGACTTCCTGTTAATCTCGTTCCCAGATCTCTTGTGGACGAAGCCGAAGGCCTTTGGCTTCTTCCACAAGAGATCTGGGAACGAGATTAACTTCCTGTTTCCAGCTCATGTTTGTAACTCGCCAGTCGAGTGATGTTCGTGTTTTATTCCACCAGTAATAAAAAAAGAACAAACCTTAGCATTGGGCGCATTCGAAGCTTGTTTTGATCCTCTCGATTACTTGCTTGATATAATCACGGGAGTGTGCACTCCGTATGCTCTGTTATGTTCCCCAAATCATTGAAAACGTTCGATAAAGCAATCAAATGCCTTTGAGTAGGTTCGGTTGTTTTGTGTTAGCCTGTGTGCTGACGTCTACGAAAATTGCTCGAATGGGGACGCTTCCAAACTGAGCGGGCAGCAGGCACAAAACCACACGGCATGAGTGAATAATAAATTATAACTGAATTGACTTGGACGAGGGATGGGACCATTTCAAGGTTATTTTAAACGAACGAAGGCAACGTACATTTTGTCTCGTTTAAATCCTCTTAAATCCCTTTTCCCAAAACGAGACTTGGGAGAAGCAACATTTCGTGGTATTAACGCTGTTGAATGTTATTTTTTTCAGGGTTCATTATTGCTTCGATCTCAGGGTATAAAGGACGGACCAACAAGAACCAGCAGCGATGGAACTGATATCTCCACATCAGTCTACCCTGGTGTGCAAATCAGACGTTCATTTAGAAGATATCGCTTGAGACCCAAGTCATCTTTACAATAAAGAGAAGTGATATTAAGTTCATTGATATTAACCGTTCAATGTAATCATTTTATTTCATAAATTTGTTGTATGGAGCGCGTATCAGAATTTTATATTCTGTTGTCACTCGTCTCGAAATTTTTTACCTCATTTCAAAGAATTACCATGCGGTGTATTTCCTTTCACTGCTCAGAGAGTCATTTTGAATTTTTGTTCCAGTCTCGGTACTGAATAACAGTAGGAGTGCATTCAATTTTTAGCTCAGTCAATCGTTAACTTTGCAATCAATTTTAATAGTATTTCCTGATTGTCAGGGATGTTGGTTATGTGTACGAACGTTTGCTTACTCAAGCAAAGCTTTTTATGAAGCCGTTTCCATGGTAAAATTTGTTTTATTGTGCACTCCTTGCATTGAAACTGGACTAATTAACTATTAGACCCGTGGCCCTGGAGGGCGAAGGGTCTAATTGTTTTAGTATCACCCAACTAGTCGGACAGAAAAGGCAATATGCAAGTTGAAGAAATATTTATTTGGGGAAAAAACAAAAGAAAAACCGGCGAATTTCGCTACTCGATGACTGTTACTATTAGTCCCCTAGTAGCGTAGCCAATCAAAATGCAGGATTTGCATTAGTCAACTAGTTGGGTGATACTAATTATCAGTGTTGACGCAAAGCGTGTTTGTTTCAATGGTTGTTTTATATTTTACGTATTTTTGTATTCCGACTTTACAAGAGGAAGGAAAACGTTGCGCTTCGCGTCAATTGTGACGCAACAAGTTTGTGAGGCCGTTGTGAGACCGGCTATGTTGTAAATATGAAGTAAATATGAAGTAAATATGACGTCAGTGTGACGTGAAATTTGACTGTGGTTACTAACTCTACCCATGTTTTTGCATGGAATGGTAATCACACCAGCCAAATTGAATTCTGTTAGAACTGCTCTTCTTATTTTTATCCAAATGGTTTTGTTACTGTGCAAAATTAGGAACCACGAAGTGGGTAGAAATGTCGTACGTATTAGTCGTGTAGATAGGTCATTGTACGGTGAAACAATCTAGTTTTGAAGATGTCTGTATTGCTCGTTACAAGAAGTAATGAATCTGTGTGAAACAACACTGTATACACGTGTGTTAAGTGCTAAAAACACAGCGGTGTATCAAGCCATCTTATAACAAATATTTACGCTAATGGCATTAACTTTACCGTGCGCGGCAATCGGTCGACAAAATTTTGTTGGGAACAATTTAAAGGAGCACAGTCACGGTTGAACGGTTTGAAAAGTGTAGCTAAACTTTTCAATCTCGTTCATTGCAATCCATGTCAATCTTCTACATCCTTAACCATCCTTGTCCCTTTATGGTTTATTATTATCTCTTTGGTGTTTTTCTATCTTTGTAAAATATTATTTTCAGGTTTCCTTCAATTTAAGGGTAATTTTGTTGATGGTTAAAATAACTCAAAAAAACATTGACTGTGCTTCTTTTAAAATGTACAAAAGCCACGTGCAAATATTGAGGAACGTTCCTAACGTCCAAAATATAAAACTAATTACCCGGCTGACGGGATTTTAGATATAGAATGGTCGCAAGAAAATGAAAATTCGGATTACTTCAATGATCCTAGATGTTCTTTTACTACACAACGTTTAACATTTTTAAATTTTAGATTGTAATATAGACATATTGAACAATTTTAATTTAATACTTCTGAAGAGCGATATTTAATGTAGGTTATTTGAAAAAAAAAATTATTTAGTTGTCTTGATAGAGAATTGTGTATAACAATTTGTGCTACCTAGTAGTAATGTTTCGAGAGATTTATTTCACGCTTTTGATTGTTTTCTTCGCGCACGCTGTTGTTAGCATCAGAAATCAGAAAGTCTTAATATATTTGCATTGCCAACCGTCATACTATTTTTATTATTGCAAACAAGATGATATAGAGAATCAAAATGAAATTATTTGTCTTATCTTGAACAAGCAGTCGAACCGTGATAATATTTTGTTTTTTAACCCTTATTGAATCTCTAGTCCTTTTAAATGAAAACTCCCGAGTACTACTTCCATTTCGTCTTGTTCAGTGCAAAATGAACTTTTATTCTTGTTGTAGTTTTGATCTTGGAGAGTGTGATCGGCATGCAGTTTGTCCTCGACATATTTATTTTAAAATTTCAGATAACAAGAAAAGGGAAACTGTTGGAAATCATTTTGATATAGTTCCAGCTTCGCCTGTCTTGAAGCTTCTTTGAACTATAAGGTTTAGACCAGGAGAATTGTGATGTTGATAGCTGGACTGACATGGTTAGAATTTCCCATATCCTGTTTAACTACCATTCGCTGTGAAGCATACCTTTATGATGACAAGTGAAATAAATATGAATTCAACACATTTGTCTTGAACAGCTCAGTGTGTTTTTCGTTCGTTTTCGTGTACTTCTATGCGTTTTAAACTCCCTCGCTTATGATAACCCGCTTGGGGAGTTAAAGGGCATGCTTTTTGTTTACACCTGAAGCTCCTCTTTTGGATGACATACTGACTAGCTTTCAAGGTTTAAATCATGGAACGTTACAGTAGTGACATGGTGCGATCTTACGTAAGGGTTCAGAACATTTGTTTTTGTCCCCCATTTTATGCTAAATGAAACACGTGAAGGCAAAGCGAAGCATTTTTTTTTTTCAATCAGCGTTCACGGTTTCGTATTAACTTTCTTTAGCTCCATAGAGCGTTTTTCATTTGAGTGTGGAAAAGTAGTTGGTTTTGGATCAACTGTGCTACACGATTGGCTAAAAAAAATTCGCGCAACTTTATCATCCAATCAGATGTAAAATCAAAATCACTGACTGGCTCACTGCGCGCTTTTCGTCAGAATGGTACACTGTCATGCTGGATGGCTTCAATAGGCAATTGCAGAAACGTGAGAGGACTGGGAAAGAGTATGGTTGTTTTCCGTTTGTTTGAATAACTAAGAAATTGAAATGAAAGATCAACTAATTGTGAGAGTCCTAATCAAGAATAGAAGCAATTACAAGGGGAAAATGGCAAAATGGTAGCTCTCCAAATATCACCTAAACAGAGAGAGTGTACGGATTGGGCAGACAGGTCACAAAATTTTAAGGGTTTGTATGGAGTTTTGCAACTTTTGCAAGGCTCTCATTTGAACAATTTTCCGCTAAAAACCCTTAAACTTGGCTGGGTAGCTTTTCATTCGGTAACATTTTAGTTGAAATATTTAGAATTTCAATCTAAACAATATAAGAAACTGGTCCCAGTCCTCTCACGTTTCTGCAATTGCCTATATCAGTTTGTTTGGACAAAATGTGGCGAACTTGGGACAGGAAAAATTCTGAGCTGAGTCCATGACCTTGCATATACCGTTTGGACGCTCTAATCACTAAGACCCCTTCCGCATTACGACGGAAAACTTTATTTCTACGGTTTGCCTACCGTCCACAATAATCCGTCACAAGAATTTGAAAACGCCGACTTTTCTGTTATTAGTGGACGGAAAAATTTTAAAAG
>CM042749.1:25877551-25897274 GCA_022496165.2 Catalaphyllia jardinei
TGGTATTTGCTGAGCTTCCATGCATGTCAAAACAAATGGCAAAAATTAACCAGAGTCGATGACTAATTATTACGCTGCGTTCCCGCCGCAAGCCTCGAAAACTAGCCAATCACCAAAGCTGTAGTATCTCCTGACCAATTAGAGCGCGGATTAGTTTACTGACGAGAAGTTCAGATACCGAAGGAAGAAAAGTAAATTTGCGAACTGGCTAGGGTTTGCACGGAGTCCTTGGGGAAACAAGTAAGGTCAGTGAATCAATTTTTCTGCAAGAAATTTCTGTTATATTTGCCTTACAATTAGTATTAAAAAATAGATATATTAGCAGGGTTTGTTCCTACTGCAGTCGTGAAACGATGAGCTTAGTGAAATGCTGGTGATGTTCTTGACAAAATTATTCAGCTTTGGTTTTATAAGCGTAGCTCAGTTACTCGCTTTGTATTTTTAAGGCTTTAAACTTTCACAAATTTGTGTCTAACCGCTAAGCAAACAATGCGTGGATTTATTGCATTCACCACTTCAGCTTACCAATTCTCATTGAAATGAAAAGTGTCTAAATGTAAACACTGGGGTTTTATTCTTTAAAAATGAGCATTGTTTGTACTGACAAAATTTCGATTGGTTGTAGACGTAATATTTAAACAACATAAGCATTAATTGAAGTAAGATAATTTTTTTGTCAGGGTTATAATTCAATAACATTTGCAGTGGGTAACTATTTAATGAAGGTATCTCTTGATATTGGCTTGACTTTTCAAAACTCTCTAGGTCTTGAACTTCCAAAACAGTATATTATCTTTTTCATGTATTCAAAACATTTATGTATCTTAACTACTATTTGAAATCTACTAATTGAAATGGTATTTTTAAGTCTAACATGCACTGAAATATATTTTTCTTTCCTCTTGGGAGTGCCAAAGAGAATACCCTCTTTCCTGCATTTTGAATGTGCAGGGCAAACGACAAATATTTAATAAGAATAATATTCTTTATTTACAAATGTATTTACAAGTACATTATATATCTACAACATCATCAATAGCCCCTTAGTGTAACCTACACCCGTCTTTGTCCCTCTCTACTGTGTTTCATTATTATGTAGTTCAGGAAAATATCCATACCCACCCCATGGGGGTTAGAGGGTGGGAGGTTTCAAAAGCCAAAATTTTTACAGAAAAGTATGAAGCTAGACTGGAATTTCCAGGATGGTGTGGGGTTTAAGCCAGTAGAACCTTCCGTAGAAGGGTATGGATATTTGCTGGAACTACACAATTTATCAAACCAACATGGGTGGTACATTTATATTATTTTCTACCTTTATATAATATTATTGTTTAAGTGTCCACTCTCCACACTGTTGCCAGAAATTTAAATAAACCTAGTATGATGGGGTCCACACTTGTAAAGAAGTTATGTTTATAGACTATCATCTGATGACAGAGATATGATCAAATTATTGTTACATGAAATTTATGTAGAAACATCCACAAAGAAATCCAATCTGACTAGATACTAAATAAAGGATCCTTGCTAGGAATGTTAGAGGTTCAGTTACAATGTCTTTATCTCATGTCTTTCACTTCAACATCAGAGACACAGTAGAATTGATTTAACCCATTACAGCATGAGTAAGAAAGTGCTCATTGTCATCAGAATTATGTGACTTATTAATTTTCTTATCCAAAATAAATTGAATTATGCAGCGAACAAATTACTTCTCTATATCTGAAACATCCATAGGATGTATCACTAGGCAGCAAATATTCAAACACTGTTGTACCAATGTTTAAACTCTGGCTGAACTGTTGCATTAAGTCATTATGGTGTGTATTCATTTTAATAATATACTTATAAACAAACAACTTAACAACAAGTAGTTTCTTCAAAATGCATTTTAAGATAAAAACTAGCGAAAAAACTGTACAACGTTTCGATCTCGGATCATTTTCAAGTTTAAAGAAATGAATAGAACTTTATATGTAAGAAGTAAAACCACATGTGAGAATGTGAAAAGTGATAAAAATATGGAAATATGTACTAAGTGTTACAAAAGGTAAGTGATAAAAAAACTAAAAGATAAAAGTCTAGATAACAATAGGACCAAAAAACTTTTTAGAAAAGAATATATAAAATACTCTGCGCTATAAAAATAACATTGTGCGGATGGAGTCAGACTGCTTGTTGAAAGTTGGCTTCAGTTCTTTTATAAAAAAGCATTTCATAAATTAAGCAATCAATTTTCTCTGGCAATTCTGTAAGATCTTGAATCTAAGAGATATGTCACTTGGGTCCCTGGCATGTTGATCTCTGACGTGTTTCCCAATAGCAGACCGTTTATGTTCTTCAATGCGTTGATACAGGTGTTGGTGTGTGTAGCTGACATAATCCCCATCACACAGATCACACTTAAAATGGTATACAACGCATTGTTGATTCATGATAGGGGGTTTGCTTTCTTTTGGTCCTATTGCTATGTAGCCTTTTATATTTTAGTTTTTATCACTAATGTCTTACCTTTGTAACGCTTAGTACATATTTCCATGTTTTTATCCCTTTTCATATTCTGACGTGTGATTTTACTTCTTATATGCAAAGTTCTATTCATTTTTTTAAACTTGAAGATGATCTCAGTGAGATCGAAACGTACAATTCTTTTGCTGGTTTTTATCTTAAAAAACTTAGCAACAGTTTAATTTTGCAACCTTACTAATAATTAATATGATTACAATACATATATTGGGAGTTCAAAGGCATTCATTAAACATAGCTTAGAATAAGTTGCTATAGATTTAAGGCAGCCTGTGAATTTGGAACATTTGAAATTTACCAGTATGTAATGTAACTTACATCATACATGTACTAACACTAAATTTCTCTACCTTGGACACCATTAACTAGCCAGGCCTTACTGTTTTAGTTGATATTGCCTGGAAAACATATTTAACCCTGACAACAATTTAATTGTAACTCTCACTGAAATTTATTGTGTTATGCAGCAAACTTTATACCAATGCTACACTTAATGTGGTAATAACACACCTTGCTAAACCTTGATGCAGTTGTTTAGGCACTTTCCTGTTCTACACAAGAGATTTGCCTTAATTAAAGCTTGTAGGTACACAAACAGGGCTCACATTAATTTTATAGGAGAAAGGAGCTGCTAAAATGTGCACTGCATTATGTTTATTTCCTTGCTTGTTTCCATATCAAACTGTCCAGATTGTTTTCCGCATTTTAGCCATTAAAATGTAAATTCACCCTATAAGCTTTGGAAAACCCTGTGAAATGACTCTACAAGTACCTGTCATCAGTAAACACACTGTAGCTCATATGAGAAGGTTATCTCTCCTTAAACCACATAATGGGCTGTAAACTAGCTCTTACAGCCAAAACTGATTAGTGTTATACTGTCCCCAGTCCTCATCAATTCTTAAAAGTGAGCAACAATTTCAGACAACATCTGAGAGTAATTCTGCTCCACATTCAGGGAAGGTAAAGTCACAGACTTGTCACCCTCATGAATTGATACACAAGAGAGTGATGTATTAGCCCCTGTAGTCTGCTTGTTGGAGTTTTCAAGTGAAAGTTGAGGAAACATCTTTTCTGCTAGGCTATCCATCATGCATGGGTCCTCTTCCAGTTTTGGCAACTGGCAGTGAGTTAAGTCTGATTGTACTCTTCTTGGTCTACAAAGAAAAAAATAATTCACATGTGAACTTAGCACAAATATTGCATCATTTTGAAAAGTGAATTAAGCTCACTGCTAATTTTGTTGGTATAGGTTGACTTATTATGCTCTTATCCAAAATGGTGGATTTCTAGGCCTAGATGGCTGCAAAATTAAAGTTTGATTTTGCCAGTGCAATACTCAATATAATGAGAGCCCTCTTCATCAAATGGAAACATATTTTGATACTTTTTTTTGTGCAAATAACAAAACTTATTTGCTGCATAATTGCCCTTTATTATATCGCTAACTAGCTGAGCAGGCAAGATGAATCAAACCCTGCACTGTGATTGGCTACCTGAGTAGGCAAGGTGGAGCTATCTTGCTGGCTTGGGACTACACACTATGCCCCAAATGAAGGATTGCTAGATATTGGCCTTTTTCTTTTTTGCAAGTTTATGGACCTTGACTCTGTCTCTCCATAAACAAGCAAAAAAAAGAACTGAATGGCCAATATCCAGCCATCTTGACCTTACACTTGGTCAATAACCGATATATCTTGCTTCAAAATAAAACATTGTTTAACATGTATAATCTTGGTTTTTACTGTTTGGGAATTTCCATTGAGTATTTACGTGTCCCATTTTTGGTCATGGCAAGATATTTGGCACAGTGGTGACACCAATGGAACTGATGCAAACAATGCAAAATGAAAAATGGGACCACCATTTCAGAAAGTCCATTTCTACCACAAAATGCACAGTTGAGTGGACCAAAACTGTGTGTTTAATTCACATCATGACCAGAATTTTCAGAATTTTCTATAAATTAATCATGGAAAACAACCTATTTGTCAATCCATTTTCTGGAAATGTCAAAACACATGAAATACATTGGAATGAAACAATTGTTTGATGCTAGAAGGTACTATCATTGACAATTTTTTTTTCGTCTTGTCCGATGTACAGAATTCAGTAAAACAATGGTTACTTTTTGAAGATTTTCCATATGGTGAACACAACAAATTGAAAAAGTTGAATGAAGTATTTGTGACAAAGTTACTATAACACAAGGAATGTGTCTCTTGATGACAACAAACTGTGTTTCAAGATGAAACTCTGCTTTATTCTCAATGTAGATGCTGTATACTTGTAATGTCTGTCAGTCAAGCATTATACTGTAGCAAGTAATGTGGTTATTTCTATCGCCTCTACTGTAAGAAGAAGGAATTCACCATGCCGATGTTTATGCATTTCAAGCAATATCAAGAAAATCTGTTCAGTTGTTACAGTATGTCAAAGGCCTGATATTGGTTCGTTTTAAAACTGAATACTCAATACGCTTGATTGTTGACTTCCTTTGGTTATGTTGCCTTTGTTAATCAAAAAGAGTTCATTTCCCTACCATGCCATTTTAGGACATGGACCGCAGAAAATTTTCCTACTAAAGCAAATATCTACTCATATAACACCTCATTGTTGATTCAATATCAGTCAGACAATGATGCTTTATAATGCACAAGTCTAATAAACACTATCTCAGAAGTTTGATTGGAATCCATTAATTTCCAAGCAGCTCAATGGCTTATACTAGGTATTTTTTGACTGGGGAGGTAAAAGTACACAGTATATGTGGCAGCTGCATTGTGAAAGAAAATCTGTCACTAGCTGCAACTACAGTGTAGGTAGCAAATAAAAACAATTATTGTTCAGTCACACGTGGTTAACAATAGAATGAAAATGTATGACTTTATCAAGTATGAACTGTAGCTGAAACTTGTATGTGAACAACTGATCCCTTGGCCAAACAAAAATGATATATAATGAAATGTTTGAAAACAGCTGTGTCTAAACTAGTTGACATAAAAACAAACACAACCAATTGAGTGTTTATAAGTGCATGAGTGAAAGAAAGCATATTACCATTTTCTTTACATACTTGCTGTGCTTTTGCTTATGCATGACAGTCAATTAAGTATATTGTTTTGTACCTTCAGTATGTAACAAAAGTGGAACTTGTAAAACAGAACCTTAACATAAAGCACTAGCATGACCAAAACAACATTCAGTTTTTAAGCAGACACTGGTTTCCTGTGATAACGATGCTGTGATCTGGAGGTGTTAAGATTAAAATTAATGAAGGTGCTTTTAGAATTATTGTATTTGTTAATTCCACTTTTTAGAATGGAGTGCACTTTTTAGAACGGAGGGTTTGGTTTTGGTGTAATCAGTGTACATGCCAGTTTTGTGACTCTCGTGGCCACAGACACAACATTGATTAACAAGAACTTTTGTGTGACACATGGGTCACATTGACACGCTCTATGATGCTTTTGATTGCTATGCCCCTAGGACAAACTCATCAAGTCTGTCGACATAATGATTGCAAAATAATTTGGTGCATTCATGTCCAAAATATTATTTATCTTTGTTAAAAAGCCGGGCACTAAATGTGAGGGTGTGGCATGGTGTATTGCACTTCTAAATGAAGAGTGAGAAGACTGATTCTATTGGTAGTAACAGTGTTTCAGTAGCTGGTTATCACTCCTGTGTTTTGAAATTGTTAAATATGTGAAAGTTCCACTGTCACTCTGCTAACTGAGGAATGTTGCGGTTTGAAATAACTGATCACTTTACTTTTGGTATAAACTGGGATGCGTGGCCAGTTATAATGCTTATAAACTTAGTGAAATTGCACAAGGGATCTAGTAAAGACAGTGATGACTGTCAGTTGTCAACACTTGTTGAGACTGATTGTTATTAAGACCATATTGTCTCTTTTTTAATGGATATTGTGTGGTTAATTTTGTTTTCCATTATAGGCTGAACCTCTTTCAGCTGTTTTATCTAAAACAACCCAAACTATGATAAATTTCTGTTTAAAGGGCACTGGATTTTCCAGCCCAATGTTAGAGGAAATTTCAAATTTCTTCACAAAGTTAATGGTCATCAGGATGCTTTTAAATTATATTTCTTATAGTTCTGATGGACAGGATCAGATAATACAAACACTTATGCAGTCTGTCCCATCAGCCAGCAAAATTTAGCAGGAAGTCTACAAATTTTTATTTACAGACAAAAGTAGGTTTGAATTCTCACCTTCCTCTTCTGATCACAAATTTCTTTGTCTTGTCCTCCTCTACAGTCTCAAATAATTTTAAAAGTTGTTCTTGTGGAGAAGTAATCACTAACTTAGGCTCCTTTGGAGGTCGAGGTAAATATTTCTCTTCTGGAGGAGTCACTGGCCTTACTTTGCTAACATCATAACTTGTGTTGTTGGCATTGTGAAATAATGGTGGTAGTGATGATAATGTCCCTTCTGTGCTCATTGAGCTATTCTGGATATCCTTTGGTTCTTGCCAAAATGACTGAGGTAGAGCTCGCATTCTCATTGGAATAGGACCTGCCATAGTTAAATGAAACATGAGCTTTCTTTATTTGGTTGAAAAGTAAGTTTAAGTTATGCCCAGATCGATGAGATACTTGCCACTTCAAAATTTACACCACAAATTCTGCTTGGCAAATTTTACTCAACTATATTGTAGTGAAATGACAATCAAAGAACACTCATATCTTTGGAAAGGTGCCAAATATTAGTCCAAAACTGGAAAAGGATTGAGTGTTGAAAGTATGTAAACAGTTCCTTGTTGTATGAGTCATAGCAGTGTTCTGTGCCATATCCAAACAAATTATAATATTATACATCTTTTGAGTAGGAATCTAAAGAGCTGTCTTGGTTGTATTGAAACTACACATGTAAATATGTATCATTACAGTGCTAGTAGCTTCCCTCAATAAAATCTATTAAAGGCTCCTTAAAAGCACTTAAGTTAACATTACTTTCAGACCTGTTGCCCTAGGAGAAGTTGTGATATTGACTAATTTTCCAGCATTCTATTTTTAATTTGTCCAGTACGTTCGTAACCTCAGCTAAAAGAGAGGATATTAGTTAAAACTCATGTTTATCAAATTGCATTGGACAACTATGAAGTCTTTTCACTGTTTGATATTTCTCAGCTTAAGCATATTTCTCTAATTTCTGTATTTACTTAATTTGTCAAACATGTTGAATTGAATTCAGGCATTACAAGTGGAACACTTTGCCAGCTGTTAAACAGCTATATATCAATTGTAGCTTATCAGCATGCCTGTAGACAGTTGATATTTCAGTAGACCCATATTAACCCTACAGCACATCTAGCCAGACTGTCTGGCTTGCTTTTCTCCTGTTCAGCCACGCCTCAGATTCATTACCCAGAGATTTATGTTTCTGATTTCATACAATACTGTGACTCTTACCACACATGTTCTTTTTACAACCTGTGAGAGTTTGAAAATTGAGCCTAGAAATGTCCCAAAACAATTCTTATTTTAGCACTGTTGGCTAAACCAAATGATTAGCTCTATGATGTTAATTTAAACACTAAATTAACTAAGGTTTTTTTGAGCAGATGTCAGTAGATCAAAACTTCAGATAAAAGTCCATGTCTCTCAATATATTTAATGTTTAATCTTGATTTCAGAAGCCTTTTAACCATTTACTGCTGAGGTACTTTTTCTTGAAGCAAATATCAAGACAACAGCTTAATAAAGGATCATTAGCAAGTGCAGGAAATATAAAATCCATTTTGTAGATATAAGTACCATTTTGTGTTAATGGAATAAGAAATCATTTCCAGTGATGTATATCAAATATTACTGCTTTCTAGTAATATCTTTTCCTGGGGGTGTGTTAGAAAATGAAATTATTATTCTATTACATTGGAGGCAATTTAAGACTAAATGTGACATGTTACAGAGATGTGAGGTAATTGATACTAAAGTTGGCTTGTAATCATAAGAATAATAACATTCCAAAGTTTTGCAAAATCTTTAAAAACAACAACATTAAAGGTTCAAAGCATTCGGATTAATTCCATTTTCAGGCATATAAAAATTGCTTTGCATGAAAAGTTTATCTGCTGTTTTTATTGAGATCAAAACGTGAAATCATAAGATTCGAAAGTGTTGGCTACAATATTGCATCTGAAATCTGTCATGTCCACTGGTTGCTGTGATTTGATAGCAGGGAAAGAGAAATTGCACTTACTTGCTTTTCTATAGAAGTCATTTATCAGTTGTCCAGCAGGTTGACAAGTGAATGTCAAATGAGACCTGTTGTACTGAACAATCGCTGTCACTTGTAACTGTACACGCATGTACCCCTGCATGCACCGTGCATATATGTGCATCACAAATTTGTTTGAACCTTGATAAAAGTGACCTTTTGCTGCCACAAATCGCTTTTTCATACTTGTAAACCTTTGTCAGTCTGCACCGGAAAAGTAGAATAAAAAAGACAATGTCTGTGGTGAATGTTGCTCTTTTGATCTGCACGTTAGTAAACAGCTTTATTATTAACGAAATTTTTGACCGTCGACTTGAAATACTTCAAAAAAAAAAAAAAGAAAAGAAAAAAAACGAACAAAAGAGGGTAGCTCTAAGTTAAAGGAAAGGAACCAATAACTATGTCCTTATATTCTTCTAGTCACTATGATTACCTGTATAACTTTGGCACGATGAAGCGTAAATATACATTCCTAAGTGATTAGTTTTAGAAAAACATATTGCATACATGTAAGCACCGTTACGCTAAATTTCTCTGATTTATATGGAACTGAATGTGCATTAAAGGAGGAGTGTCGAAAGCCCATGTTACATATGAGTACAGTTGTTCAGACGAACTTAAGTATACAGGAGATATCGCACATATCGTACACAGTTGTATTATGTATATCTGTCCGTGTTCATCTATCCAAAATGTTAAGTGAATCGACATCTTATGCCATCTTCAGTCGTGTTATACCACCGCTGCTCAGTGTTTAACCTCTGCTGGTTGAATTCTTATTTCTGCATGTTTCATCAGGGCACAATGACAAAACTACCGCTTAGACATTTGAACTTGTTATAATCATGTTCGCGATTTGCATTACAAGCATTAGGTTCTGCTATGGTCACGAGATGTTTTAATGGATCTTCGACATGCTTAAAACTGATTTTGCATGTTCAGTGCGGGAATTCTCGAAAAAGGGACAATAAATCCTAAAGTATATTGCTTTGTGCGTAAACGGTGTTTATGTCAGATGTACAGTAGCTTGCAGGCATCAGTGGAGACTTTATATTATTGCCATTTGCCTTCAACTCGTCTTTGCAAGTGTGTAATCAGTGAACCTTGGCACGGTCCGTTCTAAGGAAAAGACACCGCAAATAACTCGGTGCTGCCGCAGAAAGATTGTGGCTACACAGAGACACTACTATGTCGATTCACAGACCGGCGGCCACATCGACGTCTAATTCAGCTATCCGACAACCCTCTCTGGAAGTGAAATGTTTATATAAAACAAAGAGCCGCAAGTAAATACGACAACAATATATAAAGCGATTTTCACGAAAAATATGTTTGTTAGGTAAACGATGAACGAAACAGAATAGGTGCTCTGGTCGCATACTTGTCTTTGAAAGCACCAGCAGCATCGAGGCCGCCGTCAAAATCTAATAGAGTGCAGCTACCACACTGCAAGTTATTTACCCGGCATTAAAACTATTCCCAAAGCGCAAGCACGCAATAGTACAAGTCACGTAGACTTGGGCTGGACTTGTTTGATTGGAGTACAAGCCAACATCTTGTATTGTGAATGAACTCTTGAAAATACAGTCACACTGTATGAGAAGCTTGCGCTTGTTTTGAAATAAATGAGATGTCATAAAATTTTCCACACCGAAGGCTACTGGTGCTGTGGTGATGATTGTACACGATCAAATTCGTTTATAGCCTTGTTAGAGTTCGATTAGCACACCCCAACCACAACATATCACCCGCCAACCGATTATAGCAAAAATAAGTCGTAATTTAAGTTGAATCTTGGTCGATTCACCGCAATCTACCCAAGGCAGATCTCATTTGACTACTAATAAAGCGATCGAAGGCGGCTGTGAGAGTCGGGCATCATTGAATATCACAAAGTAACGTACCTCGCTTGGGTTTCAGTCTAGCTTCAATCTTATTGAAGTCTGGTGATGTCTCCCTTCGTTTCAGAGTAAGATTCCCAGCTTGGGAAAGTAAAAGTCTTTGTTTTCGGCCTCTCTTAGATAGTTCTTTAGCGCCAGTTTCACGGATTGGACTCAACAACGCAGGAGCGGCGACCCTGTTTAGCGAAAGACTCTTGCCCCTTACAACAAGTGGAGGAGGCGATTGAGGGGAAGAAGGTCCGCACGGACTTGGAGGAGACCTCCAGTTCAAAGTATCCTTGTGCTGAGTTCGTTTTCGTAGAGGATCCATTCTAGCCAAGTCAGTTCACTAAAGATTACGCTTGCAACCTTCCGGTTAGAATACTACGTACAGCAGCAGTCGATAAGTGGCGGTGTTAGGTTTCCAGTTCAAGTTAGCATAGAGTATTTTGCCGTAACGCGAAATAACTTTCCTTTGAAGAACCTGTTAGGTGCCAGTTTATTCCCATTTCAAACGTCGATTGGAAAACTTTCCCAGCGAGCTTTACACAACGTCTAAAAAGATTCGCGCTCGAGGTCAGTCATTCGCCTTAGTTGTCGGTTTCCATGTGTTTTCGCGCGTTACTAATAAACTCTGGGTTTGGCAGCACAACGTGATTGGTGAATATTTACGTCACCAGATCCTCCTTCCATTGGTCTGCTTCACGTGTTACGGCCTTTTGTTTCAATTGTTGTCCATTGTTGTCAGGGATCCGGCTGGAAATTTCTGACACATTCCACAAAGAATTTGCATACACTTCGGTTTAGTTCATCGCTAATAAAGGAAACATCGTCAACCTGTTTTCGTTCGGGTTAATTGTGCTGCTGAAAAAAAAGCGTTTTATGTCTGGAAGGAGAACAAAGTTCTTGGAGAAAACTGGATGGGACCGCGCTATGTGAAGTGCTTTCTTGAAGATAAATATAAGACTTGTCTACCTTAAGTTGGATGATATAATCCACTGAACCCAGTTTATTTATGTTTATGTCTTGTAACGAAAGCCTGACAAAACCGTGCACCGCTTCGATTTCCGTAGCAGCCGTGTTTGGGAAATGGTCGAAAAAAAGTCGAAAAAAGAAGTATTGAGTGCGACAAGGTAATCGTGAAAATTTGGCTTAATTATTACTTTCCTCCTTATCTGAAAATATCACAAGGAAAACAGACTCGAAGATACCAATTACGGTCAGATAGAAGAAAACTTATGCCGCACCCGCTCTCCGCTGCCTGGAGACCCAAATAAACAAATTGAGATTTGTACGCGCCCGGAACACAAGGCAATATTTATCTCAAGTGTGCCTGCTGCGCGCGGTCGCGTGAGGTTCGGGATATAACGTTTTTAGATACAACAGGACACGTTTACAAAAGGCAAGTCATTATTGTACGTCAGTGTTATGAGTATAAAGAGCTAACTAGGCTAGCGCGTGAAAGTGCGAAAAAACAGCCAGATGTTGATCAACAACCCGAACCAAGTGACGTGTTGCGCGTGTCATGTGTAAGAGCTCTAATCAAACGAAAAACGCTCGCGACATTTCAAGATGTAGACATAAACAGTGAAATTGAAACTGATTATTTTATTTAAGACTGGAAATAGCTACGCACCGCATTTTTCTCATGCTCAAACTTCTTACTCCGGATCTCCTTTGGAACGTGGGCGTGCTTTTTTGGTTTGGTTTTCAGGGGTTTGGGGGGGGGGAGGGGTACATCTAAAACTGTGTTTAATGTACCTCTAGGCGAAACTTTAAAAAAAAAATTCATGTTCCGCCCAGACAGCATGAGTTGTATTGTGAAGATATGGGCTTTTCAATATCGAATAGTCTTTTCCGTGCCGTACAACCTCTTGCAAAGGTATTGTAATAAAAGAGAATTTATAGGGCATGGCTCATAATCTTAAGAATGTCCTTATGAGTTGTGACCTCTTTGTACGGGGCAACTACTTTTTAGCTTAGACATTGCTTTGTTTTACCGTCATTTCTTGCCGATTACCTTTTTTATTTTTTTATTTTTCAGACTAAGATGTAAGAGGATTTGATCGGTGGGACTGGGTTGTGGTCTATCAGCTAGCGCTCCCCCGGACACAGTTCAAGGCGAGTCGGAAATAAACCAAATCATTGACGCAACGTCTCTAGTCTGCCTCGTCACCTCCGCTTTATATCACGACAGCTCGGGATTGAAATAGACACAGGAATTCAAGCTAATCATTGAAAAATAGTCTGCAAAACAAGTAAATGCGATCAGTTGCGCTAAGTAGCCGTTTGTTTAGAGGAAATCGTGTTTGAATACTTGTTTTCTGTGCCAAGACCGCGCGTGGTGTTTGCCTCGCTAAAACTTCAGCTTCCCTTGATGATTGATTTCTGAATTTGTGCGTGTGCTTGTGTTTTTTTTCTTGGTCTACTTTTGACGGATTTACTATACAAAAACAATATCGGACTGAAGGAACTGAGACAGGTTGAGGCAGATTAACCGGTGCAGTATGAACCAGTATATATGAAAAACATATTCGTTAGCTCTCTGTGACCTCTGCGTGCGTAATTCATTTTCTTGTATAAACATTTTGACTTTTTTAGATTATATAAGTCATATAACGACACTGACATAACTATGGCGTTATATCCCCGCCAAAATTCAAACTCTTGTTTACAACATTGATGCTGTGAATTATTGCTCGTTTTCACATTCTAACATCCAACTTGTACAATTCAACATTGCCCATTCACAATTCAATGTGCATATTTCAAATGCAACGAGATTAGAACATGCGACATTCTTGTGCAATGTTCAATGTGTTTGTTTTTCGGTGCATGGTGTAGTGTGCGATTTGCTTCCAACGCATTCCATCATCCTTGCTTTCTTCATTCTCCATATTTTGCTTTCAAACTTCTTCGTTTAACATGCAACATTGGTGTCTTTCAATGCAATGTTGATACTCGGTGTGTATGTTGCGGTGAAGAGTGCGATATGCCTGTTACAGAATCCAATATTCTTCTTTGGACATTGAACTTCACGCTCGAGTGAACTGACTTTGAGATTGTAGGCCGCCGGACAAAGTACGAGGGCTCAAAATAATTGCATGAGCCTAAAAAATGCATAAACAGATGGCAAATTAGAGAGGTGTCATCAAACTCTCTAAACAAAGGAATATTAATTTGACAGCAGGCTCAACTCCAATAACAGCTATTTTAAACTTCTTAAAATGTATCATAAATACTTAAGAAACTAATAACATTTAATGACCTTTGTGTGCATAGTGGAAGTAACAATTCAAATATAAAGTTGTCGATAGTCTACCTGAAATTGACAGGCCATATTTTGTCATTCATCTTTCCATCGTTCGTGTTGATATCCTTAACAACTGGGCAATAACGGGAAGCTGGAATCCCTGTGTTGATTCCACTATCAACTTGATTTAACTCAACGATTTTAATGATTGTAATTCCAGAAAACTACCAATTATAAAACTGTTGTCCTAATCAAACTCTAAAATGAACACACTCCCGCCACATGGGTCAAAGTTCATTACATATTCAGTCTCCTGCGTGATGCCACGCAACCCCAGAGAAAACGGTATCAACACTCTGGTCAATAAGAAAAAAACAACTGTTCTTCTTTGATTTCGAATGTTGGACGTCAGCATTCCCCAGAATATATTTTGGGGGCACATTGTATGGCACAAATAGTCGATTGCGAGTCCTCTTCACGGAGATGGCGGCTGCTCACCCCCAAATGTTGAACAATCTCATCTGTCAGCGTACAGTTGCTATCAAGGTCCACTAATGTGCGAGTTAGATAGTCTATTTTCAGAGATGTTCTATCAATTTCAAACGACGCAATCTCTGAATTGTCTAGCATTTTAATAGTCTGCTGGACGATGTAGTCTGCTGGACGATGTGAGATCTGCAACGGCGAGAGGCGCAGCCGTTGTTTGTGACGCCGCAGGCGTTACCCCGCTAGGAGGGGGGGGGGGCGGGGGGCATGCTCCCCCAGGCAATTTTGAAAAATTGAAGTAGCTAAGACGTGTTTTCCTTCATTCTGAGCAGAAATGTCATACTTTAAAAGTAAGTATTTAGATCCCAGAATTTCCGAAAAGTCCGCCTAAACGGCCGCTAGCTCCGTCAACGAAACGTCCGCCAAAACGGCCGCCAGCTCGAATGTAAAGAAAGCCCGCCAAGATGACGAGCAGAGCTCCTCCATCCAGGAGAAGATAAACAGCTCTAACCAGAGCATCGCCAAACTGCAAAGTCATCTTGAAAAGGGCACATGCCCAAAGACTTTGAGATACAACGTAAGGGCAAATATTACGCCCGATGACGATTTTAAGAAAGAGATAGGCTCGATTAGAAAAAAATCAGAACAGGCTCTAGTAGGAGCCCTGGTGAGATATCACCACAGACGTACAGTCAATCAAACTTAACAATCAAACTTCGTAAGCTCGAACAGTATAAATCTCGTAGAAGTGCTGTCACTAAGCAAACGTCTCACCAGAATACGCAGCCACCGGCTAGAAAGAAACCTGTCAACAAAGGTGACAATGTAAACGAGCTAGCCGAAGAGTTAAAAGCCAAGATTGGCGAAGTTGATGTACTTTTAGAACAAATGAGATCACAAGTACGTGTTAATAAACAAAGTGAATCTTACCCTTGTTCTTTATCTGGCTTCTTAGAAGTAAGGGGAAAAGGGTAGAAACAACAATGCGGCTAAAAACCGCAAACGAAAAGAGCGGAGAAAAATCAAAGACAAGAAACGTTTTTGTAGCGCCATAGAATCAAGCAAAAAGTATATAAAAAACCTGTCAAATGAACAACTGACAGATGAGCAAATTACTCTACTATCGCGTGGCCTTAAGTTCATCCCTACACCCGTGACAAAAGAAAATATTATCAGGCGCCAACTTCTCGCGGATTTCAATCAATTTGCGAGACGAATGGGACTACAATATATTTTTCACGGAGAAGGAAGAGAACCTCATCCTTTCCACGTTAAGTCGGACTGGAAACCACCAGTCCAGCCATCAGTAGCTCTAGAAACCTTCCTAGAGGAGGTCAAATTTGAGCTCACAAGAACTGAATCGATAAAGCCAAAAGATAATATATCTATGGGAAAGCTCCAAGCTCTCAAAGAACTATCAAAGAACTATATCACGTAACAAAAGCATTATTCTTATGAAATCAGATAAGGGGAGCACAACCGTATTGATGAGCAGACAAGACAAACTTAACGAGGGTCAAGTTCTACTAAACAATTTAAACAACTACCGACCTCTAGAAAAACCAGTGGTTGAAACAACAGTCCAAAAAGTTCAACAATTCATTAAATCGCTGCTCTCAGAAGGCCACATTGACAAAATGACGGCTAAATGGCTCTCCCTTACACCTGACCCTCCGCGAATATCAGTGTTTTACACACTTACAAAAATTCACAAACTGACGCTTGTCGGTAGACCTATTACCTCAGGGTGTTCCGGCCCTACTGAAAAGATCCACCTTATTCAGCCAATAGCACAACAACAAGCTTCGTATCTTAAAGATACTACAGACTTTATTAACTTTATCGAAAGGATGAAACTGCCTAGCATTGTCATACTTGTTTCAATGGACGTCACAAGCCTATACACGAACATACCACAACGAGAGGGTATTATTACTATATGCAATGCATACGAAGAATTTCACCAAGGAAACCCTCCAGTCCCTACCGGGTATTTAAGAGAAATGCTCAGTCTGATCCTACAAGAAAACTCGTTTCAATTTAACGGGAAAGATTATCTTCAAACCCATGGGACAGCCATGGGTACGAAAATAGCCGTAGCCTTTGCTAACATCTTCATGGCCAAAATAGAAAAAGGAAATAGCACCTTATACAGAACCAACCATATCTGAGAAATATCTTCCAGGAGCCTCCCCTCATTTCATATCGCAAAGGAAAATCCCTAAAAGACACTCTAGTAAGAGCTAAACTATAAAGGCTCAAAGAGCAATCTATTTGCGAACTGCAGGAGTCGTGCAGGCCCGTCAACACTCTTTTAAAACTCTAATATATAGATTTAGGCCAGCCTAAAAGCGTAGCTCCGGGTTGTTCAGTGCCCAATAAAGCTAACCCAGGAAAAGGTAGAATTTTGATTTGAGTTTTGTAACATTACAATGAGGTCGTCTGTTTATAGTTTGACTTTCTGTTTTTAATTTCATAAACACCATATACACAAAATAAAGCAGCAAAAACATTTGTATAGAAGAAGAAAGTTATAAATCGAATAAATTTTATTCCTGGGCATGCGGTAACCGGCTTCCAAACATTCCTGCCCTGTTTTGAACAAATTAACTTAACATGAGCCCGCGATCCAATCGAAAACCAGCACTTAGTCAGCGGTCATTTAAAAAAAAAACATGTGAACTCGACGAGCTGTAGACTTGAGCCCGCAATATGGTCACGTGATACTGGTCAGCAGATACCTTGTTTTGACAGTTGTCAATTGATCATAACAGGGATGTCCAATATCAAAGAAGACACAGTAAACCATAGTTGTATGTCTCTGTCAAGCTATTTTTTGGAGTAAGGCCGCCATGTTGGGCGACTCCGTCGTCGTCGTGCGTACGCGCCCACGAGCAATACCGCTGCCCATGATAACCATGAGAAAATCAATACATGGGTTTCTTTTTCCTATATGGTTATGGGGCTCTGCTTGGCGGCCCTTCGGGCCGCCGGAGCTCCGCTATCAACTCTTTCTCAGGATTTATAGTACATGTACCTAGAAGTCAAATTAACATGTCATAACGCTTGCTCTACATGTTGTCAGTGTGATCACTGAATCAGATCAATATAAACTCTCTTAACATTTCTCATTCTGTATTATCCAGTCAAATTTAATTTAAATGAACATATCATATTGATTCTTCTACATGCCGTCGATCTGATCCCCGAGTCAGATGCTCTTTGTTATAGTTTCAGGTAGCATTCTTGGCACTGCTTAACAGAGAAAAGCTGGCTCTGCACGAGAATAAAGTATTCGAAGTGAGTACAAACCAAACAATGACTAAAAATTATATCATAAAATATAGTTAATTATGAAGGAACTTCACTAAAGGAGCAAGGAATCTCAAATGCGTGAGAACAAGAGGTGAGAATTAATAGTTTCAGCGTGAGAATGTAAGATTGAATTTGTTTGCGCGAGTCTCACGCTCAATGTGCGAGACTTAAGAACTCTGCCATTTTTTTCATGACAGGCAACTCTAAGCAAAAGACCCTGGGAACGAGTGTGATGGCGGCTGTCCAGCGGCCTACCATCTCAAGGTCAGTTCACTCAAGCGCGAAGTTCAATGTCCAAAGAAGAATATTGGATTCTGTAACAGGCATATCGCACTCTTCACCGCAACATACACACCGAGTATCAACATTGCATTGAAAGACACCAATGTTGCATGTTAAACGAAGAAATTTGAAAGCAAAATATGGAGAATGCAGAAAACAAGGATGCTGGATTGCGTTGGAAGCATATCGCACACTACACCATTCACCGAAAAACAAACACATTGAACATTGCATAAGAATGTCGCATGTTCTAACCACGTTGCATTTAAAATGTGCACATTGAATTGTGAATGGACAATGTTGAATTGTACAAGTTAGAGATTGGAATGTGAAAATGAGCAATAATTCAAAGCAACAATGTTGCAAACCAAAGTTTGAATTTTGGCGGGGATATAACGCCATACATAACATGGTCACAATGGAGACAGGTCATTTAATTTGAGCTAACAAGATTTATTAGACTTTTTAACCAGCTTTGCCTGGTTCAGTTTTATAATAGACAAAATCACGCACACTGCCATCTTTATATCTTTTACACCATTTTTTCCCCGAATCAGTGTAATAAATAAAAAGAAACATGTTTTATCTTCATGAAATATAATCCTTATTATCGTCTTTTGTATCCACTGTGAGAAACCTTGTAACATAACACGCGAAAACCGCAAACTATTGTTCAGGAGATGTAATTCTGTTCCGCTCTGCGCGCGGTTCATTGTTCTTTTTTTCGTTTGTTGGCGCCCGTTTTTCTTCCGCCCTGGTCGACACCATGACGCCTTTCCTGTGTGAAGTCATGCAGAGTTGCCGTGTTTTTCTCGTTTCCTTACAGCACTTGTTACGGTTGTAGCTGTATATTCTGATACTGTGTAGGACTAATGAAATCTTTGGCGGTTTGTTTTTCAAGCCATAAGCCTGCAATCGCGTGCGAAATTGCTCACTGGTGCTTACTTCAGCTATTAATTTCAAGTATATCTTTTGTTTACTCTCAATAATGTAATGAAATGTAAAATATATTATTATTCACGGGTACAAGTTAAGTGTAGTGATATCGTTTTAATAGTACAATAGGGAAAAGGTCCAAAAGAGAAGTATCGCACAGGTCTTTCGACGATCTCCATTGTTTTCACCTTTCTCAGATTCTGTCTACTGATAACTCGATAATTTTTGTTTTTCTTTCTTTATTTTTAACACTGTTATATTTAGCCTGTGAAAACAGTCGGGTTTTTACCTCTTGTGTCATGGCAGTGTTTTACGATACCGTTAAAAAACAAGGTCCGATTGGAAAAGTATTGTTTATTACTCCAGGTCACGCGCGGGAGCAGTTGATGGCTTGTCAGTTATAGAAATTCCTACATACCAATTGAAGTTACCTCCGTTTTTTGGTTCATTTGTGTCCATCTGCTAATCATAAAATCACGTTAGTCACTGCACTTCTGTTTCAATAGATAATTCGAATTTTTATGCTTCGAATGCTGGTTAGGCGTGAAGTTATCACGTGAAGTTGCCGACGAGTATACAACAAGCCTAATGTTTACGAGCTCTTATATTTGGTTGTAAAATGGAAGGAAATCGTGCGTTTAATGTCGCTAACAACATCCTTCAACAAGGAAACGATATTGCATTCATCTGTTTCAACGTATTTCACGCGTTATTGGTAGTACAATATGTACACTCATTTTATTTTTGAATATTTTGGTCGTAAGAATTTTCTCTAGAAATATTTGTAGACTGTAAGGTATC
>CM042749.1:25909005-25936505 GCA_022496165.2 Catalaphyllia jardinei
TCAAAGACCCAGGAAATTCCAGAGGGGAGGGGAGGTTGTATGATCGATTTAGTTTCCAGAGGTCCATTGATTCAATACGGATTTGAGTGTCGATCTAGCTGTTCAAAAATCCTTTCTTACCTACTAAGTAGAACTTTCACACGAAAAATAGTGGCTTGAATACTTGTATTTGACTCATATTATATTTGAAATATATTTTCTTCCTTCTGGAGACACTTTTGGAAGCTAACGAATGCGAAGAACGTGCCGTTGCGTGGAAGTGGCCGCCATTACTTGTTACCAGTCCACATGGAGCCACCATGTGGACCGAAAAGCACTGGAGACTAGCTTGGTTTGTTTTCGCATTGGTTTTCGAAGTGGCAGTCGATTTCTTTCGTGAAAATTAGTTTCTTTATAGAGGTAGAAATGAAGTTATGATTTCGCAGACTTGAGAATTTCTTATCCCTATTTATCTCTGTCTATTTGTATGTAATTTTGCTGCAAAGTTGGCTTTTGTCCCGAGTCTGTTAGCGATCGTGTTCACAGTAAAAGTACGGTGTCAATTTCATGCACACTTTGTTTTATCAGTCCTTCAATGGAAATTGTACCATATTTACGAAGGGGGTTGGAAGGTAATTTCAATTGACAAGTTACCATTTTATCTTTTGTTTTAAAGCATGCTTCACTAAACTGCTGATTGCTTTCTTTGCGAGTGTCTTCAGATTTAGATGTCACAATCGATCAAGAATATTAGTAGTTATGTGCAATGCAAATGACTATATGTTTGGAGTGTTTACTTTCACTTTAACGCACTTTCTTGCCAAAATTATTTTTCCAGAGGGTATGGGGGGTGTACAAAATAGGAGTGGAAATTCCGGAGGGGTGGGGGGGTTATTTTAGTGGTCCAAAAATGGTAATTCCGGGGAGGATGGGGGGTCTTACGTGAAATTCCCTCCATGGTGGGGGTATGGATATTTTCTGGAACTACACATTGTTGACAGCAAATTAAGTCAAATAAGGTGACAGCTAAGGTAAAGTTTACAGAAAGGCTACCACCAAAATGAGTTTTTCCTCCCTTGTGGTTAGATTCCTTGTGTGATCTTATCAAGATTTTTATTAATGTACTTGTAAATGATTGTTCCAGATATCACAAAAACCAAATTCAATTATTGTTTTATTATCATTGTTTTTTGGAAAATACACAAAAACTATTGTGTGAAATGCAAGTAGATTTTATTTGTGTTTGTAGAAATACAAATACAAGGATAAACACACCAAGCGGCCGCATCACTCGAAACCATTGAAGTGCTCGCACTCTTCAGCCAAAGGTGCGCACTGCACACGGTATAATCTGCAGATATAATTGGATAGCAGATTATATTATAATCATGCTTGTCCACAAAATCACGTGGATTCTAAAAATAAGCAGGGCGCTCTTGGCCAATAAGAATGCTGATAGTGAGTGCAATGTATAAGTTAGAATTATTATTATTGTTATCATTATTATTATTAAATATTATTATCATTATTATTATTATTATTATCATTATCATTATCATTATCATTATTAACAGATTTTTTAGTTAAAATCCTTCCCTGTTTATAACAACTATAGAAGTGTAATAAATTTTATGAGTAAATCTTTTTTTTTCTTGTAAGGAGGGCATTGGGGATGGATTTGTATTATGCCATCTTGTTTCATTTATTAGTGTCGTAAATTCCTTTCTAAAATGCTTTTGGAATTGACCTTATTTTGAAGTGCAAATTGCATGACTTTTGTTGGCCAAACAAAAAAAAATCATGGGTATATTGCAGTACAATGAAGTCCCAATTGTAACTGTGTTCCCAAGTATCCCAATTGTGCACAGTTTCCAGTTCAGTTTTACATCCCTCTTCTGGGATGTCATAGAGGATTAGTACCTTACACATTCCTGTCAGATATTAAAGGAATGTTACTTTTAGAAGTCCTTAACTTGTTATAGTGATTTTAATTGCAACCAAGATCTTGTTGTTGTAATAAGTTAAACTCTTAATTGAAATCTCTGCAAAACGAACCTAGTGTTGTTAGGAATCTAAACATCTTTATTTCTTAATGAGCTTGTAAGGACTTACTAGATTTTAGGGAAAGCTCAATCCTTAACTCAAATGTTGATTGGATTAATGAAACGTAAATGTCGCTTACCAGGCATGGTCAGTGTATTAGGATTTGGAGGATTACCTCCTATGTAAATGTGAAACTGCTTTTAGAAATGGCAAGTCTTCATTTTTTCGTCATGTCTTCCACCTCTTCAGTAAAGTACAGTACCTACACATCTTACACAGATCTGTTCTGCTGTGTCAGAGGTTTGAAAAAAAGTGTGCAAAAGCACAGTGAAGGAATGCGATACATAAAAGAAACCCTGTCTGCATATCTGTAGGCTGCGAGCTGGCTTGCAGCCAAATGTTAATCTAATCAGCATTAAGAGTTTAGGATCAATTCTTGTTTTGAATATTTGAACTCTTAAAGTCTGAAATAGGGATTGAAACAAAAATTATTTTTAATAATTTTTTTGGTTATTGTAGAGGAAAATGTATAGGCTTTACAGGGCTCGAAATAAAAAAAAATGTCTGGTCGCAATTCGCAACTAGTTACGAAAATTTGGTCGCAACTTTGAAAATTTTAGTCGCAAAATTAATTGAGGTCATTTAATTAATAAATAAGTGATTAAAAATAGACTTTGAAACGTGTAGCGCTTTAATTTCCATTGTTTCTACAGCTTTCATGTCATTTAGAGATTTAATAGTACAGAACATTTTGCATCTTAGACAACACTACTAGTCCATCTAAATGATCAAGTTGAACCTGTGTCCCTTTCTGAAAATTAAGGCACACAAGTGCCTGTTATTTTAGTCAAAGCGATAGATTTACAAATCATGAACAGATATTACCGCTGGAAACTGCAGTTCTTACATGTAAATGCATCCAATCTCTGCAAAATAACCTAACACATGTAGTGGGCAGAAATATTAGCTTACCTACATTTGTAGTTCTACTTTTCGAAGGTTTTCCACTGATGACAAAACAAGTAATGCATTCTTTTTTTATATATACAAACTTTGCACCTTAAGTTTCAGGGGTGTTGCTACAGTGGTTATTTAAAGAACCCTGAATGACTGAACCATTCAATACAAATGCGTGCGACTACTCTCTTTTTTCTAGTCACAAAAAGAAAAATTAAGTCGCAAATGCGACCCTATCAGTCGCAATTTCGAGCCCTGCTTTAGGCTTCATCAGAAGTCGTCTTACCCTCATCAGCAGCCCATATAGCGGTACAGTGTATACTATTCACATTTTTTTCATAGTACAGAGATGATGCAGTGAAAATTGTAGTAAACTCATTACACACCACAAATAGTCATGAACAACATTTTTGCTGCTTTACCTGAGCAGCAAAATTATGTTGTGACTGTTTATTATCATGTATACATTTGTATTCGACTGGACAGCATATTGTCAACATGGGTCTTGCTGTGCAGAGAGTTGCAGAATACATACTACTTAGTCCACCAAGTTAAGCCCTGTGAAATAGAGAAAAAAATTTCCACCTCTTGTCTTGTTTCTTGTGAGGCAAGACAAATCCTGTTTCTCTCAAGTCCTTTTTCATCTCTCTTGAGATGCGTCTTGTTTCTCTCAAGAATAATTCTTTAGTATGGTGTGTATTATATAAAAAAACAGACATGTAACAATTGCTGCTCTGCAATTCGTTTGCAAACAAACATTGAATGTTCATAGTGATAATAATTATTAGGCACTGAATTTGTGTTGTTTTTAACCACAATTTACGAAGGAAAGCAGTACTTCACGGAAATAGCCAAATAAGGTTTTATATTTGCATAAACTACAGTAGAGTTACCTGTGTTTTAATTCATGCGATCATGAAGGCAGAGAGTTGTCTTTGCAAATCTTGCTCACTTTAAATGAACTGCACCCTACATAATTTTCAATTGTGATACTGTAAGTATTTTGACACTGGATATCATTAACCAATAGCTGCAATAACTGCTAACACAAGCAAACATTTAATTTTGTATAGGAGGAAAATGTTCTGGCTTTTGGCATGTGATGGGGAGTCAATTGTTATAAAGACGTCACAGAATTGGTCTGCGGTTCTATATGGTACAAATCTTTTTATTCAAACGCCAAAATACTATATCTTTGAAGACAGGAGTTTTTATCAACTTGAAGGTTTCTGAGATGTATCGTTTGCATTTATTTAGCTTGAAATATTTCTGCCCGTGATAGTTTTGTCTAGCAGTATATATCAATGAGTCGATTACAGTAACAAACTTTATTGTTCTCTGAACCATCAAGGTAAACACAAAATATCTCTGGTTCTATTTGGCATAAATTGTTCATTCAAATGCCAAAATGCGGGGATCTACTTGCCCTGCTGGCTTTTTTCCCTTCAGTCATTTCTTCTTTTTTTACCCAACATAAGGGGGGGCCTGGGGCCCCTGGGCCTCTCCCCTAGATCCGCCACTGCAACAAATAATCAACTCGTGAATTGGCATTTCTTGGCCACTGTGGCAGTTTTAATAGAAACTCAAATAAAAGTTGGGCGAAAAAGGCGCCCCACAGCTGGTAAACGAAATTGCGTAGCATAAATGTTGATCCGAAAGGTAAGGGAGCGGAGGGAGGGCAAATGGTTTTTGCCAAGAGATATTCTCGCTGTGATGGTGAAAGCAAGAGGGAATCTTTGAGAATGTAACCAGTCTTTTATACTGGCAAACATATGACACTCTCTAACATAATTGGCTGTTATGTAACATGACAGACCACCATCGGATCAACAAATATGTGCCTTGAATACAATAGGTCAATTCAGTTTATCAACATAAATAACATCATGCCTTGGCTTGATGTTTGTTTTTCTTTAAAGACCAGAGTTTCTAATGTAAGATTTATGTGATGCAATGTTTACATTAAGTCAATGTTTTAATAAGGGAAAGTTCTGTCTAGCAACACCCGTTGACGAGATGATAACGGTAACAAACTTTATTGTTCTCTGAAGCATCAAGGTAAACACTGGTTCTATATGGCATTAATCATTCATTCTAATGCAAAAATACTTTTTAATGACAGGAGTTGCTAATAAAGTTTGTGATGCAAGGTTTGGAATTACGCAAATGAACTCTTGTTTTGCAAAGCTTCGCAGCAAAAACATGGCGGGTTCTATTTGGGCCTGGCGCATGGTACTAATGTACATGAGCATAACACCGTGTGTACGCACAAATTTGGTCTTCAGAGAAAGGCATGGTTTTGTTCAACAACACTGGGTAAAATCAAAGAAGGCAGAAATAGGGCACAGGCAAGGCACATTTTTAAGACTCTTTAGCATGGTTTAGGTACAGCTTAGTTATACACACAGTTTAGACAAAGTTTATGAACAATTAGGCACAAGTTTGAACAAGTGCCACAATGTTCGCTGGGAATCTTTGACCTTATATATCTGAGCTGGTTAGGATCATAGTGTCAGGTACACTTGGAAATGGCTTCACTTTATCAGATGTAAGAAGAAGAATGTTTAATCATTTCTTCTCATGCATTCAGATATTCTTAATGTATACCAGTTGGCTTTTGCATGTTGGCAGGAAAGTAATTAAGCAGCCTAAAATAAAGTATGTGAGTTTTTGCCAAAAGACAGTAACAGAACTTTAAACATTGTTATTTAAATTGCACGTAATTATAAAGCTAAAATGTAGTACCAGGCTGAGTGTAAAGTTTCAAATACTATAGCTAAGACAGACAAAGTCGTCTTAACTACATTGTATAGTTCCAGAAAATATCCATAGCCCCCCCCCCCCCCCATGGAAAGGATTAGGTTGTCTCAATGAATTTGGTTTTTTTCCAGACCGGTCGTCGTTTGCATTTCCCTTCTCGAGTCGTGGACAGAAAAAATAGATCTTACTGATTTAAAGCACAAAATGACTGTTTTTGTGTTGATTAGGCTCAATATTCTGTTGCCTGTAAAGTCCAATCATTTTCCCAAGGGGCGGCTGGTGTCAAAGCACATGTTGTGGACAGTAGACAAATTGATGGTGCCTTACTTCTGTCACTCCTATGTGTATCTTTTCAGCTGGAAGATTTCGTCACATTTTTTAAGTAGTTGTCACAGGTGTGAAAAATAGCATTTGAACTGAAAGAGTGCATCAACAATGAATTGGCAGAAATTCGGAATCGCTAGATAACAGACCTCTTATCTCATTAACAATGATTCTTGAATGAGGAAAACAGTACAGTAACAATAATATTATACATGTAGTTCAGGAGGCAAATGCATTTAAGCAAGCTGTATGCGATATATATAAATCAGCAGAAATTTGATATTTAATAATCGACTTGCTGCTTAAATATTTTCACATAAAAGCTGAAGACACAGGGGAAAAAAACATTGTTCGACCCCCGTTTTGAATCACGCAGAAATCATAACATTTACATATAAGTCCTGGAAGTGAATGTAATTTAAGGGAGATCCTGAATGGTGGCGAGTAACATAATTCCATTCACACAAGTTTGTTTACATTCCAATTGTAGTGCATGAGGCTGAAATGTTTTCAAAACCCAGGCATGGTGCTTGCAACATCATTTTTGACAAAACTTTGAATTAAAAATTCTATGTGCCTTAAGATTTTCAAGGTTCAAGCAGGTTTTAAGAGAAGGTGCAGTACAAGGCAGTTTACCACTGGCTAACACCATCAGAAATAAATGCCGGCAAATTGAAATTATGCAAATTTCAAAATCGGTGACATGTCAAATTTTCACCCCCAGTTGATGCGGCACCAATTGTCTCGAAAAAGATTAAATAACATTTTATGGCTACAAAAATCAAACATAGGCACGCCTTTGCAAGAGTTATTATTTGTGAACTGAAAGGTTTCAGAGATAGCAGAATTAAATCAATGACGTAAAATGCTAAACAAACTACAGTAACCTGACACCTCTCCAAATTACTATAGATATCTTATTTCTAATAGGCAATTTGATTGGTTCTTTGATACAACCCACACTGTGATTGGTGTGACATGCACACATGCATAACTCCCCATCACTCACCGATCTCATAGCCCTTTCAACCCCAAGAGGAATTTTTGCTCAAAAATACTCAAGCCGTTAAGAGAACTTTTCACATTTTATACGAGTCGTAAGTTTACCCTTTTTACAAAACAACACTACTTCACCAAAAATAGAAAGAAAGAGAAAAAAACTTTCTGATACATTGAAAGTATGATTTTGCACTTTAACTTGACGCCATGCAGTCTTCAAAAAATATCGAACTGAAATGGATGTCATCAGATAAAGCTATAAACTGCTACTGCAGAGACATACATGTAAAAACAGTTTAGAAATTAAAGCTTCTTTTTTGTTTAATATCCTGGAACAAGAGTGATAGGCTCCTGCCTGGAAACAATAGCTGACAATTTTAAGCTCCAATTGAATTTATTCCCATATCAAAAATAGAAGTGTCAAGTTACCATTTATAACTACTACTGATATACCTATCGATAGAGTGCCAACGAGCAAATACAAATGTAATTTGTGGTATAATAAGGGGTTTATTAATACAGCATGACAAAATTTTGGTTCTCTTCTGTTGCAAACATTACCGAGAGAAAATTATAACACATGTACGGGCCAGTAATGTTTGTCACGCAATCCAGTAGGATATTGAGAATTTGAGGAGTACCCTGAATATCAAGAGTTTTGCAATGTATCGCTGCTCAGTCGAACTTTCAGTTCAATATGATGAGCAAAGTGAAAGTGAACACACTAGTTTGATTGATGAACACGCTCGTTTATTTCTGGGGCAAACAGGTCTGATTTGTGTTTTGAAAACTGGATTTGACTGCATGATAAACACACTCGTTCAGTTCTGTTCGGAAACACTGCCGACTGAACCTTCAGTTTGATATGCTAGATTTGAACACTGGATTTGCTCAAGCCATTCGACTGGTGAATACACTCTTTCAAAAAAATGCTGCCTGATGGAACTTTCAGATCGATATAGGTAAACAGAGAAGGAATACACTGTTTTGGTTCATGAACACGCTCGTTCAATTGTGTGGTGAACACGCTGGTTCGGTTTCGTGTCAATTTTGTGTCTTGGATTTGCTCTTGTCTAACAGTTTTCCTCAATATTCGAATTAGAAGAAGGGTTTTGTAAAGAGTACGCTCCCCAATTGAACTTTCAGTTCGATAAAGTGAGAGAGGAAACACGCTAGTTTGATATGTTTTGAGACTACGAAATTGTTCGCGGTTAGATAAACACAACAGCAAAGAAAACAATCACCTTCCACGAGACAAGTCTAGATTTAACGTGCCTCCTGATTGGCTAAAAACTACAATAGCTCCAATAGTTCCATCCTTGCAATTGGCTTAAACTGAGCCATTGTTACATCTTACACCTTACACTTACACTTTTTTGCATAAGCCATTCTTCTCGTGGCACTATTCTCCGCCCCCTCGCCAGCTGAGCGTCTTCGCTTGGGTAGCTCGTTGGCAAAAAATAGCAAATATCTCGTGCGAACAATTTTCTCCAACATGAAAAACAAAAGTGTCAAGTTACCATTTGTAACTAAAAATAACAAGCATCTCATGGGAACAGGTGTTGACGATTTGTTAGCTCTAATTGAATTTACTCCCTTGTGAAAAACAAATTAAAGTGTCACGTTACCATTTGTAACTAAAAATAGCCAACATCTCATGGGAATAGGTGCTGATGATTTGTTAGCTCTTACTGAATTTACTCCCTTGTGAAAAACAAAAGTGTCAAATTACTGTTTGCAACTAAAAAAATAAAATATCTGTTTATATTTGCATGCAACAGGAGCAAAACAATCGTTACCTGCACCTATTCTAAACGTTCAAACTCTTTCAAATCAAAATAGTCTCGTCTCCCCTAAACATTTCCTAAGAACTAGAAGCAGTGATGCATGATGTCTAACTATATTCACTCCTTGTGAAAAACAAAAATATCAAGTTACCTTTGTAACTAAAAATAACATCTTGTTCATTTGTATACAACTAGCTCATCTCGTCCATAACTAAAACCCTCATCCTAACCCACAGAAAATGCAGAAGTAAACCCAATATATGAATACTTCTTCCTCTTTTGTAGAAGAATAAATATGGCCGTTCTGAACTGTATATGGATCTAATCTTCTCATATACCATTTACCTTTAAAACAAGAAATTTGATCACTCACTCACTGATCCATTGACCTGTCCACAACATACTCAATGCGCCGACTAAGAGGTATTTTTTCACAAAAAAATAATGCAAAAGGGCATTTTCTTTAGTCTCCTTATAGGCAGTCGTAACTATCTTCCAAAATTACGGAGTAAAAAGGGTTGTTAGTAAAACGCGTAACGGTTAACAACGTAACGAGAAACTGCCTAACGGAATTTTTTTCTTTTTTAATTTTTCTTTTTTTTGTTGTTGTTGACTTTGTTTGTCTGTTTGCCTTTTTTGCTGTTTTTTTTAAGTGAAAGAAAAAAATCAAGTTCAAGTTTCAAGTTTCCATTTTCGAAAAATCAATTCAGTGTTGTGACTAGTAAGTTTCAAACCTACTAGTCTTTTCTAGAATGTAATAGTAAATTAATTTTTCGGAAACGGAACCCGTTAGCCGTATTCTTCGATCGAGCGAGCAAGTTCAATATTCCAATAAACAATTCATTATTGCATTCTTGAAATGACTAGCGGGTTCAAGTTTCAAATAATCAGTCCATTAATGCAACTTGAGGGGTACGCTTCACTTAGTTTGACTGTAAAAATGCTGTTTACCGTTTGCAAATATCTGCATTAGTTCCGGAGATATTTAAGTCTGAAAAATGGGTAAAATATGCAAATGAGATGACCAATGACGTCATACACTCAACCCAATATTATACTGAGTATATAAATAGTTATCTTGGCCAATTTGCAGTGCAAAAACTTGAAACTTGGCAGGCTAATAGATCTACAGGAAACACACCTATGGCTACAAAAAAGTTTGTTCCCATGGCAACTCACCCTTTTCCAGGTCCCACCCACTTTGTTTCAATATGTTGGTCATTTTCAGCTTGAAAATGTTAAACAAGGCCACAAAGTCAAGCTAACATATTTATAGGCTTGCTAGATCATGAATATGAAATGCTGCTAGCAAATATCAAAATGGAATGCTAAAGGTGGCCAGAAAAGCTCTTAATATGTTGCCATGGTAACAGAACTGTTAAGCTCATTTTGTGGAGCACATTTAGTAGAATCTTACTGCAAAGAATCAAACATTTATGTTACAAACTGGCTGAGATATCTCTTTTCATCATACTTGAACAAAATCTGGTTGAGTATATGACGTCATCACTTGACTAATTTGCATATTTTAGAAACTTGAATATCTCTGGAACGAAAAGAGATATTTGAAAAATGTAAACAGCATTTTACTTCTCATGCAGTCTACTTGTTTATGTTTCAAAATGGCTTAAATAGGAAAGGTGCAATTTTCGTCATAGTACCACTTTAAAAATGAATTTTTACCTATTGGGTTGGGATCACTAACAGGGATCACTGTTGATGTTGGACCCCCCCCCCCCCCCCAAAAAAAAAAAAAAGGAAAGAAAAGAAAAGAAAAAGAGAGAGAGCACCAGGTTGGTAGAGGACTGTGTCCATCTACTAATTCTTCAACGCAAATTTCAATTTTCCATACCCGTCAAATCTTAAAAATTTCATATTTTCTTCAATTTAACTTAACCTTTGAGAAAAAATCTCTCTGCCCACCTACCCAAAGTCACCCAAAAATTTTGCTTCAAGCCGCAAAACATTGGTTAAAATTATGTAATAAGCAGAGGGATTTGGCATTAGTGGCAAAAGAGCCATGTTAATCGATGGATGTAAGTTGAAAATTTTTCAATTTTCAACTTACATTTTCTCAGCTGATATTACACCTGAAATGCTGAAACTTTGCAGGGTTACTAAACTAAAGGTGTTCTTTCTAGTGCTTGTATATGTTTTTAACTTTGACTTATTTGAAATTTTGGCCGCCATTTTGGAGAAGGGTCTATTGGTAATACAACTACAAATGAATTCAAGTGAAAAAATTTCTCAAACATGCAAGGCTTATTTTGTGATGTTTACTTCTGAAATGTGAATTATTCAAGAGGTACAGAGCGCAATTCCACATCACAGACAGATGGCGCGACTAGCATCTAGTTTACAGCAGAAATGTAAATACAAAAGTTCAACAACACAACATTGAAATGTTCTGGGTTTTTTTTGCTCTATTTCTGGAAATGATGTATGTCCTGAAAAAAAGAGGTTTTTTTAATCTCTGATAGATTTAAATGTAAAATACTTTTAAACACTTTGCATGGAAGTTCTATCTGAAGCTTCCTGACAGTAAACCAACACAACAGAAATTGTATGCTATTTTTAGGCAGGTGTCGGATGACATCTGGGAAAATTCAGTTGTAGAGTTTTAAAACCCATTTTAAAACCAGTAGTTCCTAATCAATGTAACCGCAATGTCTATTATGGAAATTCTGAGACAATTTTACCTAATGGTGCAAACTTCTCTTGTAATGAACTTGTTAAAGGAACACAATCACGTTTTTGCACATGCGCAAGAGTTTAATTTTTGTTTAGGAGGTTAAGAATTCAAAGATGCGAGAATTGATATTGAGCTTTCACAAATCCGTTTGCATCATCCTCAATCAACTTTGGCTTTGCCCTAAAACTTCTCAGAATCAAAGATCAGTGATACACGGTTCTCGTTAAGTGTCAATTTGTGTGTAATCGAGACCTTTCGGTGTTAACTTCAATGCTGTTTGACGGCACTTCGAGTGGAGGGAAATGTTATGGCGGCAGCTCTCAGAAAGGTTTAGAAAATCGGGAAAGGACTTAGAAGTAATGGAACCAGCAACATGCATAGCAGGATTTTTGCAAAGAAACTGATTCACAAGGCTTGGGAAAGACTGAAAGGATCGCACTCGTGCGATCCTTTCCCTCACTAGTTGAGCAAGTTGACCTTTCTTCCTGTAATTGAGAGATGAACGCGAGTGGCAAATGCAATATAAATAGCGCTTATCTGTCACTTTGTCGCGTCGGCATGACGCGACAAAGTGACAGCTCTATTGTTTTCCGATGAAAGAAACCAGTCAAGTTCGCGGGTGCGCTACATCGTGATAGTGTCCTTTAACTTCCCACGAAGTTCAGCTTGAAATTCACAACATTATTTCCAAGTTCATGATTTGATTGACAACTATGTAATGAAATTGCCAAGTTTGTAGCGAACTTCAGGAATTTTCAAAACAAACTTCAGAAACCGTTTGTCAAGAATTTTATGAAACACACTGTAAAAACTTATTATTATAAAAGAATGTGTTGATGTAAAGTGTATATGAAATAATTCATATTTGAACTGCGGTTAAAGATGCAAGTGAAGTATGATCCTCGCAGTGAATTTTCCAATTTAAGCAATTGGAAATAAGAAGCCTGAAAAAAATCAGGGCTTCAAGGGGATTCGAACCCATGACCTCCGCGATACCGGTGCGATGCTTTACCAACTGAGCTATGAAGCGATGCGTTAGAGCTATGGACTCATTAAATTGACCTTGCTCCCAATGTGTGGCTTCATAGCTCAGTTGGTACAGCACCGGTATCGCGGAGGTCTGTACTGCTAAAAAATTGCATATGGAAATAAAAGATTTGATAGGCTTATAAGGAACAATCATAAGACCAAAAAGTTCATCAAAATAATTTTTTGGTAATTGTGAAGAAGAGCTCCCCAAAAAACCTGTTGGGCGACTGTTGGCCAACAGACGGCCGACTCAGTTGATAATGTGTCAGTAACCTGTCGGTAGCTTGTCGGTAAAACGCTAACACAAACATGAATGTTTTCTCTCGGTTTTCGCTTGATACAACATCCAAAATGTGTAATACGTTGACAAGAATAGCCTTTTCTTCTTAGTTTTGGTAATTGCCGCTCAAGGCTAGTGCCACTGAAGACGAAACTAACCAGCGAATTTATGCAACTGCAGCGTCAACATTTTTTCCAGCCATGTTGGAAAGGTAAACTATGTCCCAGTCCCTCTCGGATTTTCACATAGTTTCTTGGTTTTTCACAGATTGAGTTGGATCAATTTTCATTTACCTTTGTATTTTACTTAGTTTAAATTTTATTGTTGGTCATTGACTTTCAAAGATTTGGTGGCTCTTAAAGGAGCTGTTTCGTGAGTGGTGAAATATACAAGATACTTCACTCGTAGAATCGTGCTTCGAACTTCATTGGCAACAGCTGCCCCTCTCTCCTCATGTTGTTCATGACAGGGATGTAGCGCCAAAGTCTTTTGCGACAGACAACCTCCACTTCTTGGTCGCAGAGGACGAGGTCCAGTTCCCTCGGGTGGACCTTTTTGAGTTCTGCTATCGCCATGAAGTCTTGTAGTTAGCCCGAGGACAGCCTGCAAGACGGAAGGCACAAGGCATGCTGCATCTGTTCTCTCTCATCGTCTGGAGAACCTGGTCATATCGTTCATGTATGTTGGCCAGGCTGTGGGTGCTGATGCAAATGTCTGTCGTCTACTGGTGTTGCTTTTGTGATGCGGGTGGGTCTTCTTGTTGCGGGGGTTGTTCTCTGCGTCGCACCTCCACTCAGAGTTCTGCATTGAACTTCTTTGCGTTTAAGAGGCGCCTCTCGAGGTTTTTAATGACCTCGTCCTTGTTCCGCGCAAGGTTGGCTGGCTCTGAGTTCTGCCCACAAAACGAAGTTTACTTAGTTTTACAAACAAATGGCCCCTTTAGGAGCCACCAAATAAAAAGAAAGTCTTAAACCAACAGAACCAACGAGTGTATTGTTCAACATTAGATTAGCGGCGCGCGCCTAAATCAATTATCGCATCACGCATTAAAGTCTAATTATCGAATTGTTACGTATAGTAATTTATAACTTAACATAATGAGTAAAAAGATTCACAGTTGTGTCATTTATTAAACTTGAAATTGAAAATAGCAATTCATCCCAAACCTGCAAGATAGAGAACAATGTTAGCAACACAAATGCACAAGGTAAACATCAGTGATACATACATGACATACCATAAGAGGCTGCGTTGCATTTTAGGGTGATTTGAACGAAAGTGTTTGTTGCTGCCGCAGCGAGTGAGCCTGAAGCGAACGAGCAAGGCAGCTCTCTAATCAGCAGAAGATTACATTATAGGGGCTTGCAATCACTTTTTCTTACCAAATGCAAGGAATTGTGGTTATGCGCAAATGGGAGATTTGGGATGCGCAGTGGTATGCGCAAGGAATTGTGGTTATGCGCGAACGGAAATATTTTAGGATGCGCAGTGATATGGCGCAAGGAATTGTGGTTATGCGCCAATGGATGATTTAGGATGCGCAGTGAACTATAGAATCATTATTTTCATACTTGCCGTGGCAATACACAATTGGCAAACGACTCGCCAACGCATGCTGAAAGATGAAAACTTTATATTGCAGAAAAGTTAATACCTGTTCGCGGCGCATCATAAAAACTCTAATGAAACATCGTTTCAGTGGATAGAGATCATTTCACCGTTTTAATTGGTGATTTATGCCGAATAGAACCGGAGATATCATTATTTTCAGTACTTGCCGTGATGCTTAAATCGATAGACAATTAGCAAGCAACTCGCCGTCGCGGGCTGAAAGATGAAAACTTCATATCGCAAAATAGTTAATACCTATATGCGGCGCATCATTAATTCATTAATTAAATTATTTCAATAAAACATCGTTTTACGCCAATTAATACAACCGAGATATTTTATTTCACTTCCTCTCCGATGATGCAAAAGCGGCTCAGCAGAACACGTCCACAGCGGCATGAAGTTATTGAGAATCTTGTCGCATTATTTATGTTTACTGTGAATGAAAACTTTAGTCAATTTGCTTCACAATACTTAGTGATACTCTTGTTAAAGCTAGGAACTTAGATGTGAAAACAATGCTTTTTAAACTGAAAGCAAGTGACGTGTTGTTTACAAACTTGCGCTACATTTAGCAGGAATAGTAGCTGGCGAAATGTGTCCCGAAGGTGTTCACTGACGTGTTCCACAAACAAACCATTTCTTTCTGAACCAAAACTCCTTGGGATGGGAGAAAGCTTATTGTTCAAAGACAACATTTCGCTTGGATATATTGAACCCTGAAGGTAAAACTATCCAGAAATGCCTACTTCATCGACGATTCAAATGAATATAAGTTCATATATGTTCCTCAAACAATTTCTAGTGGAAAAATATCATTTTCCATAAGCGCTTGGGTTTTAATTTTTTCCCGCGAAACTTTGTGCCTGGGAAGAGTTAAAGCAATAAAAAGATCGTGACGCGGCTTTTCCGCTGTGACACTATTTACATCGGAGTATCTCCCGTGAGTTTCGCGGTAAAATGAAATGTATGCTTAGCGGATGCTATTCTTTTCCTAAAAAGGGAGAAAACCAAGCAGTCGTTGCAAGTAGGCAGTGATAATTACTCGATTAGATTGGAAATACAATAGCTTCATATTGAAGATGTTTTTACAATATGCAAATTTGGCTGTAATCGAACGGCTCTCGCTTTTTGAGTTTTCCTGACAAAGCTAGTTACTGTTTTGTCCAACTATACTTCACAAAAGAAACAGAGGTGAATAACAAAGAAATACCTATACATATGCGCCTATAGACTGCGGTACTCTATGTCTATTAACTGTAACTCTATTAACTGTAGTGTTTCACAGAGCTTTCTTCGAAGTTAATGTTTGATGTTTACAATAACACTGCCCCTCATAATATTTCACGTCTCTTTATTCCTACTCAACAAATCCACTCTTACAGCACTCGCTCCTCCTCTTCTGGAAATCATTACATTAGCCACTCTAGACTAAATCAGAAAAATGATTCGTTTTCTATTATGGGAGCCAAAATTAGGAATAGTATACCTGAAAATTTACGAAATTCTTCAAAATCTCTCTTTAGGAAAAAGTTCATACAATTCTGTTGAAAATATTTGAAGTTCAGGATAGATATGCTGACCTAAACACGATAATCTTCAATGTTAAAAAATATTAGCCCACGCTTATCTAAATAGCTGCCTCGATTTTCTTATCTCAATTTCTCTCATGACTGATTATAAATATGGTACTTTTTCACTTCAACTATTCATAATAAATCTTAAGCCGTCCACACACCACCTGCCTCGATTAGCCTTGCTATTTGCAGGTGGTGTGATATTTGTATATTTAATGTAAGAAATAAAGATGTTGTTGCTGTTGTAGTATGTGACTACACTGTATAATGTCAAATTCATAATAGTTTTGAGTTGATTTTACAACATTGCAAGTTGCTGTTGGAGAGACAACTGATTTTCATTATCATAATGTTGATGTGACAGAGTACTTAACAAAATGTTATTTTATATATAATTTTATTAAACAGTTTTTTGGGAATGTCTAAAGCTCAATGTTGATGTTTAGCCATATTCTCAGGAAAACAGGTTTTCACAGGTTAGAATAATGAAGTTTTGCTCAAAGATTCTTTTCCAATTGCCATTTAAAGTACTATTACTTTCGTCTTTTTTTGGAGGACAGGGGAGACAAGGCATAACATCAAATATTAATGAAAGCTGAAATAACCAAAAATTCTGAAACAAAAAATGCCACCTGTATCATGACGTTAATGTCTTGTGCAAAACAATTCTTCACAGTTCATAGGGTAACAATTACCATACTCAATATCATTCTCCCTTTCGGCAGCATTTTTACCATTTAGGTATACTAGTATACTGATACGTAGCTTATGGTTTTCAGAGTTTTTGGCCGAGTTTTCAATTAAATTATCTTCCAATGCGATTCTTAGATTGTCTGGTGGTTTGTAAATTACGCAAGTGATTTATCCTATACGCATCTGATAACGTTTTGGAAGAAATGTTTCATTACATACTTTCAACTTTGCCGTCGATCGGTAAGTAGGTGAAGTCTGTTGAGTATTAAATACATCACCATTACAAAATGTTATGTCACGTTAAGGAAAGTGCCTACTTTTGTTAGTGCACACACATTCTGCGCATCATGCAAGCAATGGTTTAAGCACGCGCACTGGGGTTGACACTGGCAATCAACTGTGCCACCAAGTACAGAACTAAAATTAAAGCAAAAATTTCCTACTGTGACCAAATTAATTTTAATGAACCTGTACTTAAACCAGAAACACCGAAATAGCAGCATATCGCTAACCAATAAATGTTAACTTCTTCCAGTTGAAAACCTAGCTGTTATCTTTCGAAAATTACACTAAAATCCAATTGTAAACATGTACCTGCAGATGGCTTAGTGTGCGTGCAAAAAAGTTAAAGTCTTACTTACTGGGGAGGTGACAGATGAAATGTAACAGGCACCGTAAAAGTTTTCAAAAAAGATCAAGAACTTTAAAAACGTGTGGTTACCCCTACATTTTATGTCGCGAAATGAAAGTGGCAAGCCTATTCAACATGTGTTTAGTTTCTGGTTGTGAGCAAAAGGTATTTAGACTGTATTTTAGCTAAACCAGAGGAAGGCTGTCAGAGACGCTAAAAGCGCTTTTACAACGATTTTGTTATTAAAAACGTACCAAAAATGATTTTAATGTTACCATTTGCTATGTAGTTTAAATTGTGGTAGTCTTTCTGTATGTTAAGGCGAATTCTAAGGAAATCTGCGAGGAAATATCCTTTCCCGCTTTTTTCAAAAATTGCTGATGTCAGCATTTTTGTTAAGATTCAAGGCTAATTATCTCGAAAAAATGCTTGGCTACCCCTATTTTTCTTTGTGGATTCCAATAACCCTTGCAAAGATCTACTTTTTCCGCATGGTCTTAACCTGGCGCAAAAACCTTTGTATTTAGTAGGCACCATCCTTAACTTCTCATTTTTACCACAATTTTTCTTTTTTCTTAACCTGTCGGTAACCTGTTGGTTAGCTGTCGGTAGACTGTCGGTAACCTGTGGGTCAACTGTCGGCCGACAGGTTTTTTGGGGAGCTCTTCTTCACAATTACCCATTTTTTTCAGCAGAGTATCAAAAAAGAAAGATGATTCCAAAAGCTAATGAATTCCAGGGTAAAGAAATAGGCAAACTCATGTATTGAGCTACGCTCCATTTTATAAGGTTATTAGAAAAAGACTCAACTTCTATAAGGGGTTAGCTTAAAAATATGAACATTATTACTGTTTTATTAAAAATAAGCAGCCCTTATACTGCCTATAAACATTTGGTGAACAGTAGATTACAATATGTACTGGCCAGTGAGTAGCTGAAGACTTGGTTTGGGTCTTTCTTTCATTGTCCAGTATTGAACTGGTTGGACCTTATTGAATTGGCTGTCTGTAGGCGTCCCACAACGCACACACATAAAAAGATGTTGCACACTTAATGCACAACCCAAGCACATTTTAAGCACAAAATGTTCTTGTCAAGGCACACTTTAGAAACCGATTAAAAGCATGGTTTTACATGTTCACAACCTTTGAATAAAAAGTTAGTCAAGCTGAATTATCAAAACAGGGTTTCACATGTTCACAATCTTTGAATAAAAAGTTAATTGAGTTTCACACGAAATGACAAATTAGTCAGGAGCAATGGGAGGCAGCTATATTCACAGGCTACAAAGTTGGCGAAGAAATTGTTGACATAGGTGGCATTGCTGTGTTCACTTCAGTTAGTGATGATGATCGTGGCTTACTAGCAACATGTAGATTGGGTGTTAAAACTCTACATGTTTCATGAACACTACATTTTCATTAACAACTGTATGAATCATTTTTAGAGTTGTGAAGATACCTTTTTAAAGATCTATTTAACCAAGAGAATTGTTACAACTTCAAAACATAATTTTTTGTAAACACGAGTAACTGTCGCTAACCATTCAGATACCTTCGACTTTTATCATGTACACATGTATTTCACAAAACTAAATGTAAGCCAGTCTTTTCTTTTCTTGAATAAAACAAGGTTTAGCCGATGTATATTTTACAATATTGATTGATGGAGAATAACAAATAATTAATGCAAATGTAAAGCAAGTCTTAATACAATAGTTTTGAATACTGATGAATGGGAAGTATTGGTACTTTCTGACAGTACATTCACAAGAAACATGACATGTCTTGAGAGGAGTCTCAAGAGAAAGGAGACACTTCTCACAAGAGACAGAGGTACATGTAACTTACTTCTGAGTGATACTGTACTCTTACATGCCAGGCCATGCAGCCCCACAAATGCAAGTTTACATTATGTTTTTGTATGGAATTTTGTGAGTGGCTACGCATTTATTACTGCTTGTTGTATGCAGTAGCTTAGATTTAGTTGCTGGTTTTCATTTATAGATCTGTCAAAGGAAATAAACACAATGTCAGAAGAGTATATGGAAAATGTGCGGAGTATGGATGCTGCTAATAGGACATCACACTTGAAGAAGATTGAAAATGCTTTTGTTAAGAGTCGTGAATATGGAGATGATAAAGTTCAGCTTGCCATGCAAACATATGAAATGGTCAGTAAGTACTGTTGTTTTTCTTTTACATGAACATGGTTGCTCAACATCTAGAGTCTCTTTACTAAACAGTGGACTGTTTGCTGAAGCACATACGTACCTAGTCTAAAACACTACAGAGGAACTGTTATGACAGGTGAAGCCTGCTATGTCCAGCCGTCAAAGAGAATCAAAAAAATGGTTTGAGAAAGCATAATCAAAGTTAAAATGATTTCAATTTGAGATACATGTTGCAGAGGTTTAGGCCCAGATCAGACACCGTACTTCACATGAGCCGAATCAAATGCAAATTTAGGTGCAACTAAAATTGATTATTTAACCATCTGAATTGATTAGACACCGATCACAATTCTAGTCAAACTACAGTGACTGTAATTTCAAGTACTATTTCACAAATGAGCGCGAGTGTTTCAACATGCTTTCGAAACATGAGAAAACTGTCATTCAAGTGCTTTTATTGCTTTTGAGTGTTTGGAAATTCTGAAACACAATGCACAAAAACTGGTGCATCATGTTGAGAAGATATTATCTTTTCAATCACTTCTCAGTGATAAAGTAAAATGGAAATATTCACAAATTTTTCACATGTCGGCAATTTCCTTGTTACATAAAATTGTTTTGTTATGGTGGTTTGCCCTTTTAGAAAGGTGTCACCAATGTTATCTCAGTGCTGTGGATGATTATAAAATCAAGGTTTAATTTTGAATTCTTCACCCTCTTTCATGTTTTTGGCAAGAAAAATCAGCCAATCAAAAGGCCAAGTCAGTGAAAAGGGCTCTGCCAAAGACCACTTACACTGTATTACAGAAATAACTGGGCCTATGGAATATTCAAGCAATGGCAGAAACAGAGGTGCTAAAAGTACCCAATGTGAAGTCAGTGTTTTATTCAAAGGTTATGATTTCCATTTGGTTCAGTCATTGGATACATCTTTGATCAAGATGAGTGGCTTGCCTTTGAATTTCTGGCTGAAAGTAAGGTAGCAAAATTCCCCCCCCCCCCCCAATGTTATCCCCAAGAACAGTGTATGGTGTTGTTGTCAGCATCCATCAGTTCTTTGCAGAGAAAAAGCCCAGAATTGTATGAGCTGTAAACAAGTGAATAAACTTGATCACATTTTCTTTAGAAAATGTCTTGTCTTATTGGAAAGCGTGTTAACAAAGGTTGTTTGTTCATGTCGGTGTGTTTGTTACAAGTATTCAAATATGCGTTAGTAATATTCAAATTAAGAAATGAGTTCACAGGAGTTTGATGCTTTATCAAATGCTAGGGTTTGATGCTCTATCAAACTCAAGTGTTTGATATTGCATGAAACTCATAGATAGCATGTCATTTCAGTGTTTCGCCAGGGTTTTAAAACCACATGCCTGTGAGAAAATTGGCATTCTAGGTTGGATGTTTGCCTTATGAATAATTAATTAATGAGTAGGAGAACTGTAGGTGATAAAAGCACATTTCGACCAGCATTGATAAATGCTGAACTCTCATACAGATGGTAGATGGCAACCAAGCACATTCCAAAATCATCCTGTGAAAAATTCAAGAAAAGACAGCAAAAGGAGCAAAATAAGACAAACTGTATTAATCTATTTACATGTAACTGCAAGAAGACAACATCATTGAATTGGCTCAGACATTGAACTTTACATAAACTTGATTTAAACAAACAGGGCTCGAAATTGACTTTTTCATTCGGGAGCCATCTGGCGACTAACAGAAAAATTTTGGTCGCCAGTTCGTACAATTTGGTCACCAACTTATTATATGTACAACTTACACAAAAGCACAATTTTTTATGTTACTTTGCATGCAAGAAAAGTCACAAATGAAGAGCGAAAACAATTAGAAACAACACGAGTAACACGTAGTTATAAAGCTACCGTTGTTCTCAGGTGATATGTCTCTGGTCCGAAGGTGATGGTTGTCTCTATAGTCATTTTAAATGAAGCGAAGCATAAAACGTTTTATGTCTGTTGTTTTCGTCTTGAGACAGACACAGGTTCTTGCGTATTTTTCTTTTGCTTTTTTTAATGCGCCTTTCGTTGCCGACAAACGTCATGCTTGGCCCAGGCCCCTACACAACCACATCCCTCGTACCAGTCTCCGACCAGGAGAAGAAGCTGCTGAAACAATATGGCACGCCGTAAACATAGTATGTGTTATCGCTGTTTCGCTGTAGCACTGATCGAGTCGGAACCAAACTGGCTCTGTACTTCAAACATTGTAAGACTTTATTTGTTTTCATGAATGTGAGTTTGACTAGGAGAAATGACAAGCAAATAGAAAATAATTACAACAGTAATAAGTGAAGGAAACTTGATTTTACTGGGAATGGAAAGGTGAGTTGAATACTAGCTACAGTTGTACCATATCCAATTGATTTTCTAGTAGAAAGATTTAAAAACAAAAGTTTTGTTGTGGTTTTCTTTAGTTATCAAACAAAACATGAGTGACCAACTGGTGACCAGTTCTGAAAATTTAGTCGCCAGTGCTCAATTTTTGGTGCTTTGGTGACCAGTGAGTCGCAATGTTGAGCCCTGACAAGCATTTTCAGTTGGCAGGTAATAATAATCTCAGTATATTTTAGTCATTTTTTAGGTGTTGTATTCTTAGTGCTAATGTATTTCTTATTTCCTTAAGGTTGATAAGCACATACGGAAATTGGATGCTGACTTGGCCAGATTTGAATCAGACCTCAAGGAACAACATGCTAAAGAAGCTGGGTTCTCAGATTATGAAAGTAAGATTATTTATTTTTTGCTCATTTGACTGAGCTCATTTTGAATGACTTAGTTAATCACAGTATGATTTTCTTTGCCAGTTTATCACAAAATTTCTGAGAAAAAGCTGTTAGTACAGTAGATGATGAGAAAGCTCCTTTTGATTAAGTCTTTTGGTGTTCTTGAATTATTATGCTGTTTTCCCTGTCATTGAAGTCATACATTGTACATGTTCTGTACTTAACAAATAGATTCCATGTTGCCGTGCGTCTGTTCAGTAATAGATCACAGATGACATCAAAATGTGGTAAGAACAAAAAAGTGGCACACGAGGCGTAGCCGAGTGTGTCACTGATGTTCTTACCACATTTTGACGTCTTCTGTGATCTATTACTGAATCAGACGCACGGCAACTTGGAATCTATTTGCTTTATATAATAACGAAAAGCCTTTTTTGTTTCAAAATAATTCAACATAATGCGAAAGCCGGCCTTTTGCCCCGCCTTTTTGCACGAAAAAAAAGCCATTTGACGTGATCTATACATTCAAAATGAAGCAGCTTCATTGGTTGCTATGCGTGGCAAAGAATTGTGATTGGTCGAGAAAAATCACGCCACTGTCAAGCCTGACTCGAGCGTCGCTTCTCGTGGAATGAAAACTTACAGCGAAAGCAGAATTGAACTGCGAAAATCTACAAATCTTGAAGAAAATGCTGGAAAAATCAAGTGAGTTTTTGTCATTGGAGTAGCCCTGTGAGCCGAAAAGCTTGGACGTTGCCTTGAAAATTACAGGAGTTGAAAGAATACCCTCGGAAAACTTGTGGTTGCGGTCGACCTACGGCCGTTTAAATCGAGTTTTGAATGAAAGGAGCGAAAATGACGGTGGAGATTTTCGTGGTTGGTGATTCTCAAAGTCAGCTTGATATAGTGCTGGAGACACATTTTAGCTGCAATACTGTTGACCGTGAGCTGTGGTTAGCTATACTTAGCTCGCTGCTGTGCCCTGAAACGGACAGGAACATTCGCATCGGAAAGCAAGGTTAGGTATTTTTATTTTACCGATTTTAAGAAGCGATGTTTTGATGTTTTATTCCTGACATTAATCAGTGTGTCAGCAGTTGTTTTGACACCAGGAAAAGTGGATTTTTTTAAATAAATTAATCCCGGAAACATTTTGTTTATTGGGTTTGTTAAATTCGAGATAAAGCAATGGTTCTCGGCTTACCAAGAGCAAGTTTGTGCGTGGTTTAGTCTCGCTCGACTCCCGATCGAGGCTGCTAGAAAATTATTTCTGTATCATTTTCTAAAAGAAACCGCTTTATCTTTCGTTTTCTGGCTTCTCGAAACAGTTCAATGCCTCGGCAAGACTTTTTTGTACCTTATCTTTTGTCCAGTCACGTAAAATATTACCCTAATTCTCAAAACTTTCCGCCATTTTAAAACGACAGAGGGAAAAACTTTGCAATGATGACGTCAATCGTGCATCTGTCCTCTAATAGATCATAGGCGAGAGCCAATCAAAATGCAAGAATAACTTGGGTTATTATATAAATAGTAGTAGAAGACAAAGATATTAATTATATGGCCTTTTCCGATGACTCAACAAACTTTTTACTTGATTAGGAATCTCATGACTCACTTAGTTCCTTATTGAACAAATATAGTGATTGTTTAGGGCTTAAACTCAGTGAGGGCAAAAAGGAGGCCTACTGGTTAGGAAGTTCTCATCGTAATCATGAATTTCTCAATATAAACAAGGTGAATAAGCCAATTAACCTTTTCCTGCCCAAGGGGCCTCCCTTTGACGATTTTTCATCTGGCGTTAGACAGAGTAAAATCTATAAGTCACTCTTGGGCAAGAAAGGGTTAAGGGAGGTAGTTTTTTAACCCTTCCCTGCCCAAGGGGCCTCCCTTTGGCAAGTAAAATTGCTTGGCATTAGACAGACTTAAGACAGAGGTGTTAGACAGTAAAACCCATGACCTCTGCGATACCGATGCAAAGTGTTATACAGTTGGTAGAGCACCGCACCGGTATCGCGGAGGTCATGGGTTGGAATCTCGTTGAAGCCCTGATTTTTTTCATGCTTCTTCGTTCCAATTGCTTAAATTGGAAAATTTACTGTGAGGATCATAGTTCACTTGCATCTACAACCGCAGTTCAAATATGAATTATTTCATATACACTTTGCAAAGGGAGGCCCCTTGGGCAGAAAAGGCTTAAAATACTGGGCATCATTTTTGTCATTTTTACTTATGATCAGCATCAAAGTTAACAGCTCAACTTTGAACTAACTTGAAAGTCAATATTAAAAAGGTCTAAGTTAAGGTGCTGGCAATGGAGAAACCTACATGTAATGATATATTTAAATGTATCTATACTTGTAAATTAGAATGTCGTAATACATGTATTTTGCTCCTCATTTTTTATGACAACTCAACTATAAAATTCTCATTTGTTGCAGCTGAATCACCAACACCAAAGCGCAGGAACAAGTCAAGTAATGTTGTCAAGATTGTTTTAGTGTAGTTCTAAATTATGTTGTTTTTAATTAGCTTTTCTTTCATCCTTCTTTGCGTAATATAGCCTTCTCAAAATGTTTACTGGAGCAGGTTATATGAAAGTTGAAGGTGGTTTGGGTTCCGAAGGCACGCTTTTAGTTAAGGGTTCTTAAGGTGGGGCCTGTAGCAGGGTACATGTATCCTTCCCTGGGACAAATCTTGAAATTTTAATGCTCAAGGATGCCATGATAGGGCCTCTGACATTATGCAATGGAGCAGATCCACCAACCTTGTTCCCAGGGTCTCTCATCTTACTGCCCCACTAGAGCAGAGGTCTCTCCCAGGGTCTTTCCTGGCATGCTCCAGAGGGCAGTAAGATGAGAGACCCTGGGAACAAGGTTGCATAATTTGCTAACATCCCCATCTTCCACATAATCAGAGCTTTTTCTGCATAAAACAGAAAAAGTGTGCCAAATTAGTGATAAAGCAGCTGCCTTGCAATCCAAGAGACAAAGAAAACACACCGTTCTGTTAATGATAATTTTTTTAACCTCAAGGCATACCAACCTACTGTAATGTAATTGGTAGAGTGATTGCACAAGCTAAGGGGCACATGCTAAAATGTACAATGGTTGTATTTGAATGTGATGCTCACAGAATTTCTAAGACTGAGACGGTTATGGCAAGTAATGAATGCACAATGTACATGTACTCATAATACAGCATGTATAAGAGACTCGCGTTATGTAGTAGCCTGTGTGTTCCTTAGTGGACTTGCCATGTACAGTTAAGCTGAAGGCTAGGAGGCAAGTAATTAAACCATTGGCTGTTGGACTCTTTGAGTAAAGATATCTTATTAGACGTTTTGTTGTGTAGTGTCACTGAGTATTTTTATGAGTTGTGCCATATTTTGGTGAGCCCGTAGGGCGAGTCAAAATACAAACAACGAGTAAAAACTCTCAGTGATGCTACACAACAAAACGTCTAATAAGATATTTATTATCCAACACGCCAAATTGTTATGTCCATGCGGGCATGAATTTTGCGGATATTTATTTACAGGGAATGCTTGACAGAAGTGTGCGAAGGGAAACGGAATTGGCATGGAAATTCCAGCTAACTAAATTGGTTTTCTTAACTGCCTTTCTTCGTGTGATATATGTAATAAATTTGGATCAATATGCGCCAGCCATTCCGACTCTTCGTTGTCAAAAAAATAATTTAAATTGTCCGCTATTTGGGTGATATTTGTACTCGTTTTGGGCATTGTTTGTACTCTACGAAGTACAGTTGGATAGTAAAAGTTGTTGTTGTCCACCTGTGTTACACTACTTTAAGCAAAGAGTCTGGAGTCTAGTCCTGGTTACTAAGCTGCAAATGCTCCATGAAAGCAACAACAAATTCTGCAATGCTAAAGGAAAACTTTGTCAATGAAGAAATACATGTACTTGTCAAAAATACCATGAAAAGATCATGCAAATGTCACAGTTGGTAAAAATGTTGTGCATTCTATTAAAGAACGTGAATTATGGGTAAGAATTTGAAGAGCTTTTCGTTTCACTGTTGTTCGGTACACTCGGAAGGCATTTTGTCAACTGTTGAAAGTTTGTTTTCCACATAATTGACACATTTTCCTGCATTTTCCACTAAAAATTTCTGCATAATTTGTTATTTTTCCACACCCTGTCAAATGGCATATCATGAGTGTCATCATTGTCAATATATTTTCTAGACAATTAAACCTTGAGCCTGTGGCCGGCTGATTTTGCGAAGGCTGATAATATAAATTGATGGAAGGTGTACTGTCCCTATCTAAGAGCTGGGGGCTCAACTCCCAAAATCCTTTTAACTATTTACACATTTAGTATATGGTATTTATGAAACAACTGTTTGGTTAGCCCATAGCTTTCACTCCAGCTTACTTGCAGTTTGCTTTCACTTCAGCTTGCATGTACTAGCTCTCACTCTGGGTTGCTTGTGGTTAGCTTCCACTCTGCTTTGTTTGATGTTAGCTCTTACTGCAGCTTGCTTGCAGTTTCTGTGGCTTTCACTCCATCTTGCTCATGGCAAGTTTCAGCATGGTTTGCGTGGTGTTAACCATGTAGCTTTGACTCCTGCTTCCTTGCAATTACTGCTAGTAACTTTCACCCTAGCTTGCTTGCAGTTACATTTCCCTCTGACTAAATTAAGGTTAGTTTTCTCTCTTCCTTGCTTACAGTTAGCTTTAACTTTGGTTTGCTGGCAGTTAGCTTTCTCTCTGGCTTGCTGAAAGTTAGTTTTCTCTCTTCCTTGCTTGCAGTTAGCTTTCACTTTGGCTTGTTTGCAGTTAAGCTCGATTTCCACGACTCTCTTGAGCCCGGTCCACGTTCCTCCCCGAGAAGACACAGCTGGACGTGTGAGCGGCATGTCTGACCTTAATTCATGTGAATTCATGCAACACTTTTTAGTTGAAACCCTGTAATTTGCCATATACAGTATATGTTTTGCTAGTTTGGTTTGCTTTGGCTCATGTAGAAATTTAATTTTTTCTGGCTTACCATAGAGTGTTGTCACTTTCCTTCAAACATTAACTTGACAGGTTGTATTCTCTCTTGAGTTTGATGTTTAGGTTTATCCCTCTCTTTATTGTGTTTGTTCGTTTTTTGACGTTCTGGCACCACATGATTCAAATGTTAGCAATACTGTTTGCTAAATAAGGATCACATCTTGGCCATCGTATAACTTTTCTAGCACTTCTCATTGTAGAT
>CM042749.1:25941505-25964580 GCA_022496165.2 Catalaphyllia jardinei
AAAAAGTAAGTGTACCAGGTCACTGAATTGAAGAAATTTAAGAAATGGAGTATTGGTATAGTGACAGTTAGTATTAAATTTAACTCATCTTTGAGAATTTAAACACTTAACTGTACAATTAAAGGCAAGTGACTTACAAGTTCTTGATATGGACACTAGCTTATTTGCATACTGTATTTGTATATTATTTATCATTATTTAATCACTATTATTAAGTCAATTATTTATATGCTGATTATCATGTAATAAAATTAAATCGTTCCACAATTGAAGGCAATTCCATAAAATTTACAGATGATTATCACACGAGAATGCAATTTCGAGCCCTGTCTTAGTAATGCGTGTCCACTATTCCTGCAAAGCTCATTTTTATCGTTTTGGTATATGCAATTGCATTCTAAGAACTAACTCAGTCGGTTCTGGAAATTTACCGAGTTTCATGTGAATGCATTTTTCCTCACTCTTTTCTTGGTGAAAAGCTGGTTTCGCATGGTTTGGCCAGTGTTGTTATACTGTTGTTTCCATTATTTTATGAGCCTTTTTCAGTGGAGAATGTTGGCAGTTCTTCCAGTATTCAGTAAATTATAATGATACCAGTCATTACATTCCTCTTACTAACCGAGTTCGAGGTCCGTACCGTAAGTTACAGACCGAGTTTTTTCCTCTTCGATTTATGGCCCAAGCGCGAAGCGCGCGGGCCATAAATCGTAGGGGAAAAAACGAGGATCCCTAACTTACAGTACGGACCGAGAAGACGAGGTTAGTAAGATCTTTATTATATCTCTATTGTGTGCCTGACGAGTTCGGGAACGATTTTTATCCAGCTTCAAATTTTTGAATCAGGTCGAAAGCAGAACGAGTCAATTTAAAATCGTTTTTAAGTCGTTACCACGCTTTAGCACACAATTTAGAGTAAAAGAAAGTTTTAAACCTTTACTTGCTAAATAAGTTAAGAACTTTTGGCAATAAATCCCGCAACAGTTTGCCAACACAAACAACTTTAAATTTCAGCGGGCCGTGCGGTAGAGTACGCCCCGCTAAATGGACCAATCACAGCGCGCGTACTAACTTAGAGATATAATAAAATAAGTTATTTGTGTTTTAGAGTGGAGTCTGAAGGTCCCAAATCACTTGCTATTGCCGTTTCTCTTCTGGCACCCGAGGTTCAAGTGCTTGATATGCCAGTTGATCCCAATGAACCAACATACTGCTTGTGTCATCAGGTAAGTGATGCACAAATAAATATCACAATAGGGCCATTTACGGTATACGAGAAAAATGAGCCGCGGATTACGCAAGCCGCGGCTTAAATAAGACGCGAACTAGACCATTTATACGAGCGCGACTTATATAAGACGCGAAGTGTTCGTACATGTTTAAATCCAATGGTTCACGCAGGTTCACGGCTTATTCGTGTCTAATGCCTCGTTTTTGTGTTGGTTGTCATAGCAATCGCGGAATTGCTGGAGCTCTCGCTCGAGCGTGGTAAAACCTTGCGCTTGAGCAGAGAAAGTTCGCGTCTTACAGAATCCACAAACAAGCCGCGATACCATTTATACCAGTGGTTTCGCGGCTTATTCAAGCCTAGCTCAAAACCCTTGTGTTACACAAGCCGCGACTTATGCAAGATGTGAACTGGTTAAAATGTACCGTTTAAACAGTAAGTTCGCGTCTTATGTAAACCTCGGCTTGTGTAATCCGCGGCTTTTTTCCCTTTTATAAATAGCCCTAATGTGAACAGCAAGCATTATTTTGATTGCATTGTTACAGCATCATAAATAGTGTTAGTATGGATCCATCCAAGTGTAGTAGCTGAAAGTGCTAGAGACCATTACTGGCAGTTTGTAGTCTGATGATTGTTTTATTTTCATTCAGGTATCATATGGTGAAATGATTGGCTGTGATAACACAGAGGTAGGCATGTCATTTCTTATCTAGAAGTCACCCGTTTTGGCCTTCAAACAGGACACTTTGTATGACTGTCTTTCATGTGACGGATGAACATATCTCAATTCTCTTATTGTTTTTGTAGACAGACATACTGGAGTTTTATTTAATAATTTTGTCATAAATGTGCTACATTTGTTTGAAACAATTACGTGTGACTATTTTGGCATAGCAGTTGATGGCATCAACTTTTTGTTTCACTTTTAGTGTCCTATTGAATGGTTTCACTTTCCATGTGTTGGACTGGCATCAAAACCAAAGGGAAAATGGTTTGCTCAAGTTTTCTTTTGTTGTTGATCAACCACTTGGGAACTAATGTCTTAAAGTGGTAGCTTTCCTGAATACCCACCGAGCCTTTAGTCTTCAGAGGGGACTATTAAGAATACATTAAGAACATACGACTCTTATCCCAGTGGATCTTGACACTCAAACGTTTTTTTGTTTTTTTACTGCACGTATGATCACGGTGTAATTCAGACATAGACAGCTTAAATAGATCGTTTTTGTATGAAAGTGTAGGTCAGCTGTTTTCTTAAAAGGAGGCAAATTTTATTGCTTCCGAACACATTTAATATCGACTGTGACGTCAATTGAAAATGTTCATTATGCATCATAGGATGTGTGGGTAAGTAGTGCGTGATCACACGCAGATAAACTTACCACGTAATACATTCCGAAGCTACTTTTGATAGTCTGGGATTGTGGCAAATTGCCAGTCATATTGACAGTCTACCAAAAAGTGTACATATATAGCAAACAAATAGACTTTCTACTAGACTGTCTGCTTTTTCTTAAATATGAGCAATACTGAGCGAGAGGTGTGAAGTTCCGTCAGGTACTCTCGCCTCAATCCTTCATGTACTCACCCTAAAAGAAAAGGAAGAATAATTTGTTATATTTATTATGGGAATGAATCAAGGTACTCTGTATTTTTGTGAGTCACAAACATACACGTACTTGGCTCAGAGGCCCATTGCCGCAGAAGTGATTAAAATAAACTAGTGAGTAGTTTGTTCTTTTGACTTTCTTGCAGGTATTGTCCAAAATGTGCTCAAGAGAGAAAGAAAAAGTAATTCAGGATGCCAGGCAGTTTTCAGTAACATGTTACATGAAGATGTGGACAGTACAAGATCGCTGTACCTCTCGCATGCCCAACACAAAACAGACTCCATGTATGGCACGCAATGAGAGCATCTTTATCAGATTGTTAATAATCCGGAGAATCTTTCTATTTATACCCTAGACTCAAGTCAAGGATTATTCATTGTACAGAGGCTTTTAACTCCGGACTGAAATGAATTATGTTTACATATATGTTCTTGTTAAATAAGACATGCGAAGGTAAACCGACCGTTCAATTCGTGTCCATTGCTCATTTACCTGTTTTAAGAACATTTTACCGCTGCGAGAACTCTCTAATCTGGCATGCAGATATTATCCTATTTTTATAGAGCGCTTGTAATATTGGCATATGTTAGATCCGTTTAGCTTTCAGTATAACCAACTCTTCAAAAGCATGGTTGGTATGAATATGAATCAGTACAAATAATCGTTAATTATGGAGTTTAAATGTAGCTCGCCAAATGCGACAATCAGATGTAATTTGAATGGAAATGAAAGCGACTCAGGACGAGACTGGCGTGGATAAAAGCGATATAATGTACGGAAAAAGATGGCAGACTATGGCACAAGATCTTTATACGGTTGTTTTCAATGAAGCCCGTTTAAGTTTACTTCAACGAAGTGGAGTTGGCGTTGCGAGAAAGTCTGTTGCCTTAAGCTATTGTCTGTGATTTAATTTCCTACGATTTTTGTTTGAAAATTTTTAAATCCTTTCGCAATGAGGTGATTGTCAACCTAGTTATGTGATACAGTGATCTGGAAAACGCTAGCAGTAATATACTTTTTTAACAGTACCTTGATAAATTGAAAGTTTACTGGTTAAACGACTCTTGTTTTCATCATGTAATCCGCTCTTTATAACGCAGAAGTAACGTCGTTTTTAAATGTACACAATTGTTCTTCCCAGCAGTGGAGGGCTCTGTAAATATTAACTTAAAATGAATAAAACTACTGACTAACAAGTAACAACCTGTTTTGTGTTCATGTAACTCAGGAGTAACTGGAACCTACATTACTTGCAAACAATTTCGAACAAAAAAGGGTCCGAAAATAAAAGCATCCAAAATTTTTAAGCGTTGTAATTGTTTCCAGTGTAGCAGAAAACTTTGATCTACAGTTGAACCTCCCGTAAGTGACCGGCCAAAATGTCAAGCCTAGGTGGTCGCTTATCATATTGGGTCTAGATTTTGCCTCATCATCATATGATAACTGATGTGTAAAGTCGATTTCGAGAAAAAAATTGTATCCTCCATTGAGAAAACTTCCACGTCTTGTACTCCCCAGGAATGCGATTACGTTACAACATATTGTCCAATTTCCGCTCTATTACGCTTACTGGAGGTTAAAAACAAAAGAACATTTCAAACTTTTAGCTCTCAAAATAGTTGCGGTCGCTTACGGATAAATGCTATTTGCAGTACATGGTTATATTTGTGATCCAAGCCCAGTTTTACGATTATTGTATTACCAGCGCCAGTTGTACCAGTCTTTACTGCTTCATCGTCAATCATCACAGTACCCTTCAGTATCACTAAGGCCCGGTATAAACGTCGCATTTTACATGCGCCGAATCGAATTGCCAAATTAAGTGCATGGAAAATGCGACGTCTAAATAAATTAAATGCGACATATTTCAATTCGATGCGAGTCGGTCGAATATGGGACTGAACTTCAACAGTTGATTTAAACGCCGCATTTTACATGTGCCGAATTGAATTGAAATTATGTTGAATAATTTATGTTTGCTTGAATGGGAATTTAAAACACGTCACTCGCGCTCAGCAATTTTATTCGGCAAAACAAGGCGACGTTTAAATCAAATCAGCTGAACGTATTCATTCGAGTCAACTAAAATTAGTATTTGATTCGGCGCATGTAAAATGCGACGTTTAAACCAGGCCAAATTTCCTTTCGTGTAGTGAACTCTGGCTGAGAAACTGAGAAACGCAACGGCTTGATAGAATTTGATATTTTCGGCTGAGTAATCGAAAATTCTTGACGACCCTGTAAACCTCGTTTGTTACAGTCTAAGTGTTTTGAAGGCGAAAATTAAGTTTGTCTTTGTTTTAGCCAAGTGTTGGAAACGTTTGTTCGAAAATTGCCCGAAATGAGATAAAAAAAAGTGTTTGGTTTTCTTGTTTCAGAGATCTATCCCTTCCCCTCAAGACACCATAAATGAATGATCTCTTGACAGGAAAACGTCAGAAAAAAAATATCAATAGGGAACCCACTGTAATTACCTAGAGACTCATTTCTAGCTCACGTGATTTAGGCCAAAGTGACAGCTCCTCACAAAAAGCTGAAAAAAAACCGCAGACTTCACTGTTACCAACACTGAAGACGTGCAAAACTAAGTAGTCCAAGACGAACAAGGACCCCCAGGCTCTGTTTACAGATGTCGCATCTAAAAATGTTCCCAGATAATCGGAAATGTCTGGAGGTTAGTTTTATTATCATGTTGCAAGTATTTTCAATAAACACTACAATATACAAAAAGACGTGCCTTATTGACGACAATAGTAGGATATTTTATGGTCGAGAAGATTCGTTAAATGAATTAATCGTGATCATTGCCTGGATTTAGAGTACTGCGAGGCATTTTTGCACCATATTTGTGTAGTAAATATGCAGGGAATTCAAATATTTTCGTCCCTCAATTTTTTTCGAAACTGAGTGTTGGGTGGTGAAATGATCTATTCCTTATTTCAATTGACAGTATATTCCAGATCAACTTACCGGCCAAAGTGCTAACAAAACATCTGTTTCATGAGCTTTACACAATTCCTTGAACTATTAGCTCTTATTCGCCAATAATACTCCAATCAGAGTGTGATCGATGAAAATATCATAATATTTTGCTAATCTTGGGAACTAATTGGAATGTCAAAAACTTTAAAGGTTTGGTTGTGATATCAGATTACGTAAACCTGCGGAAGGAACGCATGCAGATATAACGTGCGAGATATGACCAAAGGCGAATATCATCCATGAAGCACACTACTTTTTGTCTGCAACTAAATTTGTCTCTAAATTATTTTAAAGTGAGAAGGACAAGTGAAATGATGCTCAAAATATTTTAGAAATGACGCCTTCAAATGACTTGGAACATTCCACGAAGTAAGCTGGTCAGATATATTATCAGCCCTCGAAGTTTAATTAACGCCGCTTTTTATTTGCGCCAAGGATCACTTCAGGGTAAATATACGATGGATAACTAGCAAAAGGACTGTCATAACTCCTAACTCACACTCAAGATTTTAGCCTGCGTTGTCAAACAAGGTTTGCACCAAATTTTGTTCTGATTTAAACAGCTCGTCTTTAACTTTACTTATTGAGCAACTTAAGAAGGGCCTGTTTACAAGGAGGGAGGGTTACCCAAGCAAATGGGTTAACCCTAGCTCGAGGAGAAAAGATAAGGGTAACCCTATGCGCGGTTACACTCCAAGGGTGTGGAAACAAATAAAAAGTTAACCCGGTAACTTCTCTCCTTGTAAACAGGCCCTAGTGAAAAACAAACTTCGAAGTTAATGCTTGTCTCTCCGTTCCAAGGTCGAAAGGTAAATTCTCCTCACCGACAGTCAAGAGTTTCTTTATGTCAGTTATGAGAATATGATGGCACATCACCTTGTGTTATCTAAGGAAAATTCGTTCGTTATTTGAGTCAGTGTAACTATCAAATAACTACAGCAAAGAGTTCATTATTATGTCTTTTTTTGGCTTTTTGAGAAATGGCTTGTTTCAGAATGACGCAGATGTGTCCAGGATTGAACGCTAATTAAATTCAAATCCCTTATGATGAGCATCACAAAGTGTCCTCATTGGTAAAAAGTCACCAACACACACGCAATCCTGTCAAAGATGTAATATGAAAATGTCAAATAACCCTGCCAAATATGAAGTACTAATTGAACAATACTTGCGTCTAATCCTGGACATAAGTGACTTTTCTATAACAAAACGCGCAACATAATACTGCTTTAGTGGATGGAAAATTCATGTTCCCAATCAGAGAAAATATACTCCAGTAAGTTCTATTGCGTCAATTTATTTCTTAACTCCAGAATTAGGTAGTCATCCACCTTGCAGTTACGCTAATCAGCTCAGAGCCTACCCATGCACTGTCATTATGTGCTGTTCTCGCCCCCTTGAGATGTGATTCCATAAATTATCCTGGTGTGATTGCCTTGGTTTTTGTTTTCTCGATCAGCTACACCTTAAATGGCTTAACTGAGGAATCTATTTTTCAAATGGGATCAACCTCGTCCCCAGGGGTCCCTTTTGTCATGCGCTGGAAATCGGGACCCTTGGCCAGGTCCAACGACATTCCGGTTTTGAATGGTTTTTTGAACACAATAGATTGTGATCAGAACCAATCAGATTTGTCAGACTTGACTCTGGGCATGCGCAGAGTGACGGGAAGTCCGCGATTCGCGGACTTCCGGTGTTGGACCCGTCGCCGACCATAAGGATCGCAGCCTCTGGGAACGAGATTGAAATGGGACGTGAAATTCAATATTATCGAAAACGCAAAATCTGAACTGGGTCGTCTAACATTGTAGACCAGTGGCCGGTGCGAGTAAACTGAATATGGGCAAATTACTGAAGCGACAAGAAATTTCCTTTAATAAGCAAGCGATCTCGACTTATAACTTATACTGGTTCATTCAAAGTGTGCATCAATTGATAGACTTGCCTAAAAGTTAATTTTCACCCGGCTCTCAGTTATTCCCTAGTGTCCATAAGCTTTTAATTTCTGATACAGCATTGAATTGCATTGAATTCAATTCAGAAAATATTTGTTTTGGTTTAGATATAATTTACCGTGACTTAACGTAACAAAGGAATTCGAAATAAGACGTCTAATGGGCGGATCTCTTGTGACCACACCAATTTAAACTTAAATCTTTTCTATGAGGTTAATTGACTTGATCTGCTATTGATCATGCAATTCGCAAGGATTCTTAGCCCTAAACCCAGACAACTAAAGCAATTGACTCCATCCCTGGCCACTCATTACATTTTCGTGATCCTTATGTTTTGCTTGGAGGGAAAAGAAAATATCGATAAAGTAGAGCGTTTGATATAATTTTAATATTTCAGCTCTATTAGCAGAGGTAATCAAAACACTATAACACTCTGTATACTGATAAAATTATTGCGTATAACAAAGAAACGCAGTAGGGAATTTTAAAAATCTCAAAAGTGGTAGACTAGTATCGGAACTAGTAATTATAAATATTTTTATATTTTACAATTCCGAACCTCCTGCACTCTGTATATGTGGTTCGTGATTTCAATCAAAGCTAACAGATGTATTGTTTATGGTACAGCTGCCGCTGAGTGCTTATATCCGACAGCCGGACGACTTCACGACAATGGTCTTTTGAAGAAATTCCTACCTTTCTTACAGTCCTTTTGTACGAAATGTGCCATGTCTTTCGACCACTTGGTGAGTCATTCTCGACAGTCCTTTGATAGTGTGTTAGAGCAACACATTTTCCATGCCTGCTGTTTTGTAGTAGTCAAGTATAAGTTCAGTTTGTGCAATGTAGCCGGCTCTTATCTTGACGCCATTTAGTATGGCAGTTGGGCGCCTAAAGTGGCGGCCTGTGACTTAGTTCTTATGCTCCTGTGCGTTTCAAGATGATGCGACAGCTCACATACTTTTGAAGCTTTTCTAGAGTGAATCATTGCAGGTTTGCTTCATTATAATGATCCTCATGATCAACAAGATTCAGTATGACACTTTCTTACCTGAGCCTCTGTCAAGGTGAGTCCGAGCGTGCCCTGTATCATGCAATTTTACTACTGTATGCTGAATACTGTATGAATTTAGTATGAGGTGAGATTTATTGTCTCCCTTATAATGAATTAGTCGACTTTTTCTGCGAAGATTTATGAAGTTCTTCGTCCAGCCACTAGCCTGCGAAAACAGCCGTCCTTCTTCGCTCCCGAAACGCCACTCGGGCCGGGAGCGAAGAAGGACGGCTGTTTTCGCAGGCTATCCAGTCACCGCTGAAAAGGTATTTCTACTTTTATCAAAATTTCACGACATCTTAGCACAAATTACTGACACAGACAATCGCACAAGTTACGCTGCTACTCAGATTGCAAAAAACTACAGAAGGCTTTACAACCAATCAAAAAAGAGCGAACATTATTTATTTAAAGTACTGTGAATAAAAAGCAAATAAATATAAAGCGTAGTATAAGGGATGAAAATAAGAATGCTAGTAAACCATAAGTGGCACAGACATTTACCAAGTACATAGTGGATAAACCACATGTTTGACATTACGCTATCCGAATAAATGACAAGGTTATTGTTTACTCGAGAACAAAATTCAAACATACTCAGTAGTATTGTTGCTACTGTTTAAATTAACATAAGAAGTTCCTTTCACCTACGAATCTGAGGCAAAACTTGAATTTTTTTTGGCCCCGGATTCACTAGATTTTTCGAAAGATCTTCTCAAAACGTTGTTCTGAATGCACACGGGCACGACTCAAACCGATGTTGAAAAGAATCGTCCATATTTTCAATAATCGAATATGGGAGGTGAACTTTGTATTGAGTTTACGCGAACCTTTGTATAACGTTTAGATAGGCATCTTCGAAATCTTATTCTTTACTTTTACGGTGATTTTAGAAGTATCCATGGAAAAAAAGTCTCGTTTTTGAATTGTGCCTCAAGCTGTGCTTACACTAGCGCCGGGCGTTTTATGAAAAACGAACTTCCACTGGAGTGGACTGAAGAGGACTGGAGAGTGGCATTTGACAGTTGTGCAGATATAACGGTGCTTAATTAATTGAAAGATTGCATGTTTTGCAGTTTCTTAATGATATTAATCAAAGTCACATTATATAGTAAGATAAAATAGTTCAATAACTGAGTAAAAGCCTCATTCTATATCTATTTATTTCTTTTTACTGTTCCTAATAAGTTGCCTTCGTGATGTTTGCAAAACCACGCCTTAACTACATAAACAAATGTCAACAAAAACCTATACAGAGAAACATTTACCAAATTAATGAGGGCCCCCCTCAACACAACACTCAATTGTGGTCACGAACAGTTCAATAAATAGGCCTATTGAAGTTTGTGTATATATTTTTACCCCACCTGAAGTGGGCACCTCTTAAAAACTCGCGTGGCATGGAAACCCCTTGAAGCTTTCTTGGTAGATTCATAGTAAAATTTACTTCCTGTTTGGAAACATCTTTTACCAACCTCTGCTCACTTACACTGGAACACTAGTCAATTATTAATTCTTCACTCCTCAGTCTCGGCATTTAAGAGGCCTTTCCATATTCGGCATTGAAATCACCAGACAGGTTGCACTATATAAAATACGTAATCTGATATTTCTATTGCGTGAGTTGGCTCAATTGTTTTAAAATGCACGATAAATAAAGTTACTGAAAGAGTCACTAATTATATATAGCACCGAAAAAAAATTATCAATTGTGCCGAAGTTGGTGTGCTTGTTATGTAAGGGCTTGTACCTTTCATTTGTAATGAAACAATTGGAACTATAAAACATGAATTAAATCAAGGATGGCATTGGAAGAATGAGGTTAACGTTTCCATCTTCTCGTATGTTTTGACTGGAGTTATCTGTCAAACTCTCGTTAGCATTTTTTGGCGAGAAGGTAAAAGTCGTGCATTTTACACCGATAATTACTATCCCGAAATACCCTTGAATATACGATATGGAGGCTTGTTTAAGAAAACATAACAAGTCTTTACTTAGCTGAGTTTACAAAGACTAAATATTGAACCAGGGTAGTGTGTGGGAAATATTTTATGTTTATCCTTTTAAATGGTCGAGTAATTCTGTACTGAGTAACCATGTGAACAGAACCTTAATCCGGCAGAGCGCCGGTATTAAAATAGACTTCTATTTTAAGCAAATATATCTGCTAAAAATAATTTAAATAAAAATCACTTAGCAGACCTTAACTCCGTTCAATAAAAAATCGGTTTTCAACGTTTTCATATTTAAAAAATGTTTGTAATTAAATTAATTATTTTCGGCAACTGCAAACCATAATGGAGACTAAGGAAACTTTTGATCCGAGCTGGAAATCTCAGAATTCTTTGTGATGAGTCATTAAGTCTCGTTTCTAAGTGTTTCCTTCTACCTCGGGATCTAAAGTTATTTAAGTAACAGTCTCGGACATTTTCAAACTCGGTGTCTCGGCCTGGCTCCCAGCGTCTCGGCGATTCGCGAGCCTGGGATTTTGCCATTGATCATTCCTCTTACAGTCAAATCTCTTTTATAACACGGATACCTTAGAGGAAAGGCCAACTGTCATTATTATAGAGGTGTTCCTATAAACCGGAAGAAGACTTATGCATTTGCTTTTACCAGTACCACGGGAAGTGTCTAATGTCACGGTCCCTTTTATGAAGGTGTCCGTTTCTTTGGCAGTGTGAAAGCGTTACTTACAACGTTTTACTAGAAACACAGCCGGCTGCGGCATATATGTACTTTTGTATTTCATTCACATTGTCCATGGATATCGTCGATTGCATGCGGCTTCAGAGTTCTCGCTTACTGTGCTTTCTCACGGATATTAAAGATATTGGATCTTTACGGGATAATGGAGAATTTGTCACGATTAGAAAAATTGAATTTTGCGGTAAATAGTGAAGCATTGCCGAGTCAGCGAAAAGAGAAACCATTCCTGGCATTTTTTAATTAAAGATTGAAAACCTTTGGAAATGGCAGCATTGTTATTACGAAGGAGCTGATTTATTGAGAAAATGAACTTACTACTGACACTGTTTCCAATGGTTTCCGTACTTTATGTATTGGCCTGGTATGACGTAACAATCGTTTCTGCTAGATTTTCCGCCGATTTGACCATTTTTTCCCTGTTTCCTTCCATTGGTAAATGATTACGTGTAGAGTCTCTCTGTTGAGTACAGTGTGCGAAAAACCTGGAATTATTGATTGTTCTCCCTTTGTTAACTGTGAGGAATATTTCTTAAAAAAAGAAGTTGGAACCAGGCCCCGGCTGGCCTCGGCAAGTTCGAAATTCCATTTGCTCCCGCAGTGCCATTCCAGTATAGGTCAGTGGCTATATTTATAGGAAGCTCAAATTCTCGCCAAGAAAAATCGTTTTCAAAGTTCAGCAAACTTTGCAGTTTACTAGCTGTGCTTTTGTCAGAGGCTTTTGTCTCTTTTTCTGTTTAATCTACTCCGTCATTTAAGGTATGTATTTTTGGGGTTACGATCGTTGATTTACGTTTCGTTGCACATTTTTTCGATCGTCGATCATTAGTATTCCGCCACAATTCCACGACAGCCTGCCAGCTGTCAATATTGTTAACTTTTGTAATTTCATGTTGCTTTTAGTTTATTATGTAGTTTGCTTTTAATATATTGAGAACAAAGAAAGCTTTAACGACTATAAGACGATGTGATTTTATTTCGTTCCCTTCGGAGAAAAACTAATTTAGAATATTGATATAGAAGTCGAGAATTACGCTATTTAGACCAATCTTGACTGCCGCTTTCGTTTCTAGCCTCGAGTGCTTTTTGTACTTGAGTAGACATTTTATGTCATTTTATTGTTCCCATGCTGATTGGTAGATAAATATTTATTTGGGTAATTTTTGCGGTGAGCACAAATGTATGTGACTCTGGGCGGCACGGACAGGTTGTACATCGCCGAAAGGAAATTTCGTGACCTTTTATTCGAGGTGTTACGCGGTAACTTCTAAGACTTCAAGTTTTTACGGGAAGCTTTCTTATTTAAATTTCATAAATCCTCTTGCCCGAGCTGACGGTAAGTGAATGTGGGTTGTCATGTTTGTGTGTTAAATTTAGTCTTCCATTTGCTTTCTGATTATTGCGATTAGGTTTGTTTAGCGATGGTTGGCACTTGTGTTACTGAAACTAACATTTCTTCGACCTGGTCTTGCCGGGCGAAGGTTACTGTTGAAGCAATCAATCGAGCGGCTTTCGAAAGGCAATTCCACCTGAAACTTTTGTTTGATAAGTGGCTCGAATTGAGTATCCTTAACGAAATAGGTATGTTGTAAAAGAAGTGAACCATTTCTGAAACAACTAGCTTAATACGATGGGTGGTTTGTGAGTTATTATCTGTAACATGAATTGTGACAAGTTGTCATGTTTTGCATTCAATTTAATTCCTTTCGCAAGGAGAGGGAAAGAGCTTAATTACACCTATTTCTTAGCACAATAGAGTCTTTGTCAAGTCATTTGCAATTTCTGTTTTGGAATTCATACTTCGTTTTAAACAATTGTTTGATGTTCTGAGGGCCACATCAATATTATAACTTGACTGCTCATGTGGTTTAAGTCGTCTTTGATGAAGTAATCACGTCTTAGGGCATTCAGGATGTACTTGGGTTTCCTTCCTAAAATAACAGTGACAGTCCTTTCATTGTTATCCAAACTTTGCTGTTTTTGTTTAGTTTTCTTTGGGAGAATCCAAATAATTCAACTGATAGAAAACAATTCTATACATTTAACATTCTCATAAAGGTCAATTTTTGGTTTCCTTTATAATTTACATGCTAGCTGAACACCTTTGGCACTAACCTACAGTATGAGTTTTTTATGAAATCAGCTCCTTTGCTTCTAAGAAAATGAAATACCCATTGGATTGTGGTCATATTTTCGGATCCATCACAATCACTCAATCAGATTCAGCCCTCAAGTTATTTTTGGTCGTGACCCTGCTGATATAAAAAGAGCTTTTATTATTGTTATTATCCAGCTGTTTGTTTTTAAGTCTTAGTTTTAAACTAGGGCTGTAGATTTTATGATCTTGAAGTATTTCTCTCATGTCTAACATTATGCACAGTTCTGCCTGTTGGTAAATACATGCCTGTTATGCGCTGATTTTTATTACACAAACAATTTTTGGAAGTTTATTACATATGTAGGAAAAAAGATGCCAAGCGAGATGTGTCTATATTGTAGCCAAGCAGAGCTAGCAATTGATCAAAAATGTTCAAACTAACTATCATGGTTGATTCAGTATGACATGTTTCTGCTTGCATGCTCTCTTTCTCCTTAAACAGCAGGAGATTTGGGACCACATGCTGATGGCTTAGTACTAGATAGATCAATGTAGTGTTTGTGACTAAATACTTTCTTTTGGAAAAATCATAAACAAGCAACAGTCAATTAGAGCAAGGATTTCTGCTGGAGAGCATGCATTTTCTTTCTCTTCAATGTGTGAATATGAATTCTCACAACCCTTGAACAACGTGTGGAGTATTTGATTGAACAATAGCAGACTTTGTGGTTGTCTTTTTTATAATGGGCTTGTTCTGTTTCAATTTCATGTATGGTACACTTTGATCTGCACTTTTCCAATAATTTTTGTGTAACAAATTTTTTTCTTCAAAAAAAAAAGAAAAATAATATATACCTACACTTGCCAACACAGAAGTGTTAAGGTACTTGTGGGAAATCTCACGGTCATCACTTGAAAGCTTTTCATAATTTATTGCATGACTGGAAAATCACATGTGAGGATAATTAGAATCTCATGACCTCAGAAGCTTCAATATTGATCATGGGATTATTTTTTTAAGAAACTGTTCTGTGAGCAGGCATGTGAAAAACACTTGCTTGTCTATTGCCAATTTACCTGTAGAGTGAATTTATTAACTACATTTTGGAATTTTCCCAAAGGAATGCCACTTGAAATGTTATCAAAACAATTATCATGTTACCTATAGTTAGTTGCAAATTCCTTGTTGGCATTATAATGCTATTTGGTACATGTAAGTGCTTTCAGAAATCTTGTCAGATTAATGTTATTGACTTACTGATATACTGGGTTATTAACCTTAAGCTATTCTGTTAGATATTCCCAAAATCAATGCATTAATTTTTCCCAGGAGATAAATACTTTAAACCTTTGGCCAAAGCTGTTTTTCTGTTTGTGTATATACAGGCAAATGGGTTCTTTGTGATGTGTAAAGGATTATCTCAAGTTTATCTTTGAGTGACACAGTTTGTAATATGTAGATCTATGTCATAGTTATTGTTTGTTTTGTTTTGTAGGGCAAGGCTATGAGAGATAGACAAAAGACAGTTCAAGGTTTGTCCTTTGGGGCTCTTTGGCACTTAGTCCTACCCACGGACTATGCCCCTTATTGAGACTGGAATGGAAATGGTAGGTTTGAAGTTTCATTTGCACCTAAATCACTAAATTACGGTCTTACAAGTACATGTACATATGGTGCATTTGCATAAAAATGCTTTCTTATCATTGCTTGAAAATGTCTTGCAGTAGCTTTTAAGTATGCCTAGTTAACAGCTACACATTTGTGAGCTACTGCAAGTTATTTATAAATTTATAGATTGATTTGTTTTTTACTTATTCTGTATATTAAGATAACTTAGCAGGAGTGTTTTTTATTGGTAAGTCAGAATGCATTTTTAAAATTTTGTTACTTTGTCAGTTTAGAGGTAATTTAATGTTATACATGTCATAACTGAGATTGCATCTATTTCTTTTTCTACCAACAGAAAGAACATGATAAATTGTGTGATTTAATAGTAGCACTGGTAAGTTATGTACACTCAAGATGTTGGATATATCAATATTAAGTAAATTCAGATATTTCACAATAATTTGCAACTTACATGTACATGAAACACTGTGATTTCCTAGCAGTACTAGTGTACATTGTACAGTAACTGTTGTATTGGTTTTGGTCAAAATTGACTGTGCATACCTCTAACCTCAGGTTATTGAAACACAGTTTTAAACCAATCAGGTCTCGTACTTTCTTGGGACTGTTTTCTAAATATATATTATCATAGATATATGCAAGGCTAAAAGTTAAGAAATGGTTAGGTTTGAACAATTTTTTAATTTTTAACCATTTCTTAACTTTTAGCCTTGTAAATAGAACATATTTTACTAAAGCGAACATTATGGACATAGATATATGCATTACTTGATTAAAAGCCAAGCATGGCCTAATTTGAATTAAAGGGCCGTTAAGCTCATTCATGTTGTAATGTGTGTCTTGCATGTGCATGTGTGTCTTGTTTTGGACTATAACCACAATTATTATAATTGTGGAGTATAATATAATTATAATATTTAACAAAATCTGAATTCCCTTTTTTCTGGATAACAAATTTGAGGCACATTGTATAAATTGAGCAAGAACCAAAACATTATACCATAAACTTAATGTTTTTGTTGTTGTCACCTTACAGTCAAATCGTATCGACGACCAGAGAGCTGAGTTGCCTGTTCTGTTGAGGCCAGATTCTCGGTATTTACCGCCATTGGTTATTAAAAAAATAGACCTCAATCCCGAAGCTGAAGAGGTTAGTAACTTGTACATGTAACCCTTGTACATGGTGGTGTTTTACATGTAACAGGTTCATTCTGTAGTAAAACTATATTTTCCTCAGTCTGCAATTATAGTGGTTCACATCTCTGTTCACAACCCAGCAAATGGGTCAGACCTTAATTAACAGCTTATCTGTTCAGTGCACTTCTAACATTAGGTATATTTTTCCAGATAATATTCATACCCACCCTAAGGGGGGATTGGAAATTCCAAGGGGGAGGTGGTCTGAAAACCCAAAAGTTGTAAAGGGGTATGAATTGATATCAGACTTGTACTAGCATCCAAATGGAGGTACATGATACAACAGTTCCTGATCCTTCATGGTGTCAAAACCATAGATACATGTAAGGGACATCTTGATGGGCAACTAGGCTCCAACATGATCTTATCTTTATTGGAAGCAAGGGAAAAAAGTGATTTTCATTTGCCGTTATCATTGTAACAAATGTCCATATGTACACACATAACATGTTCTTGTAGTGGGAGGTGTTTTGTTGTAATGGTTATTGTGCTGGACTTCAGACCAAGTGATCTGAGTTTGAGCCCTAGCTGGGGTCACTGTGTTATGCCCTCCAGCAAGACACTTCCTTTCACTGCGCCTCTCTCTGCTTAAGTGTATAAATGGGTACCAGTCAATTTAATGTTGGGGGTAACCCTAAATACTCCTTATCTCTGCAACTGGAGATAAGCACTGGCCTGATGGGCGACTAGGCTCAGACACAGACATACATGCACACTGATGTGTTTTTTAATCACAATTCAGAGTGATATCTCAAAAGAAGAAGAAGAAACTGATCCAGAAGAGGAGAAAGAGGATACAATGCCAAGAGATCTTGACCCTGTCATAGAGGTGTGTGACATGTCATAATGGTTCAATTTAGTGCCCTCCATCCAATAAGCGCCCCCTTTTGAATAAATACCCCTCTTCAAATGTGTTCTTATTAGTAAACGCCCCTATTATAATATGTGCCCCTGTTTTAATTGCAGGCTCAAGAAGAGCTCGCAACCTAGTTTGCACGCCATATCTGGATTTTGCCAGAAATTTGTTCTGCCAAAATCGATTGATAATTCCTCGTAAACCAATCAGAATCCATTTCCACTCGAACAAGATATTTTAATAGATTGCTGCCGAGACGGTCAGTGTGCGAGATCTTCAAAGCCAAAGTTTAAAAGACTGAAAATGGAAAGATACTCAGTTCTCGCTATGATGTCAAAAGAAGAACAGCCAACGATGAAAGCTACGATTCGATGCGAACTGACAGTGGAACCATAGCTTCGGTTTAACCTACAACCATGTTCTTTTCACGTGAATATGATCGACAGATGTGACAAATATCGGACCTCCACAAATTTGACATGTGCAACAGTTGGTAACCTACCATCATGTTCTTTTCAAGTGAATACTTGACAAAAACGATTTTGAGAAGAAAAGGAGCGTTTTAGACTCAAAGGCAATCATTTAGATGAAGCTTGACAAAAATTACAATTTACAGCGTTGTTTTGTTGATTACGTGATACGTGCGCATGGCTGAGAAGCCATTTTCTAGCGCGTGATCGAAATCTGCCTCAATCAAATTTCTTTCCAGGATAAAAAAAGGCCTAGCTTGCGATAACAGCCGTCCTTCTTCGCTCCTGGCCCGAGTGGCGTTTCGTACACCACTCGGGCCGGTAGCGAAAAAGGACAGCTGTTTTCGCAGGCTAAAAATAGCCATGTTGGGAACGAAACCGCTGGTGCTGTGTTTAATATTTCTTAATTTTAGCAATTTTCTGCGAGTATTTTGCAGGTTCTTTGTACAAAACCTAACTCAACAATGATATATTAATTAAAACTGTAGAAATTGTATGCAAACACTGAGAAGTCGCGTATTTCTACTGTGAATTTTGATGCCAAAATCAAGGTAAATCTCTGTCTTCAGCAAAACGTGCAAGTTGGGCGCCTCCGTGCGAAATATGGAAAGTGTTATATTATTAAAAAGAAATGGATAAGTAGGTCATCAAAATACTTTCAGAGTCCCGGGAAGATGATCTAGAATAGTGTTTCTTTCAAATGAAGAAGTTTTCCCTTGACTGAAACTATTTTTCATTCACCCAAATGAAAAAAAATATGCTCTTGGCGGCTTTTCAAAATTCGACACTGTGCCTGCATGTGTCAGAACTGAAGTGGGAAGGTGATTTGTTGTTAATAATTCTGTGTGTTATAAATTTCTCGTGCTTCTCTTTACAATGATTTCGTGTAGCCAGACAATATGCAGGTGAACATTCAAGGAGTCGAACACAATCTTCGACGAATTGACAAATTGACTCAAGGCTGTATAATAACAAAGATATCCTTGTCTCAAAACTGTTCTAGCCCGCACCTCCTAACCGTTGGTTAGTTCTAGTATAATATTACAGCACTGTCAGAGTACATATCACCAGAGGTTTATCTTCCTTAACTGGTCACATGCATAATGTCACATTACAAAAATAGAGGTCTTCGTCTGAATTTCTCAATTACTATGTCCATGTAAGTGCATAATTCCTTCCAACAAATGATCTCTTCAAATTTAGAGGCAATTGCTCACTGCTGTTTCTCAAAAAAGAAATCAGCACCCTGTCCCGAAATTATAAGTGCCCTGTCTTCAATAAGCACCCTTCCTTGACGTACCAAAAGTAAACAAGCCGCCTGGGCTGCTAAACCTAATCATTGTCTTCAATAAGCACCCTTCCTTGACACGCCTTCCCTTCCTTGACAAGCACCCTTCCTTGACGTACCAAAAGTTAACAAGCCGTCTGGGCTGCTAAACCTAATCATTGCAGTATGTGTGTATGTATGCAGTAGCATAAGTTTTTAGATAATATGAGTATAAATTTTTCAGACCACTACATTTGATAGCCTGTAAAATGATTCAATATAAAATTAACTGAGCACCTTCGACATGCCATTGCTAGTTCTATGGAGCTAATATTTGTCAGATTCCAAAACCTCAAGAGTCTCAATCATGTACAGATTATCATTAATGAGTTTGACCTTTTGATGTTCATTTATTCGTTAATTTTAACCATGTTTTATTGACATTTTTTATGCTTTTCAGGTGTTGGCCGCAGGGGGACCTTATCCTTTAGTGGTTCTGCCTGTTGGGGGTGAATACTGGTTGGAAGGAAGTAATCATTCTAGTATTAATGGCAAAAATTTCAAGCATCTTGACTGCAAGATCGAGACAAATAATGTCATCCAGAGTTACAGGAGGGATTTCATTGGAAAGGTGTGCTTTCTTGGTTGCCTAATTAGATTACATCCACTGCACATGTCTAAAAATTATTAATAGAAATTTGGTAATTAGCTTTGAATTGAGCTTCTATTGGAAATGATTTACTTTGATTTGAAAATAATAATTATTGTATTTCACTGTTCATGTGAGATGTTGTGATTACATTTTTGTGCCTAAATTATAATTTAAAGACAGTCATCTAACAATGACATATTGGACATGTACATACATCAAGACACTGGATTCTTGCTTTCTGAGGTGACCTTTGATATGCCCATATGTGGACACTCTGGTTCATGTACTGTCTACTCAGCACGAATCAGAATACAGTATAGTTACTATACTGCATTTCCAAAATTACATGTAACCTACATCATAAGAGGTGAATGTAGGCTGTACAATGCACATGTTTTATTATCATGATAATTTCAGTGGCTTTTTGACACTACAGGAGCATCTGAACTTCATTTGTGATGATGAGAAACTTGGTCCTGTTATCTTGTCTGTAAAGCAAGAGATTGAAAAGCTGGATGGCTGTGACACACAAGGATTTATCAGAGTTATTTTAAGGTACATTGAGCCATTTGTTGAGTAATTAATTGTCATGTAGTCCACACCCTCAACATTTTATGACATGCATTGTTCCAGCCTGCAGACAAGCTCACTTAGTCTAGTAGATTTTGTCTGGGAGCTGCTTGCATGTGCCATTAATTAGACTTCTATAGAGAATCATACTGACAGGCAAAAGGAGGGGATGCGAGGAATATGACCGGGTCTGAGTGTTCATTGGGGTACAGTGTTCTTTTTCACAGACAGACTTTACCTGCAGTTGAATCTGTTTCAATTGATATACACCCTTTTAATACGTCGCAGCGCCATTTTCACAGACAGTAACCTGTCATCTTGGGCTGATTTCATTACGTTGGATCCATGTCTTCAGTTCTGGTGCACTTGGTATCTTGTGATAAGTGACATTCTTCTTGCAGCTCTTGTTGAATAAATCCCCATACGAATTACACAAAGGAACAGCACAATTATGGCCATTTGAGCCTAATAAAAAGGTTGTCTTCTCAGTTTTATCTCGGGTAATATTTATGAGGTGCTAAGAAAGATACTGACTTTTTGTGGCTACTTCTGCTTAGCAGCTGTAGCCAGAATGCTATCGTGTGTGTCCAAGTAAGTAGAGTGTCCAAGTTTGGAACTATTTGGTCATCATGACGAATAATCGAATAGAAATCGATCCAGTGTTCGGAATGAAGGAATGAGTGAATGAATTCTAGAATTTATAAAGTAGATGTTCTCTCGGTTTTGCTCGGCTGGTAATCGGACATAGAAAAAATTAAAATTGAAATTGTTGACATTTCTAAACAAAGATCTACAGTTTTAGAAGGACTGGAGGAGTTTTTCCGTGGAATTTCTAGAATAACTTCAGACTGCTGGGTATGCCTGTATGCAGTATTTTAAAAACAATTTCCGGCTGTGCCTATGCTAGCAGAAATTGTCAGGATTGTTCGGAGTTCGTTTACTGGTCATGGTGATCCAAGTGAATTGTGGAGCCATATCTGCCATGCTGCGATCTTGAACCCTTTTCAAGAGTTATAACCCCTCTGAAGAGCGAATAATCTCTTTCGAGAGAACCAAGATGAATCAAGATATACTGGACTAAACTCACTGGTGGAAACAACAGTATAATAACAACGAGTCAAATTACATTGCACATAATTTGCATAAACTTTCAAGTTGTGTTTTTTGAAAACAACTTGGAAACCGAGAATTTGGGACTCCTAACACAGTTTGCGAAGAAATAATCAGGCTACATATTTTTATTCAATCAAGGCAGGAGTATTCTTAAAAAGGAGCTCATTTATAAATGAAGATGCAGCAGTCTGTTTTGATATTATTTTGGCTTCCCTTGTCTAGTTCATGTCACGCAACATGATTTTCTTGAGTTGTCAGACGCAGTTTTTTTCAAAAGAATTCGCGATTGCCAAGCCTGCTAAGCATATTTGAACTACTAGTGAAATAAATTTGGCAGTACTATTGTCAATGCAGAATTTCCCGCTTAGAACTTGGCAAGAACATTGGCTTGTCAATAATCTCGCACAATTACCGGCACAATTGAAGTTTTAATTTTCCCGTTCAATTTTACTTCAAAATCGCGGTGTTTTTTTCTGTACCCTTTATCTAAAGCCGACTAACTTTGAGGTAAGATATTAAATTCAAACTACCGAGAGTCTTATCTTACAAATTTGTAGATTGGCATATTTTGTGCGGTGCAAGAAACAACTCAAACAAGTCGGCATGTTTTTAATAAACTATGAGTGCAAAAACGTTTTCATATTAGCTCGTTTCATAACCCCTTTTATTGCAATATGATTTGTTTTACTGCAGTGATCTAAGTAATACCAGCAGTAGCCACGTGCAGTCATTGACTGCCTATTTTCTTGTACTCTTCTTTAGACGATGACCAGAGATCAACGTAATGAAATCAGCGCAAGATGACAGGTTACTTTCCGCGAATGACATCATAAATTTAATATTCAAAATGGCGCAGCGACTTATTAAAAGAGTGTATAGGCAAGCAACTTTTCAATGTAATGCATTACAAAAAAACACTGTTAGTTTTTCAGTCACAGACTGCATGTGCCTATGCATAGTACAAACCAAACTTAAATATTATAGTTACATAATTCAAAGACAAGCTTTCTTATACTGTAAATCTTCTATTAAGCCCCCCAAGGGGCTTATTTTTTTCAAGCACTTTTGCGGTGGTTGGGGGGGGGCTTATTTAATTTTCCGAAACGCGTCACTTGTAGCAAAAAATACCATGGTATCAGACAAAGTAGACTTATGCGTTGTACAATTAAAGTCACTCCCAAAAGTATTTAATTCGCTTGTGGGAGCCTAAAAGTAACAAAAACAAAATTCTTATTCTTCACAAATGTGCTTTCGGCCTCATGTTCTTCGGTAATTTCTATGAGAATGGTTACTTGTATTGATTTGTTGTATACAACTTAAAAACAAAAAAATCTCTAGTAGACTCCTCTTATATTTACTTTTTTATCTCTTACATTTAAATGTTTTATTTAAACAGCCTTGAAGTTTTTGATCTATAATTCTACGGTATTTCGTAAAATGATAACCTAAACAGGAGGACCAACTTCTGGTTCCCGGGTGGTATACTGCTTTTTCTAACAAAAAGAAAATGGTGACAATTCTTCACAGAGACCTAGAGTGCAAAGTCGAGAAAGTTAAGCATACATGTATGAAGTTGGAGGTCATGTGGCTGAAGACTAAAAACAATATGAACTTTCAGCCTGAATAGACCATAACTGATCAGTCCACGTTAATCATTATTTTTTTGTGAAGAATACAGGATGGGGGGAGG
>CM042749.1:25964680-25983138 GCA_022496165.2 Catalaphyllia jardinei
TTATAGTAATTAGAAACCAGTCCTATGAAAATATCTGCGTTGATTGTTTAAAAATCGTGTTTCTATAACTCAATAGAAACACAGAATTAGCACAAGCTGTTGACGTAATGATGGCACAAGCAAAGAGAATTAACATTTTGATAATCAAAGTTAATAAGTTGCTTTCCTTTTTTCATCGCAGTGTTTTCTATACAAATAGAAAACATCTTCCCCTAATTTCTATTTAACAAATAGATTCCATGTTGCCATGTGTCTGTTCAGTAAGAGATCACACATGACATCAAAATGTGGTAAGAACAAAAAAGTGGCAGGAGGTGATAGCCGAGTGTGTCACTGATGTTCTTACCACATTTTGATGTCTTCTGTGATCTATTACTGAACAGACACATGGCAACATGGAATGTATTTGTTTTATATAACAAGGAAACAAATTACTAGAGATAAAGCTCTTGTTTATTTCAAAATACTTCAACATATTAATGCCAAGGCCGGCCTTTGCCCCACCTTTGCCAACTTTTTCAAACACGAAAAAAAGCCATTTGACATAATATATTATCTACACGTATACAAAATGAAGCAATTTCATTGGTTACTGTGCATAGCAAAGTATTGTGATTGGTTAAGGAAAATCACGCCACTGTCGAGTGTCGCTCCTCATGGAATGAAAACTTACAGCGAAAGCAGAATTGAACTGCGAAATCTGCAAATCTTGAAGAAAATGCTGGAAAACTCACGTCAGTTTTTGTCATCAGACCAGTCCTGTGAGCTGAAAAGCTTGGACGATGCCTTGAAAATTGCAGGAGTTGAAAAAGTACCCCCGGAAAACCTGTGGTTGCTTTTAACCTAAAGGCCATTTAATTAGGGTTTTGAATGAAAGGAACGTAAATGACGGTGGGGATTTTTGTCTACTGTGGTTGGTGATTCTCAAATCAGCTTGATATAGTGTCAGAGACACATTTTAGCTGCAATACTGTTGACCGTGAGCTGTGGTTAGCTATACTTAGCTCGCTGCTGTGCCCTGAAACGGACAGGAACATTCGCATTCGCATTCACATTCGCATATGTGATTTTAAGAAGTGATGATTTGATGTTTAATTCCTGATATCAATCAATGTGTCAACATTTATCTTTACACTGGGAAAAGTTGAATTTTTTAACTAAATTAATCTCGGAAACATTTTTATTCAGTTTGTTAAATTCGAGATAAAGCAATGGCTCTGGCTTAGCAAGACCAATTTTGAGTATGGTTTAGTCTGGCTCGACTGCTGACTGCTCGATAATTTTTTCTGGATCATTTTCTAAAAGAAATGGCTTTATCTTTCTTTTTCCTGCTTTTCGAACCTGTTCAATGCCTTGGCAAGACTTTTTTGTACCTTATCTTTTGCCCAGTAACATAAAATATCTTAATTCTCAAAATTTTCCGCCATTTTAAAACAGCAGATGATAATGATGATGTCAATCGTGCATCTGTCCTCTAATAGATCATAGGCAAGAACCAATCAAAATGCAAGAATAACTTGGGTTATTGTATAATGAGTTATAGAAACACTCATGAAAGTTTGGGAGTACTCAAAAAAACCCGTGGAAACACTCACCTGCAGCTCATGTTCACACAGCCTTTCTCATTCTCCCAAACTTCCACTCGTATTTCTGTAACTCTATAGAAACATGGTACATGTTTTCTTTTTTGTACTTATTAGTTATGCTTATTGTGTCATAAAAATCAACCTATTGACTGCTGTTCTGCCCGTAACCACCCCCCTAACAAGCCTTAGCCTTTATTCCACTTCTGACGTCATCACCTTTGACGCATCATTTATACTCAACTTCTGTAGAAGGAAAAGATCTTTCCAGTGATACCCAAGTTAAAGTGATCGGCTTAATGGAGCCTGTAAAAAGCATGGCGCAAGTGGAAAAATGATAATGCATTTTTGGCAAAAAGCTCTGGGAGTCAATAGGTTAAGCTATGTACAATTTTTTTTGGATTGTACCTGAAGAATTTTTTTACCGTGTATGAATAAAAAAATAAATAAATAAAGTAAAGTAAAGTGTTTTCATTGTACTTACAGAACAACTGAAAAGACTATTGCAGACTCTCTGCCAATAGAAAATCTGTCTGAAAATCCCAGCCCAAGGGAGATAACTAAGGTAAGAACTAAAACATGGAAAAGGTCTGTGTAAATTACAAGTTAGTTGGATTGCTAAAATGCTACTGCAGTATGTGCATTAGTTATATGCTTTTCTCTTTGTCACCATTTGGGGTTCATTGCGAGGTTAAAAGCTGTTAGTAACAGAACAAATAGATTTCATGTTGCTGTGAGTGTGTTCAGCAATTCGTCTCAGATGACATCAAAATGTGGTCAGAAAAAGTGGCACACAAGGCAACAACTCAGTGTATCACTGAGATGTTCTAAGAACATTTTGATGTCTGTTGTGATCAATTACCTAACAGATGTACTGTAGATGGCAACATGGAGTGTATTTGTTTTATAGAATAAATAAACTGAAAAAATTAATGTTAATGATGTCATTTATACATCTGGCCTCCAACTGGTCATAAGTAAGAACTAATCAAATGCAAAAAAGGTTTGACATATTCTATATTTAAAAGACGAATTGTAACAGCGATGGTTTGAACAAGGGGTCTCAAAATTCTTTAATGCTCACTATAAGAATGTCAGATTTTACTTTTCTTTTGAGACCTTTGAGGGCTGACCTTAAACACAGTTAATTTAACAAGGTTTAGCTCTGTGGTTTTAGGGTATTCATTAGATGCAGAATGGACATGTTATGTGTTTGTAAGCAGTTTGTGTTAATCTCTTTTCAGTATCTTCTTGGAGAGGATGCAGACAATGTGGATCAATTTCAAGTTTTGGCTCATCCTAAGGTACATATTAAAGTCTCACTAGATATTTTATGCAGTTATATGCAATTTAATAGAGTCAACAACAAAGAGGACCATGGAGGAAGGAAATGATCCATACTGCAAAATCCACTGAAACCTGCACATTTTACTCTCACGGTGCCTCTCTCCACAAAGGTGTATAAATGGGCACCAGCGAGCTTAATGTTTGATGTAGCCCTGTGATGGACTAGCATCCCATCCAGGGGGGAGTAGAAATACTCCTAGTCACTTTATGCCACTGAAACCTGGATAAGCTCTGGCCTCCTACCTTGCCATATTAAGTATAGTATGTGCCTCCTGAGCATCTCATAATAGCTATTTAGAAATAATAGAATTTAAAATGGCTATCATATCGCCGCCAAAGAAGGTTCATTGGCTGCATGCACCAATGCTACTCACTGAATGTGTAAATATAAGTACACTGTAAAGGACAGTGTAGTTATTTCAGTCTATTACACTGTATTATCATTTCTACATGTACATATTATTACATGGTTAGCTCCTTCAGTAGCTCAAAATGTTCCCGTAAAATGTTCCCTTCAAATTAGAATGTTTCTGCCATGATTTTATTCTATATGTAAGTTTTCATTTTGCCTTTTCTTCCTTTCCATGTTTCTTTTGTTATTCTCAGGCATCAGAACTGATTGTCAAGTATGATGAACACAATTTATCGAATTCATTCAAGTTTGGAGTGATCTACCAGAAATATGGACAGGTTATGATTCAGAATTTTACAAACACTATAACTTGATAAATGTTAACAAATATATGGTAAACGAAAAAAAACAAAGAAAGAAAACAATGAACAACGTGACGTCATCTTTTGTGTGTTTATAGAGTTACAGTAATATGATTTTAAAGAATTCACCATGCATACAACTGTACTACAGTAGTTCTCCGTAAAAGTTTGGGAGAACCTGAAAAAAACTAACAAACAAAACTTTGCCCATCGACTTGTGTTCCCACAGCATTTATCATTGTTCTAAACTTCCACTCGTATTTTAGAACATATGAAAAATGTTTTCTATTTATTAGATAGTCCAGCATGTTGCAGACTACATGGGCAAACAGGTGTGACATTTGTAACTGTATGTAATAATCTGTGTGTTTTGCATAATTGCAGACTACAGAAGAGGAGTATTTTTGCAACCAAACTCACAGTGCAGGCATGAATGAGTTCCTCGAGTTGTTAGGCGACAAGGTGTCTCTTAAAAACTTCAAAGGGTAAGCTGTGAATTATGTTGAAATGTTTCTACATGTCTGTGCATGTATGCATTTTATCTGTCATGCAAATCTTTGCAACACAGTGAAACATCTGATGGATTATAATATATACAGGATATCCTATCTTTACATGTGACGATATCATGTTATCAGTTTCATACCACTTGGTCTAACACTAACGTTTACGTAATAGAAAATATGTAACAGTGGAGTGTAAACTGAAATTCTTCCTCCCTGTATGTCTTGTACTCACTTTAAGTTTCCAAATAGAAATAAGTGCATTATTTACTACATCATTTTTTTTTTTACAAATATGATAATCATACTGAACAGTCGCATTTGGAGCTGGAGTTGGATAATAAATGTAAATACTTTGAAAAAGTTACATATTATGTTGCTATAGATCTTTCCTCCATATTCAGTGTCAATTTCGCTCAGTGCAAATTCTTGTGTTATTTTTTCCAGGTTTAATGGAGGCCTGGATGTGAAACATGGCCAAACAGGAGAAGCATCTATTCACACAGTCTTGGATTCCAAGTAAGAACTACTTGTCCGATGTCTAAGATTGTTTCATGATATCCTTCGTTATTTTACCGTTTGGATGTTTTTGGTTTTGTTTTCAAATAATGAGTAAAGCGTTTTCATTGTGATAATCTGGAGTACACTATCCTGGGTTTTTCAACTACTTGTAAAGCTTGCCTATTTTCTGGACATTTATAAAACTCCCATTTGAGTATCGCATTTTGCTAGGTTTAATGGATGACTATCTTGTGTGCAGCACGTGGTCTTTAGTCATGTGGCATGCTTGAATACTTCCTATTAACATGTTTATACCATACAACCGGAACCTTTGTGAAAGGAATTTTTTTTGTCGCACGTTGCAGAGAGATAATGTTCCACGTCTCAACGCTTCTACCATACAGTAGTGGTGACAACCAACAGGTATGGAGAAAAAAACTTGAATGTCCTAAACAATTATTGTCAATGAAATTCAAGTTTAACATTACAAGGAAGTAAAGGGGGTAAGTTTCTAAAGAAACTGTGATGCTGTGTTGGTAGGTAGTATTACAAGATAATTTGGTTTTATCAACTGAGTTGTTTTTGTGAATTGGCCACCGTAAATAGATTCCGAAGCTGACTTTTCGAGCGCTAGCCCTTCGTCGGAGCTCGGAGCGAATCGAGAAATTGTGGGTTGTGTGTGGTTTATATACAGAAAGATGGAGCTACGCTATTGGTTGGTGCCTAGCAACGAAACAAAACAACAGACTAAATAAGTTGAATGAAAAGCGTTCGTTAAGAGTACCGATTTGAATAATTAATTTTTGTTCTAGCGTTTTGCGGCTTTCCGTGCTTCCTTGATGTAGGGAGAGGCCGCAGACTGCCATATGTTGCTTAGAATGATTGGGGAGATTAATGTGTTTAGCGACCGGTTTAGATGCCTTTTTGTCGTCTTTCTCTACGTCATGAAGGTGTTCTCGGAATCGATAAAATTGTAACACCAAATTTTCTAACCTTTCTTCGGAAGAGAGGGCGGCGCTACAAAGCGGCCTACAAAGGCGGCGCTTTGGTTGTTTGGCGGGCCGACCTCTACCAAAAAGAAGCTTTGCGGCAACTTTTTGACACCTCTTTTTATGCTAAAGTCGATAAAGATATCACTTCCACTAACCAGGAAATTGTTAAGAGCACCATTAACGACCTTATAGTCAAACAAGAATTGCCGGCTACTGCTACTAATCTCATCGTTACCACTCTTAGAACTTCGTGTATTTACTTTTTACCTAAAATTCACAAACCTGACAACCCAGGTCGACCTATCGTCTCTGCCTGTACTTGCCCTACCGAACTCATTTAATAATAATAATAATGTACTTGCTTATTACGCATCTAAAAATCTCGATGCGTTTACAAAGAATATTATATACATATATACATATTATAAGGAAGTAAATCATAATTTAACGAAAAGTTCAATTAAATTAATTATATGCTTCTTTAAAAAGAAATGTTTTGAGTCTGGTTTCCAGCTATTTAGACAAAATTATGGCATCTACCGTCAGATCTTTACCGTCATACGTTAAAGACAGTCAACACGCATTTCAAATTTTTCGCGATTTCAATTTCCTGGGCAAAGACAGACTTATTTTCACTATTGACATTACATCTCTTTACACCGTCATCCCTAATGGGACGGTCTTCTAGCCCTCAAACATCTTTTCGATTTACGCACTATCAAGGAACCAAGCTCGGAAACACTACTCCGCCGGGCTGAACTAGTGTTAACACTAAACTGTTTTTCGTTCGTTGGCAGTTATTACAGACAAATCAATGGTGTGGCCATGGGAACCAAAATGGGACCCAGCTACGCCAATCTTTTCGTAGGCTACATTGAACACCAAACCTGAACTCTACCGTCGCTACATTGACGACTGTGTCAGCGCTACTTTTTCTACTAGAGAGGAACTCAATCAATTTGTAACTGCTGTTAATTCGTTTCATCCGGCTATTAAATATACCTGGGAAATTTCCGATACGTCTTTAGCATTTGTGGATATCAAAGTTTCCATCGAAGGCAACGGTTTATGCACCAGTGTGCAGTACAAACCTACAGATTCTCATAGTCATTTGTTGTATTCATCTTCACACCCATCACATGTCAAGAATTCCATTCGTTATCAGTCTCAGTTTCTTAGACTTCGTTTTTGTAGTGAGGACTCTAATTGTCCCTAAAAAATCAGAGGAAATGTGCGATTTCTTCGACAAACGTGGCTATCCTGCCTTTGTTGTTCAGACGAGCCAATCATTCTAAGCAACATATGGCAGTCTGCGGCCTCTCCCTACATCAAGGAATGGAAAGCCGCAAAAATCTAGAATAAAAATTTATTTTTCAGATCGGCACTCTTTATCCTCACGGTATCAACGAACGCTTTTCATTCAACTTTTCATTCAACTGCAGCGAGGTTTGGGGGCATTGTAACAAAAGTCTTTCGAATAAACTCCAAAAGTTGCAAAACCGGGCTGCCCGTATTCTAACCTTTTCCAGTTACGACACAAGCGCTGATCCTCTTTTTGAACAACTCAACTGGAAACGGTTGAACACTCAGTGACAAATACAAGTGGCCACCATGGTCTATAAATCTATACATGGTCTTGCGCCCGACTATCTTGGTTCTCTTTTCACTAAATATGATCCACCTTATAATCTAAGAAACTCTGAAAACAAACTAGCAGCTCCATTGTCCCGCACCAATTTTCTGAAAAATAGCTTCAGTTATAATGGTGCGGTTATCTGGAACAGCTTGTCCCCTGAATTGCGGCAAGCAAAATCACTTCAATCTTTTCGAAATGGTTGTCGCGATTTCTTCGTCTGAATCGACAAAACGCACACGGCGTTTATGTAAAGCAGAATTTCTTTATTTTCTCTATTTTCACTATTAAATTTTTAGATCATGTTTATATAGATTAAAGTAGATTGTAATTTTTATTATTATTATTTTATCTGATAGATTTACTGTGTTTAAATAAAAATAAAGTTCAAGCTCAGGTTTATTTATTCTGTTGTTTCTTCCGTTACCAGGCACCAACCAATATAAACACACACAACCCACAATTCCTCGATTCTCTTCGACGAAGGGCTAACGCTAGAAACGCCGTCAGCTTCTGAATCTCTTTACGATGGCGAATTCACATTATCAACCCAGTTGATAAAACCAAATTATCTTGTAATACTCCCCACCGACGCAGCACCACAGTTTCTTTACAAACTTACCGATATGTTAGTTTATGATGGTTTCCCTGATGAACTCAGTGTTCCCGTTTGCTTGCTGACGGGTCATTGGTTTACTCTTAGATAATTCACCATTTATAATGATCGGTTTATTTCTCGTTATATCATTCTATGAATTTTACCGCAAATTTGTGACGAGAACAAGCACAGTTATCAACTAGGAGATTATTTTGATTTCTTATCAAATTTCCATAACTGAATTCAGTAAGGAGAACTGAAATCTGAACTAAAAAAGGCTTGAACTTGTGTGGCTAATGGTTACATGTATGTTGTAGATTTCTCTTTACCGATCTTGTTTTGTTCACTTTCAAGGTTCAAAGAAAGAGGCACATCGGCAATGATATTGTTGCTATAGTTTTCCAAGTAAGTTCGGTTCCTGTCAGTGTTCTAGTTATTTAAGAAGTGTAAGCAAATAAGCAAGTAAGCCATTTTTGACAGGTCTTTCAAACATTTGAATTGTTTCCTAATCTTTTTCTAACATTAATAACGTAAGGCCATGCCAGTTGTCCGGCACTCCAGCATTAGCTAACTTGCTACCTGACAAATCTAAGTTCTCGAACGTTTTTAAACAACCTCAGGTAACAACTTGAAGAATTTCTTTCTTAGAGAAGGTTAAATGCTGTCCTACTAACTTCACAAGCGTTCTCTGTTAACTTCAGCGCTCTATAGGGTGCTATCGATTTCTTTAACAAGCAATCTTTTATTACCTTTAGGATGAGAACACGCCGTTTTCACCAGTTTCTATCCGCTCGCATTTTCTACACGTCTTCATAGTAGTACAAGTCGTGGACCCAAACACCAGCAACACAAGATATAAGGTATGGTATATGTTTTGAAAGTTAAATGCGTCTTCTCCACAGTTCAGGGCTTGTTGAACAATATTTCTTTTGTTTTGGTGCCAAACGTAATTCCCGAGTGAAGTGATTCTATGAATTAGTAGAAGTAATCTAAGCACTAGTGTTCTATCACGAATGCCATTCCTTCACTATCTATTCTGTTTTATAAAAGCTATTTTATAAAAGCAATAGAGCACTTTTTCCGTGTTTACGGGGCCTCATCTTATCACTCGGAGGGTTGGGAGAATTCTCGAAAGTTATGCAAACCCGAGACGTAGTCGAGGGTTTGTATAACTGTCTCAAATTTTTCCCAACCCTCCTCGTGTTTAGATGAGACTACATAAACACAGAAAAAGTGCTCTATTGCTTAAGTAGATGGTGAATAGCCTGTCTGTGTGCAATAGCGGCAGCTGCTTCGTTTGTTCGAAGTGTCTGTGAGGAAGATTTACATAATTCACCAGTGGACTAGTAGATTTCTACCAGAGATTTATGTGCTCGAGATTACTATCACGCACTGAAAAGAAAGCCCAGACTCATAATCTAATTGTTAATGATGTCTGAATGCGGGTCAACTTACATATACTGTGTCTGTCTCACCGACCGACCGACCAACCAACTGATCTTGGTAATTCAATTGTGTGAAGCTGGTATATTTAGTACAAAAACTGTCGATGTCATTGTAGGTGTCCGTGACTGCTCGGGAGGATGTTCCTCATTTCGGGCCCAAACTACCAAATCCTGCAATTTTTAAAAAGGTTTGTCACTTCGATGTTACACGGTTTTTCCATTGAAACATGTTTTCCAGTCCTCTTCCACCTTCCCTCCGGTCTCGCTTTTCCCTTTCCATGCATTTGTCGTCCCTCTTGCTATCCTCCTAATCCTTCCCTTTTTAAACTCAGATGTTGAGCTTCCTCTTATGACGAGCATTATTTGTTCATTTGTAGGGCCCTGAATTTCGTAAGTTCTTGTTGACCAAACTGATAAATGCAGAGCTGTCAGCTTACAACAGTGCAGAGTTCGCCAAATTAGCGGTGAGTCAGTAACATTATTAAGTACCCGTGCGCCCTTTGCACGTGACTTATTTTTGTCTGTTTTATTTTTTCAGGATCGAACACGCAGCACTCTACTTGGAGGATTAGCTAAAGACTTATTTGAGAAGAATGCTTTGATTCTTGATGCTGTTGGGGAGGAGGTAAGGCCTTAGCTAAGGAATGTTATTATGATCAACGTGTCAATACAGTGCCGAGAAAACTGAAGGGCATGAGAGTTAAGAATATCATCAACCAGAGGATATGTCTTAATATCATATCTTACTAATTTTTTTCAATTTGATGTGTGTTTATGTGGCTTTAGACTCCGCGAAGGAGCAAGATGTTGAATCCATTCAGGAATGTACTACGTAAAGGCAACCCTGTTAGTCGCACCTTTTCTATGAGAGAGCCACGTGTTAAAACAGATGATGTGGACTCCGATGACAGCCTTCCAAAGACCTGGGCTAAGAGGGTGAGCAAAAAGAGCTTTACACGTTACTCAACGTGTTTTCACAGTTTTAGCCATTTTGTGTCTCCCAATGAGCAATGTGGTCAGGAACTTAGTAAACACGCGGCCGAAACTTATTATGCAAGTATTACTGATGGAACATCATTTGAATGGGATGCTAGACAGTGAGTAAAGTGCTAAGTTGTACACCTTGAACAGCTCTCAATCTCTGGGTCACACTGAGGCGGCCTCCGACTCACAAGTGCCTTTGTCAACCCTCATCATCGATGTACAGTGATGTGATTTTTATTCCCATCTAGGCGAAGGAAAGAAGAAAATCTGCACAAGGCCTGCTAGGGACCAGGAAGGCTCCAAAGCCACCAAAGAAGTAAGTCAAGTCAATAAGTGCAGTCCAAGGTTGGACAGACACTGATGAAAATAGAGAAATGAAGCAGTTAATTTAACTTTTTAAAAAACTGTCTATTGCCGCGTTCGTGTAGCATGTGTGACACCAGGTGTGATATCAAAGACAGTCTCATACCAAGAACACTGATGGAATTCTCGATATCCACATATTTTCTCAATACAGGTGATGACAATACCCAATTAATCGCGTAATTTTCCTTGCCACACCACCACATGCAAACACTGTTACAAGCAATGTGGTCGGCAGTCCTCTCCAATTCTCCCCTGTGTGTTGATATCTTATCTGTGTATGCATTTGTTTTCAGGGAGCAGCCTCAGGGCCGCTGTAAGAGCATGGAGTCACTTCTCATTCAAGAGCAAAACAAAGGCAGTGCTGTCTTTTACGCGGCAGATGATTCCAGCTCTGAATCGAACACTTCCGAGATGTCTCGACATCGTGACGAGGAAGATCATTCTCCGAGGAAACATAGCACACGTTCTCGGACACCAGAGCCACGGAAAGGAAAGATGTCGGATTCTGCAGGATCACCTCGACTATCGTCTAATATGCCCCAGAACATGACTCACGCTCAGTCAGTGCCTATACTGCAAGGTTATGATCGTGTATATAGGACTTCTTCTCGAATGCCTGATAAATCACCACTCTCACGAGTATCTTATGAGGGAAGTTCTCCAGGAGAATATCAAGTTCGGTATGTCGGTGGATACCGTTCGGGACCCGAAGATGAGTCGGACGAGCCAATTAGACTTACGACGTACGATAGGTCTCCAACTCGTCACCGAAGGGGCTCGGACACGCCGGACAGTGTAGATGTTAGTAGAATTGAAGGCTACACTCATCCAAGCTCAAAAGCGTCCGAAAGCAGCGCATCTTCTGTACATTACGTTCACAAATCCCGAAAAGAAAGAAAGGAGCGTGATGTTGCTGTGAATTTTAGCAGATCACCGACAAGCTCGCCCTATCTCCGAAGAAAAGCGCAAGATATCCCTACTGTTAATGCGCAGTCCGCAGCGGGTTCGAGTCCAGTTCCTGCGCAAAAGCAGAAGAAAACCGCCATCGTATCGCCCTTGTTTGATGTGTCAGAATCAAACAGGCCACGCTCTGTTCCACCTGGCCTTATGATGTTTGATCCAACAGACCCTGAGTCGGAGAGAGTGGAACAGGTCAGTAACATCTTGAACCCGCATATCCCGCCCCTTGCTTTCCTTTTAACAATTTGATATGTTTAGTCTATTCAGTGAAGTGTTTACGTGTTGAAAAAAGTACGATTTCTATCACTGTTTCTTCTCAGGTGTTTGACGAACGATCGCCATCACTGCCCAAACTAGACACCGACAGCGCTTTAAACGCCGCGACTGAAGATTTATCGTCCACGGGTGAGTAGTTCAGTGGGATTGCTGACGTACTTGATTAGTTTATCACTTGTGTTACGTTTAACAAACGCAGTATTCAAAATTACTTGTAGTTATAACGAACCGTTTTCTTGTAGACCTCTAACATCAACAGGTTTTCGTATACTTTGATTTCTGGTTTATCAACGGAAATAACTAAAAGTTTGCCATGTTTCTTGGCTCAGTTTTTATTGAGTACAACATTGTGAGATAGTTTGATGCCTTAGCATTTATGCAGTCACATTTTAACTCTTTGTTTCGCATTGATTTTCAGCATTTTCCTTCAGACAAATGGAAATGTTTAAAAACGAGATATCAAGGCTCAAGTGTGAAAAGCTTGACCTGGCTCGACAGAACGTGGTAAGCTGTTATCTAGTGACCGAGAGCTATATCATTCGTTAGTTAAATAGCGATATTTAATGTGCAGACAAGTCTGGATGTACATGTAAATACAATGAAACTGTTATAGTAGGATCAGTTCACATGTCTAAATGTGCTATGAGAGATACCAAGTTAGCAGCGACGAGAAAGAAAAGGAAGTATTCACAACCGATGAAAAGTTGTTCAATATACCCGCATAGAGTCGAGTCGTCTAAGGCAGGTATCGACTTGAGTTACCGGAAGTCTAGTGGCGAGAGACTTAGTGTAAAATACATCAAGAAAAAGGGTAGGAAAAGTCGGCGACTCGATTCGACTCGAGTCGTCACGACTCGTCTTAATAAAAGTCGACTCGACTCAATGGAAGTCTAGTGGTGAGAGACGTAAAATATCCCAAGGATATGGGATAGGGATAGGAAAAGTCGGCGACTCGACTCGACTCGAGTCAAGTCGTACGACTCTTCTTGGTTAAAGTCGACTCTACCTATTGGGACAATGGAACAAAGAATTAACTCTGAAGTGTAAATTTAAGTGCTAGTTCAACCCACGAATAACCCACTGGGCGTTAGCCCTAGTAAAGGGAATCAGGGAACCACACGAGGTAAAGAAAAAATATTTTGACCTCTGTGGGAATCGAACCCACGACCTCCGGATTAGATCTACCGTTACTTTACTCTACGCTACGTTACGTTACTCTTCGCCGCGATTCACCATCCAAATCGACCCCGACTTTCTCTGTTCGACCTCGTAGCTCAGTCGGCAGAGTAAGGGTAGATCTAATCCGGAGGTCGTGGGTTCGATCCCCACTGAGGTCAAAAGATTTTTTCTTTACCTCGTGTGGTTCCCTGATTCCCTTTACTAGGGCTAACGCCCAGTGGGTTATTCAAGGGTTAAACTAGCACTTAAATTTACACTTAGAGTTAATTCTCTGTTCCATTATTTGTGTTCATAGTGCTACGCGGCACAACATTCATATGTACCTCTACTTATTGGGAGTCAAGTGATGAGAGACAGCGTAAAATATACCGAGGATATGGGATAGGGTAGGAAAAGTTGGCGACTCGTCACGGCTCGACTCGAGTCGTCACGACGCGTCTTGGTAAAAGTCCACTCGACTTATTGGAAGTCCAGATGCGAGATATTTAGCGTAAACTCCCTAATATTCCAGTCTTCGCTTTAAAGCCCCAGACCGCGCGAGTTATTTGGCGACTAGTATCGAGCTTTGAAGAGTCGCTTAAAACGTGTTATTTGTCTGCTTTTATCTGCACACGTAATACATATAGTATGTCTTGTATCATGCCAGTGTTTGCTCCCTAATATTCCAATCTTCGCTTTAAAGCCCCAGGCAGCGGGAGTTATTTTGCGACTCGTATCGAGCTGTGAAGGATCACTTAAAACGTGCCATTTATCTGCACACGTGTATAGAACAAGTAATGCATAGTATGTCTTGTATCTTGCCAGTGTTTGCTCCGTAATATTTGAAGAGTCGCTTAAAACGTGTTATTTGTCTGCACAGGTTTATAGAACGAGTAATACATGTACATAGTTGTCTTGTATCATGCCTTGGTTTCCACATGTTCCGGTCTTGGAGTTTGTTCTTTTGTGATTTGTGTCGAGCTAGTTCCAGGCGACTTTCATTGAGTCGAGTCGACACGTGTTGGAACGAGTCGTGACGACCCGGGCGAGTCGTGATGAGTCGTCAACATTTTGCTCACTTCGACATCCATCAGTTTTACTTCCGGTAAGCACGATATCCGCTTCCGCTTCCGACCAGACTCCCGCTAAGTCGAGTTGTCAATGCTCTATCCGCTTCCGCTTTCAACTAGACTTCCGCTTAATCGAGTCGTCAGTGCTTCCGCTTTCAACTAGACTTCCACTTACGAGTAAAGGGGGTAAGTTTCTAAAGAAACTGTGGTGCTGCGTCGGTGGGAGCATTACAAGGTAATTTGGTTTTATCAACTGAGTTGATAATGTGAATTAGCCACCGTAAAGAGATTCAGAAACTGACGTTTCGAGCGCTAGCCCTTCGTCGGAGCGAATCGACGCATCGATGGCTCGACCTTCTCCAGTAATTACTTATTTACACAAGGATATTCCATTGTTAACTTATAGCATGCTCATATCTTTAGTTACTGCAGCGTGAAAACCGCGCCATCAAAGACGCAGCCATGCAGCAGACCGCTGACTTGTACCAAGCCCGCTGTGAAATAGCTCGACTAAGATCTCTACTGCCAAGTGAGAATGTACCCCCTAGGGACCCCTCCACGATAGAAGCTGGCACAGTACGAGAGGGAAATATCTCATCTAAGAGCAGTATATCTCGAAGAGAAGTCACGGCAAGAGTTAAAGATGTAACGACAAGAGTTTGACAAGAGGTCTCACGATAGGAGTTTACGTTAGAGATAGAGAAGAACATAGAGAGATTCCTGCAAGGACTTCTTATCGGCATACACGTCTTTATAAGTCACGAAAACACCCTTAACATACACTAAAATTCTTTACGATAAAACGAATTCCTGAACATAAACAAGAAACACAATCGTAGTTCCTGCATTAAGTGACTTGTTGTAAACACACTTTCATTGTGCTCTATGGTGTGCCCTATGGTGTGCCCTATGGTGTGCCCTATGGTGTGCCCTATGGTGTGCCCTATGGTGTGCCCTATGGTGTGCCCTATGGTGTGCCCTATGGTGTGTATGATGTAGCAAGTATCGCGACTTCTAGGAATGTCATTACTTTTCTGTGAAAGTCCGTTCTAGATCCACTTAGTGAGGTAAAAACGGCGAGATGAGAATTACAAACAAAATGCTATTTTCATTCAAAAATCCATGTAGTCAATTTAAGGGTTTTTGACGAGTGACCGTTTTTGTAAATGCTTTTATAAGCTTAGCAGAAGAGTTTCCAAGGCTCGGTTCAGATCGTATCGTGAATTAAACCGAACGTATAGCGGAAATTAATCAACGAGCTTAACTGTCATTAGTTCTACTCATTAGTGAGACATTTAACAAGATAGATAAACCTAAGGAAAGAGGCCTGGGAATAGGTGAAATGAATGTCTACCAAACATAACGATGCGTTTGGAAAGAGAATTCACTGCTTGTGCGTCAGGAAAGAAAAGTTTGGAAAATCTGTTGTTGTCAAGTGAAACATATTGAAAATACTTCATAAATACAATCAGTTTCATCTTCCAGCAAATGGGTTTATTCGTGCGGTAACACAGTAAGTGGTCGTGCATTTAACAGATAGAACCAGAAATGAAAGCTTATATAAATGTTTGTGTTTATTTATCAAAATAGATGATTTATTGCTTGCAAGGGCCTTGTATTTTTCTCATTCGAAACAATTTTACACACATTTTCGTATGATCTGCTTTAAAATTGTCATTGAATTTTCTCTTGCGGAATTTTGAAGTTGCATTTTAAAGTTCATAATCAGTTTTTCCCTTTTTTGAAACAAATTTTGTCTCTCGGAGATGCATAACGAAGTTTTAGATACTGTCTTTGCATTAAAAACGCGCAGCACCTGCAGGAAATGCTAAATTAGCAATATATTTTGAAATGTTATTCACACAGTGAAGTCCATTAGTTACGTTTTAAAATCATTACCTTGTAAAATATATTACCTATTTACTACGATGTAGGGTTGTAATTACACGCCATTTAAGCTGCCGTTTTTGTATTGTACAGAATTAAAAAAATAGAATAAATTATGACAATTTCTGGTCGTCAAAATAATTATTTAGATGAGCTAAACTCGTTGTTTTGGTACAATAGTTGTAAACATAGTTTTGCTGTTACGTTTTATAAATTTAGGTTCTCGTTAAATAGAAGAAAAAAAAACATACATGTGTAAATCACTTGCTGTGCATTAATGTTACTATTTATGATCATTCATTAAAGATATCGAGCTTTATTTAAATTGTGTAACCATTTTCGCAACTGTAGAGTGCATTTATTGTGTTTCAAGACTAGTGGAACTTAAAAGGAAACATTTAAATGGCGAAATTGCTATAATGTATTGGAAAATGTAGTCTTACAGTAAACGCCCACCTTAAAACTATTTTCCTAAAGGGTACAAAATGCTGATGAATGGAAGGAGGATATAATGTGTCAATGTAGAGCAGTGTTGTTGCTGATCTTTAGTAACAGTAACAAACTGGTTTATTTAACTTCTCGGATTACAGGACTCGGCAGCACTGAGCTTCATTACTTTTTTCTTTGCCCTCTTACGGACAAAACTCACGCTCTTACACATACACCACGAATTTCCAGAAACGTCTCAAAAGAACCAAATTCTTGGGTTGCACTGTCACACAATTAAGAAATAATTCGAAAACCATTGAACTCAAGAAATTGTCATGTTATAAGAGATAAATAATGAAGACAGTTCTCCAATTTTTGAGTTATTTTTTTGTAAAAAAAAATACCTCAGTCGGCGCGTGGGATATGTTATGGACGGGTGGATCAGTGAGAGATGTATGTATGTCACATCAATCATATTGGATCTACTAAGCACCAATCAAATTTCCTGTTATAAAGGTAGATGGTATGTGAGAAGATTTGATCCCGATACAGTTGAGAACGGCCATATTTATTCTTCTGTAAAAGAGGAGGAAGTATTCATATATTGGGTTCACCTCTACATTTTCTGTGGGTTAGGCTGAGGATTTCGTGGACGGGTTTGATAGTCTTTAGCAATTGGATAATCAGTCAAAGAAAAAAAAAAGTGTTTGGGATATAACTGCGAGCACGCGATGAAGGGCGAGCTTTTCCAATGATATAAGGTTTTTAATTAAATGAGTGTTAGCCGCTCTACTACTAATGTTTATGTGGTTGCTATGGTAGGAACAATTGTATTTAAGGGGGCGGAATGCACTAGTGGATTTGAAGAGGTTGTGACAAGGTTCGAATCGTTTGCGTGTTGTAGTGAAACGTGAATATTGCCGCAGAGTCGAGGGCGAGTCGTTAATTTCAGCATCCATTGATCATTTTCAGTGACAATTTTCAACGAGACAAGGGAAGAGACTACGATTATTTTTGTCAACAGAACAAAAAGAAATTATTCTTTGACGATTTTGCATTTCTAATGGTTCTTGTTTTCTACTTGGATGAGAAGATGCGTTATAAATGAAACTTAACCTTTTCTCGTCAGTGTTATCAGGGTTTTTGCTTTATCATATGAATAAAATTTCTTGTTTAAGACTAGCAGTAACCAATGGTAAAGGAAGTGCGGGCGTGGTCTGTTGCGAGATGGAACGGACATTATTGAGGATAGCGAGGGAGAAGCGCGGGGCTGTAGGTTCGTGCTCCTGATTTATAATCAGTTGTTGCCGTTAATAACATTACTATTATTGCTGTTGTTAACATTGTTGTTGTTATTATTGATATCGTTATTATTATCAGCAGTAAAAACTATCTGTATGCCATACAGTTAAAAGGAACACAGGGCGCCAAGGCGTAGCCTGTGCTCCGGGTAGTGAAACTAGAATTAAAAGGTAGTATACAATTAAAAAGTAAGGTTAAAGTATGTATATATATATATATGTAATAAACCAAGCAAATTTACGTTAAAATAAGCTAAATGTTCAAAGTTCTAGAGCAGGAGACAAACCGAAGCACAGGTAACATCATATATGTCTAATGTATCGCAACCTTAAAAGTACGTGCAATGTTCAGTGTGATGGATAGGCATGCCCTCTGCATCTTCTTGAGGACATCTCTGTGACGCCTCCCAACTAGCTCCTTCACCGCTACCTCCACGTCTGTCGACCAGCCCCCGAGTACGTCCACGATGATGTTATACTGTGAAATCTCGTACCCGGGGTACTTCTGCTTCAGCTCCCATCTGAGTGGCGCGTATTTCATCGTCTTTTCTGATGTTTTCTTTTGACGATTGCTCACCCAGGGGCAGCTCATCTCCATCGCTATGACCTTCTTCTCCTGGTGGTTTACTATCCTTGCATCAATTCTGTTTGCCCTTAGATCTTGGTACTCTCCGTAGACTGGGACGTCCCAGTATGCCTGTGCATGCGCTC
>CM042749.1:26011743-26022557 GCA_022496165.2 Catalaphyllia jardinei
TGTCGCTGGCGGCCGGGGGCAAAGGTGGGGCAAAAGGCCGGCTTTCGTGTTATGTTAAAATGTTTTGAAATAAAAAAGGCTTTTCGTGAATCTATTTGTTTTATATAATAACGAAAAGCCTTTTTTATTTCAAAACATTTTAACGAAAACATTTTAACGAAAGCCGGCCTTTTGTCTCACCTTTGCCCCCGGCCGCCTTTGCACGAAAAAAGCCATTTGACGTGATCTATACATTCAAAATGAAGCAGTTTCATTGGTTACTATGCGTAGCAAAGAATTGTGATTGGTCGAGAAAAATCACGCTACTGTCATACCTGACTCGAGCGTCGCTTCTCGTGGAATGAAAACTTACAGCGAAAGCAGAATTGAACTGCAAAATCTACAAATCTTGAAGAAAATGCTGGAATAATCAGTGACACACTCGGCTACGCCTCGTGTGCCACTTTTTTGTTCTTACCACATTTTGACGTCATCGGTGATCTATTACTGAACAGACGCACGGCAACATGGAATCTATTTGTTAAATTTAACACTTAAGGTGATTCCCGAGTAAAAGAACCCGCCATAGATTTCCAATGAAACTCGGTATGGTGTCATTACAGTACAAGGAAATGTTAAAAACGTAATAAAAAGAGGGGGTCACCGTGCTTGTTTTCATGCCACGATGCTGACAAATATGGTTATTTAGATGACGTTTGGTTATCTCAGTGCGCAACAAATAGGCTCGATTATTTTTTAATGAGGCCTGTTATATCAAACAGAGTTCGACTTTCTTTGATTGTTTATTCATCTACGTCCCAGAAAAAATGGTTTCAAATACCCTTCATTATTAATTGATATTTTATCCTTTAAAGGAAACATAATTTGGACTTGCTCTATTGGGCCCGTTACGTCTCTATCTGTAGCATTTATTTCATTTGCCAAAAAAGTAGCTGTTGCAGGTCAATTCAAGGGCAAAGGTTTATCTTTCAAATCTTTAAAACTGGGCATCAGTCATTCTGTTTACACTAACAACAGAGTTATAGATTGTGATTTCTTAGCTACATTAGCTGTGCCATCGCCTCCAGGCTTTACCTGTAGAGTATGCTTGATAGCCGGCAAACAAATATCTCTCATCGCAGCCCGTCAAAACCCGGGTAAAAACATTGGAAAACAATGAAGCCAAACCTCCCTGAAATTACACATTTGTATGGGGGTATTCCCTTGAGACCTCCATAGCCGAATAGCCCTTGGCCTTAGGACCCAGCCCATGCTTGTTACTGGAAGGCCACTCTTACCAAGGACCTTGATTCACTACATGTCAAGAATACATTTTGCAGATATGCACACCCATGGAGAGCCGTAACACTTAGATGGCCGCTATGATCAACGCTGGACAAACGTCGTGATCACCGACAATCATGGAGGCATGGTGTTAACCCAAGAAATGCGTTTAGCATGGACAGTTTCAATCTATTATACGATTTTGACAAAGTGAAAAAAGCATTATCCTTCAAGCCCAGTCGGTAAATTAATTAAATTTGCTGGCTAAAACCGTGGAAACGCACCAAAAACACTTTAAGTTTGCAAAATATTCTGGGAAGCATGCCCCAGATCTCCCTATCGGGAGCCCACATTTGTTACTGGACGGTCACTCAGAGATTCCTAGCTAAAACTTCAATTCTCTGCTGCATGCCAAGAAGTAATTTAATTACGAATAGAATGAATAAATATAAGTGATATTTCCCTAAACATCAACCAAAAAATGAAATGCCCCATCAATTTAAAGTCCCTTAATTAATGATCTTATGACATCAGTGGTTTGATTTCGTGACAAATCTCAACCTCGTTCCCAGGAGATGATATGCAATCCAATTAGACTTAGTAGCGTTTAGACATGATCGATTGCATGTATTATGTATTTTGATCTCCTGTAAACATGGCGCCGTTGTTGCTTGACACGATTTTCAGTTCTCTAACCTTTGGAAATGCTTTTCTTCTGTTGCTTGTATTGCTGATGTTACATTACCTGATGGTGTTGTACGAGTTCAGGGACATGCCGCCTGGTCCGCGTTTAACCACTCTCCCAGTTTTAGGGAACGTGTTTTCCCTCGACCGCAAGGCGGAGAAACTCGGCGACGCCTTCCAGAGGTCAGTAAAGCTATCCAGAATTGATTAGATCCCGTTAAATCTATCACTGAAGCCATAATACCACGTGTCCGGGTTTAATTATCGTCTAAACAAGGCATTGCTTGTGTTTATTCCATGTTATGTGCATATATTCAGTCGCTCGTTTGGCGCGGCAGTGAAATATTCTATATACATTCTGGGTTTTTTTTAGATGAACCTTTATTATAAGAACGTTGAGGCTGTGATTATTCCAAATTTTAAGAACGTATTAAAAACATTCCTCAGGCTGAGAGCACGTTTTTATTTTGCTAATCTGTATTTTGAATGACACGCATAAAATAAAGGAAACAAAACGTAAATTAACCCAAATACTTAAGGGCTGTCACAATGAACAATGGTTTTCTCATTGCATGACACACATCTCGGTTTGTAATAATCACCAGTTCTTATATCTGTTCCAAAATAAATTCCACATCATCAAAGTTATCAGGTGATACAAAGTATACCATGTGAATTTAACGTTTTCAGTCCCAGATCGCAAAAAAATGTAAAAACGTTCTTATAAAAATACACAGTGTATACGGTTTAGAAAACTGATACGATTTAGAAAACTGATCTCCAAAGCCGCTTTGATTAAATTGTATAAAGCCTTTATCTTGCCACACTTTTATTATTGTTCATCGGTGTGGCATTTCTGTGGCGCCCGAAATACGGAGAAAATAGAAGCTTTAAAGAAAAGGATCCTTAGGTTTATTCTAGGTGATTTCGAATCTGCATATTATAATTTACTAGACAAAGTTAATTGTGCTTCTTTGCATAATAAACGCATACATAATATGTTAATTTTGCTTTATAAAAGTTTATTTTTAACCAAGTATCCAATCTATATGAGGAATATGTTCACTCTCCGTTCTACCTCCTATAATTTACGCGGTGATTGTATTCTGACACTACCTATACCTAGAACTACTACTTATGGTCTTCGTTCTTTTTCTTATTATGCCGCCAATCAATGGAACTCACTGCCGGACTTTTTTCGAACTGCAAATTTTAATGATTTAAAAAAAGCATTAGCTAGCTTTGATTTTAGGTACATTTGATAATTTTCATTGTAGTGCTTTTGAATTTCTACATATAGTCGTATTTCTTTAAGCCATAATTTGTAAATATTGTACAGTATGTATGTATGTATGTATGTATGTCAGTTCCACACTGATAAATCCAGAATAGTGCTCAACAATAATGGAGCGGTAATAACAATGCATTTCTACTCAATATATAGTTTCATATGGACTTTAATACAGGTCTGTTTCGTAGACCAACAAAGAGTTGGTCCACTCATCAGTTAAATTCCATATACTCTGTAGCAGCGCTAGGGTTTATATACATCAGCAGCATGATCGTTATAAATACAAACTTGAGAAACAATAGTAAAAAGCATTTATGATTGGTTCTTGAGGATGCGATTGAATCTAAGGAGAAAATTTCGCTTGTGCGTGCAAGTTGATACTAGTTCGTTACGTTTGTTGAGCGTTGCCATGTCCTGTTTATATAGAATATAGAATTTCTCGGTACTACATAGGTTACATCGTTTAGTAAGATTGCTATAAGGCCAGATCTTATAGCAATCTTACTAAACGATGTAACCTATGTAGTACCGAGAAATTCTATATTCTACATGGGCGTAGCCAGGATTTTTCAAAGGGGGGGTCACACTGAGTCATACAGAGGGTACTCACTAGACTGTCACCTGAATATTGTAGGTCGTTTGCTTACAAAAAGGCTTACAAAGGGGGGGTCACAGGCACCCCAGGACCCCCCCTGGCTACGCCCTTGTTCTTTATAAACAGGACATGGCAACGCTCAACAAACGTAACGAACTAGTATCAACTTGCAGGCACAAGCGAAATTTTCTCCTTAGATTCAATCGCATCCTCAAGAACCAATCATAAATGCTTTTTACTATTGTTTCTCAAGTTTGTATTTATAACGATCATGCTGCTGATGTATATAAACCCTAGCGCTGCTACAGTGTATATGGAATTTAACTGATGAGTGGACCAACTCCTTGTTGGTCTACGAAACAGACCTGTATTAAAGTCCATATGAAACTATATTGAGTAGAAATGCATTGTTATGTATGTATGTATGTATGTATGTATGTATATATGTATGTATGTACTAATTGAAACCAATTCAGGACTTCAGGAGTGATTCATCGTTTTATTGCTACAGTCCTGTTTCGTATGGTAAAAAATTGACCACACTCATCAGGCAACATCAACTAATGACCGGTAAATTTAAATGCTGGCAGTTAAATACAACTACATGGTTGCTATGGTGCGTACTATTGCGTTACGTTAAATAAAAGTTTTGAAGTACATATCTGTTCCTGTGGGGGCACGAGGTCGCTAATTCGTTTCGTTTGTCTAGGGTACATAAATCTTTTCTACAGATTATAACAAATTTCTCATAAAGACACAAACTACATTTCTTGGTAACATTGTTGTAGGGGTTGCATTTTCTGATTACTTTCCACTTTAGGCTGAAGGGTATCTTGGCGCACAGGCGGCCCAAGCTCACAATACGAGGAGTTATATTGGGTTTTTTTTTTACTTTTATGCGAACGTTCAGCGAAACGTGACCTGTCACATATATATTATTACCTAACAATAGAATTGGACCACACGAAACGTGACTCTCGCCTTGCAGCATATGGGGGTGTTGTGTTACAACGGTTGGAAGGTTTGAGTTTATAAAGGTTTGTATGGGAACGAAACGGTTTTGCTGGAAAAGTCAGTTCTGCTTATATTGTGTGAATAAAATCTACTTACCCTGTTGCTGTGTCGTATTTTTTATTGTTTGCCAGCTCCTCCAGCCGATCTAACGCGATTTCGGCGTGTTATCGTTCGGTGGGCTTATGCGAACGTTTCGCTGAACGTTCGCATAAAAGTAAAAAAAAAAACACAATATAACTCCTCGTATTTGACAGTACTTTGACAGTTCAGTGGCGTTTCTTTTGTTGGCCTGTCGGAAGGATGTTTTATGGTTTCTGTAACGTTCTTTGAAGTTTGTTGCAAGTCCCACGAATGATTCTGTTGTTGTGTTGGTTTTATGATTGCTTGGTAGACAACGTTTGCTTGGAGGAATTTTCCTTCAAGGGGGCATTCGTCTTTTGTTCGGCAGTTACATTGCTTGTTAGATTGTTGCGTTGGGGTCGAGCTGTAATCTGAGAGTGCTTTGTTGTGTGACGCGATAATGGATTTCATGTTTGGCATGCAAGAGTAGCTAAGGTCAATTTCACAAGGTAAGAGTCAAAAGAAGTGCTCGGTCATATAGTTAATAGAGGTGAATGGTTATGAAACTCGTGAAAGTTCTTTGTTGTATGTTATTGTTCTTTTTCGCCTTGACCCTGCACAAAACACAATAGTTGTTTACTCCGAACTGAGGAACTAACCAATAGAAACGTGTCGGTTACGTAACTCGTGCATAGTGTATGAACACAAAACAAAAGATTGTGCACTGTCGTGGACCTTCCAACATAAATCTTGGCATCTTTGTTTGCTCCTTTGATGTTTGCCGAGCTTCATAACCAGTCCCCTCTATTAACTATGGTCATATGGATTAGTTGGACCCAACTTTTGACCTTCATTTCTTTTTAATCCTTCCGAGTATATGCTTATTTGAATTGGTAGATACCAGGATCTATAATCAGGGACGGAGACCGTAAGCGCGCGCCATTTCTAGTATTGGGGGTGGCTCCATGATATGAGACAATTTTTCTATCATGTTTTATATAATAACCCAAGTTATTCTCGCATTTTGATTGGCTCTCGCCTATGATCTATTAGAGGACAGATGCACGATTGACGTCATCATTACAAAGTTTTTCCCTCTGCCGTTTTAAAATGGCGGAAAGTTTTGAGAATTAGGATGATATTTTACGTGACTGGGCAAAAGATAAGGTACAAAAAGGTCTTGCCGAGGAATTGAACAGGTTTGAGAAGCCAGAAAACGAAAGATAAGGCCGTTTCTTTTAAAAAAAATGATACAGAAATAATTTTCTAGCAGCCTCAGTCGGCAGTTGAGCGCGACTGAACCACGCACAAACTTGGTCTTGGTAAGCCGAGAACCACTCCGTTATCTCGAATTTAACAAACCCAATAAACAAAATGTTTCTGAGATTAATTTATTAAAAAGATTTAACTTTTTCCCAGTGTCAAAACAACTGTTGACTCACTGATTGATGTCAGGAATGAAACATTAAAACATCACTTCTTTAAATTGGTAAAATAAAATACATAACCTTGCTTTCCGATGCAAATGTTCCTGGCCACAGCAGCGAGATAAGTATAGCTAACCACAGCTCAAGGTCAAGAGTATCGCAGCTAAAATGTGTCTCCGACACTATATCAAGCTGATTTAAGAATCCCCAACCACAGAAGACAAAAATCTCCACCGTCATTTACGCTCCTTTCATTCAAAACTCGAATCAAGTGGCCTCTAAGTTGACCGCAACCACAAGTTTTCCGAGACTATTTTTTCAACTCCTGCAATTTTCAAGGCAACGTCCAAGCTTTTCGGCTCACAGGGCTGCTCCAATGAAAAAAACTGACTTGATTATTCCAGCATTTTCTTCAAGATTTGTAGATTTTGCATCAGTGACACACTCGGCTACGCCTCGTGTGCCACTTTTTTGTTCTTACCACATTTTGACGTCATCTGTGATCTATTACTGAATAGACGCACGGCAACATGGAATGTATTTGTTATTAGAACAAATTGCGCCATCGCCTGTAGCACACGCGCGTACATTGCTGCGAGGATTTTCGCGGATGTTGCGCAGGGGAAATGGCGTCCGAAATTCCCGAAATCGTTTATGCTTTTGGCCCACAACTCAACGTCTTTATGGCTATTGGAATTTTCGCCGTAAGTTGTTCCAGTTTCAGTGAAGGCAGTGCCGAATTTAGGTATGTCCCGCTTTATATCGCTGACCAAGTTGAGTTCCGCTGCTCCTTTTACAAGAACCTCACATTACCCCAATCTAAATTTCACATATGAGGAAGATTAACAGCTTTTCCATAACACAGAAATAAAACTAGTTGGATATGTTTGGATATAGCAGCGTTTAGCCCAGTAAGTAAAAATAGGTTTATATCTGTAGATGCTGCTTAAAAATCCAATAAAGCGTCTGTAAGGGACTGATCGTTAATTACGTCCCAGGGGCGGGGGGGGGGGGGCGGGGGGGTGGTTTTGGGGGGGGGTACAATTTTAAAACAGGCCCCGGGGGGGGGGGGGGAATTTTTCACTGGTAAGAAACATGAGCGGGGTCAAATTCTATGACACAGTAACAGCAGTCTAGGGAATTTGACGTCAGTGATCTATCCTCGATCCCGTGGTTGGGAAAAGGAAAGAATTAAATATTTGACGCGATTTCAGGTCCCGAGGGAAGGGTTGTTTGACATGGTCGCGCAAGAGCCTGGAACCTAGCTCTCAATCTGCCATCTTGAAAATTGCCCAGAAGGCTCTTTAATAGATACCGGTAGTTCTCCTGCTCGCCAGTTTGTGCTTGAGACAAAATAACCCTTTTCACGGTTAATTATTCTCATTTGCATTACAATGTAATCCAACGTGGCTGCGAGGCAATTTCGTATGGCGTTGTATCCCCGCCAGAAATCAAGTTGTGCTCTCAACATTCAAGTTTATGTTTACCATTTCGAAATCAACATTCGAATACAAATCCGTTTCTTTGCATTTAACATCGTATCTTTCCTTGATCGCTGCCATATTTCAATGAAAAAAACACGAACCAACATTCAAGTTTTCCATTCATCAATCGACTTTTCGCTTCAGCACTAAAGTTCTTACCTCAACATTCAACCTTTCGGGTGTAACAATCAAGATTCTCCAATGAAGAGCGATACCACTTTGAAACTGAGGTCTTCGCTTTTATGAAATACCGAAGAAGACTCAAAGATACGCCAGGCACAGCTTTTGTATTCAACATAGACCCTTTGCATAAATGGCGCCTAAATTTGAATAACAATACTCATACATCCTTAGCCTCACATTCATGTAAAAATTCCTTTGTCTTAAAACGTGAATGAGAGGCTAAGGATGTACCAAGTAATGTTATTCAAATTTAGGCGCCATTTATGCAAAGGGTCTATGTTGAATACAAAAGCTGTGCCTGGCGTATCTTTGAGTCTTCTTCGGTATTTCATAAAAGCGAAGACCTCAGCTTCAAAGTGGCATCGCTCTTCATTGGAGAATCTTGATTGTTAAACCCGAAAAGATGAATGTTGAGGTCTATTGACGTTTTGATTTGAACTTCACGCTTCACTGGACACGCTCAAGGTCAGGCAGTCAGGCATGCGCACTGGGAGCCTAACCTCAATGCCCTAACGGAGGATTTACCATACCGACGAAGAACATGACAGCGTAAATTTTAATAAAGGCCTAGTTAGCAGCACACATATACTCCAGGTAATATTTTCCTTTTGGAATAACGAGAAACTACGTTCGCCCAGCCTGGGCGAGAATTAAACTCGGGACCTTCCGAATTCTAGATCGGACGTCCTAACCACTAAACCACTAGGGCTCTAGTGTTAACGACATCGAATTTTACAGTGTAACTATACCAGGAGAGTGTGACATCCTTTTATACTGGGAGTCAAGTGCACTGCACTTCTATGCTCAGTTTCTCGTGTGGGATCTTCTAGTATTTAGTAAAGTAATTTTTAATAAAGGACTAGTGAACAGCACACATATACTCCAGGGAATATTTTCCTCTCCTTATTCCAAGAGGAAAATACTTCTTGGAGTATATGTGTGCTGCTCACTGGTCCTTTTTAATATTAGTTTACTAATGCCCAATTTATATTGTCTCGGGTACCTGAGACAACCCTTTCCCCGAGCTACCCTGGCCAAGGTAACATTTAGCTTGTTTCTTTCCAATATTCAACCAGCTGTTTACATTAGGATCGCAAACCCGTCTCGGGGAGGCGTGGTGAGTGTCACGTAATGCTTAGATTTAGGATTTAAAGCAGAAATTCGTATCAAAGAGGTGAAAACTCACTGTGATCGAGCGACCGAGGAAAACCCAAAGAAAGAGGTATATTTACACGTTTGATTATTCAGTAAGGTTATGACAAGAAGAAAATAATCCCTGGAGTATATGTGTGCTGCTCACTAGTCCTTTATTAAATATTAAAAACGACAGCGTTTCTTCCTTAATGTCAATCCTTGGCCGTACACTGACGTCCTTGCTTAGTGAGCTTGGCGGCCAATGGGTGAGCCTCTACATTTTCGTGTTGATTTCTTTCCTCAGTCTTGTAGGCTCCCGACAACTTGGTACAACTGGGTTATAATGGAATCTGTCTGGGCGTCATCAGTGATATTTACTAGATAACGCTTAATTAATGCAATCCAGCCTCAGTAGTACAACATCTATTTCCGATGGATCCAGCGTGTTATCTAACCTAGAAATAGTTTCTATTACAGTTCTATGGAGATATAAGTATTGTTCTCGTTTTTCCGTGGAGGCCGCGGTGGCCACGGCAGCCACCATATTTGTTCTTTGGGTACAAAACTTCCTCGTCCCAGGGTCTTATACACCCTTTTAATAAGTCGCGGCGCCATTTTGAATATTAAATTAATGACGTCATTCGCGGAAAGTAACCTGTCATCTTGCGTTGATTTCATTACGTTGATCGCTGGTCATCGTCTAAAGAAGAGTACAAGAAAATAGGCAGTCAATGACTGCACGTGGCTACTGCTGGTATTATTTAGATCACTGCAGTAAAACACATCATATTGCAATAAAAGGGGTTATAAAACGAACTAATACAAAAACGTTTTTGCACTCGTAGCTTATTAAAAACATGCCGACTTGTTTGAGTTGTTTCTTGCACCGCGCAAAATATGCCGATCTACAAATTTGTAAGATAAGACTCTCGGTAGTTTGAATTTAATATCTTACCTCAAAGTTAGTCGGCTTTAGATAAAGGGTGCAGAAAAAAAAACACCGTATTTTGAAGTAAAATTGAACGGAAAAAAATAAACTTCGATTGTGTGGGTAATTGTGCAAGATTATTGGCGAGCCAATGTTCTTGCCAAGTTCTAAGCGGGAAATTCTGCATTGACAATAGTACTGCCAAATTTATTTCACTAGTAGTTCAAATATGCTTAGCAGGCTTGGCAATCGCGAATTCTTTTGAAAAAAACTGCGTCTGACTGCTAAAGAAAATCATGTTGCGTGACACGAACTAGACAAGGGAAGCCAAAATAATAGCAAAACAGACTGCCGCATCTTCGTTTATAAATGAGCTCCTTTTTAAGAATACTCCTGCCTTGATTTAATAAAAATATGTAGCCTGACTATTTCTTCGCAAACTGCGTTAGGAGTCCAAAATTCTCTTGAAAGTTTATGCAAATTATGTGCAATGTAGTTTGACTCGTTGTTATTAGACAGTTGTTTCCAAGAGTGAGTTCAGTCCAGTTTATCATGATTCGTGTTGGTTCTCTCGACAGAGATTATTCGCTCTTCAGAGGGGTTATAACTCTTGGAAAGGGTTCAAGATCGCAGCACGGCAGATATGGCTGTACAATTCACTTGGATCGCCACGTCCAGTAAACGAACTCCGAACAATCCTGACAATTTCTGCTAGCATAGGCACAGCCGGAAAGTGTTTTTAAAATACTAC
>CM042749.1:26022657-26041286 GCA_022496165.2 Catalaphyllia jardinei
ATTCCGAACACTGGATCGATTTCTATTCGATTATTCATCACGAGGACTGAATAGTTCCAAACTTGGACACTTTACTTACTTACACACACGATAGCTTTCTGGCTACGGCTGCTAAGCAGAAGAAGCCACAAAAAGTCAGTATCTTTCTTAGCACCTTAACAACCTTTTTATTAGGCTCAAATGGCCGCAATTGTGCCGTTCCTTTGTGTAATTCGTATAGGGATTTATTCGACAAGAACTGCAAGAGGAATGTCACTTATCACAAGATACCAAGTGCACCAGAACTGAAGACATGGATCCAACGTAATGAAATCAGCTCAAGATGACAGGTTACTTTCCGCGAATAACGTCATAAATTTAATATTCAAAATGGTGCCGCGTCTTATTAAAAGGGTGTATATATATGCTACCACTTTAGCACTGGGGACTGGGAAGGCCACCAGCACGTATCGGAGACCTTGGACCGAGTTAATCAAGTGAAAACTTGAATTTTGAATTAAAATCTTGTGTAATCTTAAGCGTGTGCTCGTGCAGGCTTAAAGCAAAGGATCAGCGATGAGACGAATAATTCGGTCGGATGAAACTTGCTTTTAAGAGTGACGGATTGAATTGAATGTGTTTGTGCAAGAGAAAACTTGTTTGTACAAGAGAAAACTTCAGTCTTGGATCATTTTCAAGCATCTTGAGACTTCAAGGCGAGTTTACTTCTCAGCCAATCCGTCTCTTACCATTAATAATTTTCCCATTGACCAGGTGTCTTCATCAAAACCTCTCGGTGTATCTATCGATGAAAACTTAAGCTGGAATACCCACATTGAAACTGATTGTAAGAAAATCTCTTCAGCTTTAGGCTTAATTAAGCGTATTAGAGATTTTGTACCATTCTACACTCTTTTGAACATCTTCAACGGTTTGGTAAAGCCCCAGTTTGACTACTGCAGCTTAGTATGGGATTGCTGCAGTACTAGTCTCGCCGAAAAACTTCAGAAGCTGCAGAATCGTGCGGCTCGTATATTGCTGTCCGCCACTTATGATTCTAGTGCTACAGACCTGTTCCGTAGACCTAAGGAATCAGAGGCTTTTTGCCAAAGCCGTTATAATGTTCAAAATTCTAAATGGAGAGACACCTGATTATTTATCAAATAAATTCATCTGTCGTAATGATACTACTAGCTGCAGATTACGAAATAGTGAAATGAGGCTGGCTCTTCCGCAATCTCGTACCGATTATGGTCGTAAAAGTTTCTATTATAGCAGTGCCGCGTTGTGGAACAGCCTTCCGACTGATGTTAGAGTATTCTTTTTCCGAGTCGAAAATTTATTATTATTATTATTATTATGATTATTATTATTATTATGATTATGATTATTATTATATCCACACCTACAAAACAGTACAAAAATACAGTCTGTCTCCGCCCACAAATAGCAAAGGCTAATCGCGGTGGGCGGAGCTACACGCAGTCCGTAGTTAAACCAGGAATAATTATACAATAATACAACAATATTAGATTAAATACAACAATATTAAATTAAAAGAATAACAAAAACAAGATAACATGAAAACGAAAAGGAAAGTCTAACAAAAACTATGCATTTTATACAAAAAATCAGGTAAAATTTGCAATTTTATACAGAAGAATATGTGTTTCAACATAATTATCCTCAGCCTCTATTATTAAGAATAGCAAATCATGTACATGCTTTTTAAAGGTGAGTTTAAGACGAAGCTGAGTAACTTCAGTTTTGAGTAAACTAATTGACACGGCGTCCCTGAAAAGCAGTACTTTTATTTTCATTTTAATAAGTAGTTAGCTCAGTTTGTTAAGATTAGGCATTTATTCTTTGTATATATTTTCACATTTGTAGGTATTTTGCTTGTATACAACTGAGTGGAATTTACTGTGTATAAATAAAGTGATCTATCCATCTATCTATCAAATGATTACAAACGTATAAGGCTGCATTTAAAGTAAGTTAAAAGTTCCAATCTAAATTGTAAACGTAAATGTTGAAATGGTAACTTGAAGGTTAAAAAAAAGTCGATTTTTGGCGGGGATTTAGCGCCATACTTTCGGGCGAAAACTGCAAAATAGCCCGAAATTGCCTCGCATACATGTTAGATTTTATTGTAATGCAAATAAGCAAGATAAGCCGTGAAAAGGGCTATTACGGTCTCCTCAGGAGGGGGGTTCCTTTTTCAAACAAGATTTGGGACGGGGGGCGGGGGGGGCGTATATTGTTTACCGCAAAATTTTTTGGGGAGGTTCAGTTTTGAAACACAACACTTTTTTGAAAACCACCGTCCCCCCCACCCCTCCCTGACACGTAATTAACGATCGGTCCCTAAGACAGGAGTGCTCGCTGATGCGTGTTTTACACAGCTATTAAGACATGACCAGGACAAATTGGACTTCGCACTTTGGTGTGAAAACGTACATCGAACTCATATAGTATCTCCAGTTTTTGAATATGTTTAAGGTTGATTAATGTTTGAGAAAAGTAACGATGACGCTTTTAAGGAGGCTCGAAAGGGTTTTTAGCTCTACGCGAGCGCGCAAACACACGCGTCAGCACAGGGAGCTCTCATATCCGTTTAGAATATAAATAAAAGATCAAACTACCTTTATCGCTCGTGTTTTGCGTTTTGTGGCGGCCATTTTGAATTTTTAATTTGCGCGCGCGCGGTAAATTGCGCTGTCTGCTAGTGCGAAGTCTAGAACTGAGATCTTAGAAGTCTGGGACTCGCAAATTCTCGGAGGATCCGATCGCTCACCGAAAATAATTAAGTGACAAGGGATGAAACTTCTCACTTTTTTCGTTGCATGTCTCTCTGCCAGTTGGGGGGAACGGAAGTAAGATGTGAAAAAGACACCGGAAGTCAAAATGCGGGTTTCGTACGTGACGCGCGTTCAAATTGCTCCAGCGAAATCATTTAAAATGTGATCAGACAAAATCTGGTCTTAACTTATGAATATCAATTATTTTTCAGTGTAATTTGAAAGAAATACAGCCCAGGCTTGTTAGTTGATTCAGCGGAAGTATTGGGGTTATTGACAATATTTATGAATGGTTCGGATTTACTTCAGTAACAGCAAATTGCACGGTCGTGTTTTCACGAGAGAGGTTTACTACGGTTACTGCTTACCGAAGTTTCGTCACTAAATCACAGTTATTAGAGACGCCATTTACACGGAACGTATTAACTAAAGTAAGCCGCATACAACAGGCGGTTTGAGGTTTTCTCAGAACGCAAGTGCTGCAATGTTGCATAGAAACTATTGGAAAATTATAAATTTTCTGACTCCAATGCCGAAGGCAGGTCGTTGTCAATTTGCAGGCGGTGATGTCGACCCAAACCCTCCTTAAATGTAAAGCTCTGTGGATGAATGGTGGCAAGGAATTTCGATATCTCGCCGAGCCTCTTCCCGCAAAACACCTGAAACGGCATCTGCCGCGGAGCACGGGATACGTAAACGTCAACCGTACTTCTTCTTATTCAGGGCCGCTCTGGCAATTTAATTTCTTCTCCATAGACTTCGATTATTATCATTTTTCTCTCTCTCTCTCTCTCTAAACCATGCCTGATGAGGCGTTCATCTGTCGACAAAGCTAGGTTGGCTTACTTTTGATTTTGCCGCCATTTACTCTTCCCAGTAGACCGCGACACCCACGAATTTTTTTGCCGCCTTCAGAGCAACGTTTTTGATGCCGCGAGATTGTTTCAAACCAGTCACGTGGTACATTGAAATGCACCACGTGAGGACATTTTTCTTGTGTGTCGCGTCATGACTTTTTCGTACTGCGTGATGTTCATTCACAACATGTTTATCTTCAAGAGGAAAGCTTATCGTGGTTTTTGTCTGCCATAGAACTGTCAGCATAGCCGCTGTTTATCAGCTGAAGATAAAATATGATCAGCACAAATTTGGAGTGTTTATTAGACGCAAAACGCCCGGTAAGCTTTCCTCTTGAAGATAAACATGTTGTGAATGAACATCACGTAGTACGAAAAAGTCATGACGCCACACAGAAAAAATGCCCGCACGTGATGCATTTCAATATACCACGTGATTGATTCGAAGCAAACTCGCGGCATCAAAACCGTTACTCTGAAAGGCGGCAAAAAATTCGCAGGTCTCGCGGTCTACTGGGAAGAGTAATACTGTGTTTACGCGACTAAAAACTTCACTTCAGTAAAGTAAAAACAAAACCAAGGTAGACATCTCTCGTGAAAACACGGGCAAAGTCGGCCGAAAGTAGTTAATCCAGGGAAAAATGGAACAAAATTTATCGCTTGTAATGAATGCATTTGTGTATACTTAATTTTTTTTAAACTTGATTTGTGAAAATTTAAAGACCAGTGGAACCACCGGCCACTTTTAGACGATCATTATTGCATCCATCATCCTCGGCGGTTAAAGTCACTAAAGCAAGAAGCTGAATGAAAATGTTTGAGTTACAAAATTCTTCACCAAATGTGCATGGCAAAAAGAGAGGCTTTGATGGTTTAGCGACTTTCACCCCACATGACATTTTTGTTTGCAATTGTGTGATCATTACGAATTTCGTGCATTGCCATGTGGTTACGTTCATGTACACCAGCAGTGTGCACCTATTTATTTAAACATATATTTTTCTGAAACAAAAAAAAAAAACAGCCACTTTAGGTTCATGCCAGTTACCAATGCCCGCAAATGAATGGATTGTTTTGGCTTTATTTTTCAAAACTTTCGCTGCGCGTCCAGTCCTGCTTGTTACATAAACCGTTTTCGTCGCACACTGTGAAATTTACTTTATGAGAAAGGACTTTCCACTACCGGCGATCACAGCAGTAAAGGTATTGTGGCCAGCGAAAACGACATCCAGCACTTTCTTTTGACAGTCAGTCAAACCGCTAGAAGCAAACGAACGACAACTTAATTTTTAAGCTGATCTGAATCCCAGGACCGAAAAAGTCGTCAATTGACGAAACCTCACCGTCTCAAATCACAACATTACCTTACAGTTGATTGACATCGGCAAAATATTCTACAATTAATCCCTGCCTTATGTTGTCCGGAGGACGAAATTTCTTATAACATAACAGTCGTGAAATTCCAGAATTCTTCCAAATTAAAAGTTTTCGAAATCTTCCCGCCACTGTGGCGTCATGAATCAGATCTGGCCTTGGCCTTGGCCTTGACCTTGGCTTTGGCCTTGGTCTTTGGCAGCGTTCTATTTCCGGAATACAATCATCAAACTTCCAGTATTAAAACTGACCAATCAGAACAAGCGACACTATGACTTCCGCTTCAAACCTGTCAATCAACTTGTAGCATTTCTGACTTCCGTGGCCCCCAACTGGTAGTTAAAAATAACGCCAAAATATCGCAGACCTTCTGGATGTCTGGACTAAATGAGCCGTGATATATGAGCTAAATGAGCTAAGTGAGCCGTGATATATTTAGCTTAATGCTTCCTCTTCTCACAGAGTAATTTTCAGCAAATTGCGAAGTAGATTTCCCCTCGAACTAATGCGAAATTCGAAACGCTGTAATTTAAGTTTAATCCTTTGTCACTTTATTAGATCTCCGAGCAGGCTCCGAGCGATTTCCGTAATCTCGGTTCCAGACCTCGTACTAGCAGACCGCACAATTTACCGCGCGCGGGTATTAAAAATTCAAAATGGCGGCCACAAAACACAAAACTCGCGCGATAAAGGTAATTTGATCTTTTATTCATATTCTAAGCGGATGTGAGGGCTCCTTGTGCGTCAGCTGAATGAATCAAAACTAGCAAACCGGAAGTTAAATCTTACGCAAAATCGCGCGAACCGGAAATAAAAGCTGCAGAAAATATTTGTTTCTAGCTCGAAATTTTGCTCGGTGACCAATCTTGATTTTTCGCATGCACGCACCATTTACGATGGCACTTCAAATATAAAAGTTGCGAAGAAAATTATCTAGTAGAATTTTCTGTATGCCACAAATTGCATTTTCTTTTAATATATTTAATTCCACTAGATAACTTTATTCCATACTGTCTGAAAAGTTAAAAAAATTAAGGGAACTTTCCAACAAAGAAATAAAAATGGTAGGTCACCGAATAAGTTTTTCAGATAATTTACAGAAACTGAAATTTAGTGGACGTTTTTGCGCACCTTGTGCGTTGCCATGGTAACTGATTTGACGTCACAAGTACCCTCAAAGTATAGCCCAGTAATAGAGTTGCAAGGAGACATATAGTTTGCCCACACCATTAAATATCCTTCTTTGTAATCTTCCATCGTTTCACAAACACTACAGCAACGAAAAACTCTTTCGAGCCTCCTTAAGGACGTTCGCGCCAATTGTTATTGCGCATCCTTACTGCGCACGCAAATTCACATGCCACGTCATGCATGAGCGCGCGCGCTAAGTCATAAAAAAAATGATAGGGTAGATGGCAATCGCTAGAGCTTTGCTTGGATTTAACGATCTTGGACATTCGGTGACCCCAATTTTTCATTCGATGGATCATTTTCTCTACTGATTTTCTACGTTTAGGGGAATAATGAAGAAAATAACACAAACAGCGGTGATAAACATTGTATTCCAACACATTTTTACATAGAACTTAACGTTTCGTATGCTAATCAACATACATTTTCAAAAGTGACGGTTACAATTTTTGAAAACTATATATATATATATATCGTAAACATTTCTACTCTTTCGTCAACCTCAAGATCATATTCCAAAACACACGCCGCATCAAATCCTTTTTTCCATACAAAGATCGCTTGAACCGATCTCAGAGGTCCAAGGTCATCTATAAAGCTGGTTGCTGGAACTGTGATGAATTCTACATCGGCAAAACAAAACGAAGACTCCATGACAGAAAAACAGAACATTTCAAGGCCCTCGCCAAAAGTGACCATTCATCAGCCATTGCTGATCATGTGAAAACCACTTGTCACGACATTAAATGGGATCATTTTGACATTTTAGCGTCCGGAAAAACTGACTTTCACTGCAAAATTAAAGAGACTTTGTTCATTCAAGAGCTAAAGCCTTCCCTTAATGTCAATATTAGTAGTGAGAAGTTGTTGCTGTTTTAGCTGTTACTCCTCATTATGTTTATACACGTACTGCTGCAGATCATATTTCTCAGTCTAGGTTCCAGACCTCTTATGTTTACGATATATATATATAGTTTTCAAAAATTGTAACCGTCACTTTTGAAAATGTATGTTGATTAGCATACGAAACGTTAAGTTCTATGTAAAAATGCGTTGGAATACAATGTTTATCACCGCTGTTTGTGTTATTTTCTTAATCAAGCTACGATGGCCTAAGAACAAGAGTTTATACGATAATGAAGAAAATCTATGGATTAGAAGTTTGAATTTTTGGCAAAATGCACCATCGAATTCCGTTCTTATTAGCTCTTCGTGCATATGTGCGGCGGTTTCAAATGCCTCTTACAGTGCTGCGCGCGGTACCGTGAACACACATTTTTATGACATATTTCTGACGAGTTTGATGCTTGGTAATTGGCAGCTGGCCAATCAGGGAGGAGATAATCGTGTAAGGCGGAGTAGATCTCCCAGCGTGATATCCATTACAACGAGCATGGCGACTTACCAGGTGAAGGTAAAGTACGGGGAGGAAAGATTTAGTACTTTTCTGATCAAGGATATCTCGTTTGGTAAGCTTATGGAGGCGATAAAGCAAAACTGTTCACCGCTTGCACACCTACCCGCTTCAAACATCCGTGTAAGATATCGCGACGAAGACAGCGATATGATCAATCCCTGTCGGAAGATCCAGATGATTTTGCTTTCGGCGAGATGCTAAGGAGTGCAAAAGAAGTCAAGGATCGGGACTACGGAAAAATATTTCTTCAGGCAAACGATGTAGATTCACCGCTACCAAGAAAACTAACGAATTCAAGTCGCTGCAACCGAAGCATTTGTCTTTCACACCAACACCTGGCGCGCATCTCGCAACTACAGCAGCTCCAAAAAATGCCGAGAAAAGTCCTTTGGAGTGCCAGCGACAGGAACTGGAAGAAAATCTTCAGGTTATGAAAGTACAAATTGCTAGTGCTAAAGAAGAATTGGAGAAAGTGAACAGCGAATCCAGACATTTTCAGTCGCTCAGTGATATCCGAGCTCGACTCTGTAACAACTGTCATGGCAGTGGTCACACTAAAGTGAAATACTCCAAACCTCCTTTCAGGGACATCAGTGTGTGTAAAATAATAGAAAAGCACCCCGAACACAAAACGAAAATTAGCACACTTCAGCGTGAAATTAGATCTCTGGAAAACAAGGCACAAGAAGAGGAAACCCATCTAAAAGGTTTCACGGTCGCTCGTGAGCGCTCAAAATCTCCTTTTTTCTTTGTTATGAGACCTGGATTGAAGGCACAAAACCAAGTTAAGTATGCTAACAGAAGCCGGTTGGATAGGGATCTGATGATTTTGCAAAGAGCGCTGAAAAAAGTTCCCTACTGGTGTGAAGACGAAGACTGGAAACTTCCGATGGTTACAGATAAATACGAGAACTCAAATGTAAACATCTATTTATAAATGGAGCGTGTCACCGCACAAACAGGATAGAAGCCCGGGTAGAAGGCATCTCATTTCTCCTCTTGTTATGTTATGTTTTGTGGGATTGAGTTACATTTCTCGCGTTGTTTTTCTGGAGTAAAGTTTAATTAATGTAACCTCAACACCTGTTCCTGTACACCGATTTATTTGAACGTGAGGGATATTTATCAGGGTTAAATAACAAATTACTCTTCTTCATAGCGTTGCGAATTTCAGATTCTCGTTCGTTTGTTGAATTTTTTTGGAAATGTTTTACTTTATATGTAGTTATTAGCTAAACAAACCATCGTTTATATTCGATCAGATCTTGTAGTTTCTTTTGCGTTACTTCGTCTGTCAGATATGTCATTTTACAACTCAACAATGTCAACAAACGCAAACTTTGTAAATATGTGATATGTTGTGTTCAGAGATATCATGTAACATTTTTCTTAGGTGAGTTTTCTGATCTGGCTCACAAAAAGGTGAAAAAAGTGTTTCTCATAAAAAGTATCCACAGTGCTTGAAATATGCATATGAGCTATTAGCAGTAATGTTGAGCATCGCCTGTGCTGTTGCGATTTTGGTTTTATTGGCATCTAGCATCTGGTGGCGACGTAAAATTGCCTTTATCTCGTTGGAGCAATATTCACAGGTGTTGAAATGGGGTGAGTAAGGTGGCTGAAATAATAATCTTACACCGCAATCGGCTAACATGTCTCTGAGCACTGGTTCAATGCGATGACCGTGGTGGAAGCCACAATTATCCATGACCACGCAATCTCCCCGCTCAAGCACTGCACTCCCGTCAGCTCGATGCTCTTGAAGAACCTCGTCAAAGACGTTTAGCAGTTCAAATCCATTAGATGGACCGTCCAGTATGTTGTAAAAATCAACGCAGGAAAATGAATGCAAAAGATTTATAGTAAAATTTGCATTAGACGCATAGCGCTGAACTTCGAAAGCAGCCTGACCTAGTGGCGCGCTCCCGTAGTTTCTGTTCCCTGTAGTTTTGATTACGCTGGATTCGTCAAAGAAATGCAGGGTCGTTGGGTTGATGTTAGCTATTTCAGTAAGAAAATCATCAATAGCTGTTGTTGCTTCAGGGGTTGTAAGTTTCTTTCTCGTCATTACAAGTTTTTTGCGAATGACCTTGTTGATCTGAGATACGCTCGGTAGATTGTCAGGATGAACTACGCCATCAAGTAAAAGCTTCTGTTGTAATTCGGTCGAGTAAGTAGTGCTCGGTTTCATTAGTTTTTGTACCTCGATATACTCTACGACTTGTTCATCGATTTTGGGACTAGGAAAGCCTACTCTAATGTCTCTCAGGGATGTATTTTGTTCATTCTAACGATCTATCACTTTCTGTACCAAACCGGGGCTCGAGCGAATTTCTCGTGCGATTTGACGGTTGCCAAATTTATCATGATAAAGGTCCAACACTCTTTCTCTGTACATTGCAGGTAGGGCTCTTCCATTATCAAAGCTTCCACCATATCTATTCAGTCTTAGTTGAACATCAGCTAGTGTAAAATACAATAAAAATATAATTTCGTTTGCGAGACAGCTGTCAGGTCGTAAAAATAAACGGTTCGTCAAGCAAACCCGGGTTCAAATATTTAAGAAAAGGAAAACTTACAAGCACTTTGAACTAGAGTGTGTAGCATTGTACAACTCTTGATCAATATTAATATTTCACAACCGTGAGCTTTTAAAAGTCCAGCGCTTTAGTCACATTAAGTTTCCCGCCGAATTCTATCCCGCTGGTATCAACTCGTCAAATATATGTCAAAAATATGTCAAAAAAATGTCAAAAAACCGTCTGGGTGTTCACGGTAACGCGCGCAGCACTGTAAAGGGTTAAATTGTGTGAAAACGTTAGTAACATTTGGAATTATTTGCGCAACAGACCTACTTCTACAAAATTTGACTGAGATCGTTTGCCTCGGTTGACTCACCTTCGCCATTTTTAACTATAAACCCCTGTAGACCGTGCTCAATTATATGGGACAATTTTTCGAAATCACAGTAGTTTACCACACCACAGGCCCCCTAAGCTCAAAATAAAACTTCTTTTATAGTGGAAGATACCTCTTATTGCAAAAAGCGAGAAAATGCCGTTTAAACCAGCCAGGATGAACAAGGAGGCATTCAGCTAAAGGTACGCAGGTTGTGTCTTACAATATTTCGATTTGTAAATACCATTTGGACCCTTATTATAATTCTAAGATAGCAGCCGTTCCCACGCGGCCATGATGGCTAGCGAACTAGCTGAGAAAACGCAGTAAAATAGACCAGATGTTGACCATGACAAAGAAACAGACAATGATATTAGGGCAAAACAATATTTATTTGATAAGTATTTGATAAATATTTTGACTCCTTTTCAGTTAATTTTGCTTGTAACTTCACATACGCATTAACTTCACTAACAGTACGTCTGGGCTTCCTGTGGTATAACTTGCCCGACGAGCGGATTTTATTCATTCACAGCGCGAAATTAAAGAAATTCTCGACCCTGAAAAACACAGCTTTTCCATTAAATCAGAGCGTAAAAGTACACAGAAGAGCCCTGGTTCTTCTTCTCTGCCTTATTCCCTGCCATCGCTGTGAACAATCGGCAAGAGAATCGCGCAACTCTCATCATTTCATCACGCAACGTGACAACATCCACGCGAGAGCCCAAGACACGTGCGTGGATCAGCGCGGATATATGACGTCAGGATGGCCCAATTTGGTCTAAAAATAGGTCGGCTCGTATCCCAAGACGTACGGTCTCAATCCCTGATTATGGCTCCTGTAGATACTCGTGATTCCTTAAACCTTATACCTTCTTGTTGATCGCGTAGTCTGTTTCTTGTATATTTACAGTCTAAAGAAACGCTACGGCCGTGTTTTTGCCATGAAAATTGGAAGTTACAAGTTCGTCCTGGCGTCAACTCCTGCAGCTGTTAATGAGATGTTAGTAAAGAAATCTGCTGATTACGCTGGGAGACCACAGACATATGCTTTCCATACCCAAACTTTAGGTGGGTCATTGTTGGTATGTTGCAATAAATTGACAACAGAGTTTCCACTAACGTCAGGCTTTTCTCACAAGCATGTAAGCCGCACAACGTATGACTCACTTCAGAGGAATATAACAGACACAGGTATCAGCATTAACATCAAGGTATTTCTCGTCCCCAGAGGCCGCACTCCTTTTAGTCAGCATCAAGAATCGCAACCTCTTGCCAGGTCCAATTTTCTGAGCATGCACAGAGAAGTCGCTTCGTATTCTCAGCCAATCAGTTTTACCAAACTTGACTCTGGACACGTGCTGAGTGAATCGCGGACCGGCTTCCGGAGCTTGACCTCCTCAGAGCCAAAAGGAACCCGAGAATGCCTACAGATAAATGCAAAGACATTTAAATAGGCACAGGTGAAAGCAAAGAAAATGGAACATTAGAAGAGGCATAGCCAATGACGATAAAATGATGCCCCAAGTAAACATAGTAGCGTGAATAAGAACATTGGAATGAAAATGGAAACGAATTGAAAAACAAACAACAATTACGCATGCATGAACCAAGAAAGCGGAAGCAATAACATTTAGCTAGTAATTAACCTTATCGGTATAGTCAAATTAATCTCTGTAAAGAGTTCGCGAAGAAATTTCGAGCGGCTGCCTTTCGTCAGAGCAAAGTGGAAGGGGGTAACATGTACCCATGCGTCTAAGGTCTAAGGGAAGAAGACGCTCTGCATAGTATGCATAAGTCTATTGCCGTCCTGAACATGCCATCGGGCTTTCCCTTTCAGAGCGCCAGGCTTACACAACAAAAAGACTGCCCAGACCATAAGCAAAAGCATCATTCTTTGAAGGCCCATACCTAAGCTTAGGCGGCGCAATCTCAGTCATGAGGACAATCACCGACATATTGCTTTTCGCTGCGCTTATCTATGTTTGCGAAGTGCCGAACGCAGCATATTGTGGCATCGGCAGACTCAGTTACTCACAGAAGCTGTTTTATTTAAATTACAGGGGGTAAGGATATCATCTTAGGAAACTATGGTCCCGAATGGAAATTACAGCGCAAACTCTTCACTACGGCCTTGCGCCAGTACCTCTCTGACATCCCTCTGATCGAACACAGGGTCTCAGTCCAGGCCGAAAAACTGGTGCAGTTCATGAATGACCAAGATGAAAAACCTTTCGATCCTGCAGATAGCTTGATGCGTGCTGTTGCTAATGTTATTTGTGGGATTACCTTTGGTGAAGGTGAAGATACGACGAATCCAGATTTGGAAAGGCTTTTGAAACTGAACGCGGAGTTTGTAGCAAATGTCGATGATATTCAATTGTTAACCTTCTTAGATCTCATCCCGTGGGCACATTACCTGCCAGTTAAGGCTTATGATCGCGTTCTGATACCGTTTTTTGAGGTACACGATATCATACGCAAAGTCTTTAAACAGCGAGAAAACATCTTCGATCCAGCGGAACCCATAAAAGATTTTATTTCAGGTCTCCTTCATGCTAAGCAAGAAACAGAAAGCGAAAGCGATGGGGAAACTGTCGTCCGCCTCTCCGAAGACTATTTTGTCATCACCATCGAAGATATGTTTCTTGCCGGTTACGAAACCACAAGCACCACGCTTAAATGGGTCATCGCCTTTTTGATTGGCAATCCAGAGTACCAAGAGGACATTCAGCGACAGTTAGATGAAGTAACTGGCGGACGGAACCCATCTGTAAACGATCGCCCAAGTCTGCCTCTCATCCAAGCAACGATCATTGAAACGCTACGGGTTGGAAACGTGGCGCCCTTTGGAGCGCCTCATGTCACTTTGACGGACACTACGCTGTGTGGCTACCGAGTGCCAAGAAATACGCTCGTCTTTGCTGACACAGAATCTATTCATCTGGATCCCAAGTGCTGGGAAAACCCGACAATTTTTAATCCATACCGTCATATTGGTGCAGACGGCAAGTTGGTCACCAACCAAGGCAACTTCTACCCATTCGGAGCTGGGCGTCGGGTTTGCGCTGGTGAAGCCCTGGCTAAAGTGGAACTGTTCTTGTTTATCTCGTGGATGCTTCAAAAGTTTACTTTTGTTGGTGAAAATGGAGTCCCACCCAAAGCAAAGGGCGCCTTCATCCAGTTTCCTGTTTTTTACAAGATACGTGCTATCAAGCGACAATAAACTTCACTGCGAACTTAGCGTTTTCTATATATTTAGGATTGATGTATGGTCTTTAGGAGTGATGTATGGTGTAGTTAGAACTAATGTATGATTTTAGCCCACAGTGGTAATAGTAGTATTGTCGATATTGTGTACTATAAGCCGGGGGGTACTCCCAGAAAAACTGGGTGGGGTGTGCGGCACCCTTCGCAAAACCCTTACCCTATTTATGAGCAAAATCTGGGATATTCTCTATCCTATTTCTGACCTTACCAAAAATTCGAAACCATAGCTATTTATGACCTGACCCTTACATATCAAAACCCTGTTTCATACCTGCTTTATAAATAGGTCCCTAGTTCAGACCAATGTTAAATTATCGTAAATATATTTGTGGAGGGCTTTTGTTGATTTTCTTTTTGATAATGATAAAAAAGTGGCTTCTTAAAAACATACCCATATTAGGGCGAAAGTACAAAAACTATACCCCATTTATGACCAAAATCAGCTAAAATCGATTCCCTATTTATGATTAAAACGGCTGAAAAGCCATATCCTTTGGGGCAGCACATAAGTATATCGCCTATATAAGGGGGCACCCCAGGGCTATAGGCTACTTCCCAGCACTGACAGTGGTGTTTTGGTCGAGTTTACGATCAATACTGAAATAAAATTGGTATACTTGGCCTTGTATATGTATTGTAACTTTTGCTTGGAACACGCAAACCCTGAGAAAGTTCAATGAAACAAATTCGAATTTTATTTTAGTCCTTTTCCAACAGCATTTTAGATAGCACGTGTCATGTTATCATTAAGTCGTGATGAAAAGCGAATAAAATGTGAATAGCTTTGAAAATGTAATTCAACCTCATCTCCATCCACTCGTGTAATGCCGGTTAGAGATGGTAGATGGCTGTATACTCACGTTCATTACGGTGGAATCCAGGACCAAACTTACATTATAACTGGAGGAACTTAGCATTTTAATAGCGAAACTGTATGCGTTTAACAAGAAACACAAAGATTTTCGCCCATGAGTCAAGCTGACATCTAGACCTACCTATATCTCTGTCATAGCGTGTATATCTAGTTCGAATTCTGATATCAGGCTAAAGCAATCTAAAGCTCCAACGAGTCGTATGACTTTCTTGCGGTCTTCAGAAGCTCCGCAGATTTTAATCTGGTTTCTGTTCGATAAATTGCGATCACTGTTTAGTAAAGGAACTTCCGCAAACAATAACAAAGAAAAATGTGTGAATGTGTGTTTCATTTGTTTGTCGACAGAAAGCGTACGGGTTTTTCTTCAGAATTTTGAGAACTGAGATGATTGCGGGCGAGCAAAAGCGAGCCCGCAGACTTAGCTTGGCTTTGGTGGTCAGCGGCACGTTTTAAAAGGGTACAGCGCCAGAGCCGACTTGAAGCAAAATTTGGGCACATTCTTAGCATTCCTTTGTTCTTCCAACTGGAGTGTATGGTATGTGAGGAAACGACGGAGCAAAGGCCCTGGTGTTGAGTTCAAGGTCCGTGGCATGGGTCGCGTGAATTTTCACGTGAATAGCCAACGTAATGTTCCGAAGCACATGTCACGTTCAGCATTTAGTCGTACAAGCCACGACGAACCGTTCGTCAACACTAGGGAAAGGCTAAATTGCAAATTTTCGGTAAGATACAAGTGATTTGATCCACAAAATCAAACGCTTTGACTTTGAATTTTCGAAATCTTTTCAGTATTCCCTGAGAAAAAGTTTTTACTCCGTAACTATTCGCTTGCGTACGGTGGCCTGGAAGAGACATCGACTTCTTTTTTTATCCGCGACTTCTTTTTTTTTTATCTGCGACTTATTTTTTTTCATCCGCGACTTTTTTTTATCCGCGTCTTTTTTTTTTATCCGCAACTTTTTTTTTTATCCGCGACTTCTTTTTATAATCCGCGACTTCTTTTTTGTGTGGCTTACACGAAGTGTAATGCCACATTATGGCGTCATCTGATTTATTTATTTGTTTGTCCACGAGAGTCGAGCGCCTGTCACGTGGTTCAGTACCGTAGCCATTTTTGCTTGTGAGCGTGGCCTCTAGTAGTATTTTCAGGTGATCGTTTCGCGAGTAAGTTCTCCTCCCAGAAGCCAACACCCCCAGACCCGGGTTGTGTTATAAGTGCAGCTCGTGGAAGAGCTTTTATGTTCTCAAAAGACAACATTTAAGTGCTTGAATCTTCGGTACAGTTGTACAACACTGGAAGGAGTCATTGCGCTTTCGCAAGCTAACGACTATCGGCTTGATCTATCGATGCGGCCCGGGTTGCACCACTGAGAGTTTGAAAGTGTTTGAAAGTGCCTGAAGCCACCTGAAAGTTTCATAAGGCGAAATAGGCTGTATTGTACTTGCATCTTCCTTGCATCTTCCTTCCTTGTTGAGAATTCAGGGAAGCATATTTGAAGGGTTTCGTGCTTGACCAAGGTCAAAACGACCAAAGGAAGTATGGGGATCTCGATTGAACATTACCGGTCAAGGATTAGCTCTCATTACAATTTCGTGAAAACAAAGGATATCTTGTCACGTTTTAAGGATCATTTTAGGAGTGTAATGCTTATGATGTCCCATTTAAATGTATTTTACTTGCCCGTACTGAAACAAGTTGTTGGACAAAACAAAATGTGGAATGATGTGATGTTTTGGTTTTCACAAATGATTTTTGTATTTCCAATAAATTTTACACATGAGAATAGACATTAACAGGAAGTTTGACAAGTTCATGACATCAAATAATCATATAATGGACCATACATATCTATTGAAAATTCTCTAACAAAAGTGTTTTCAAATTTTCTACTTAACTGCAATTGTTGTTTGATAACCACTGGAAGTGATTAAGAATCGAGAACAAAGCTTTAACATTTTTGATGCTCATTCCAGTGATTTGCACAGGATGCCCTATTCATTTGGGAAATTCACTAGCTTACCATTGAAGGAACTGAAAACCTTGTATCATTAGTCTGCTTATAAATAGGGGTTGTTCCTTTGAAATTAATGGTGTCCTTGTTTGAGATAATGAACTTGGTTTGCAAGATGTCCATGAGAGTCCAAAAATGAAACATTTGCCTTTCAGTGATAAAAGGAACCAAACACAACCTATTATAAGGAAGCGATAGTCGTTAACCGAACTTTAGAAGAAAAAGAAAAACTATTGATTGTGAATATGAGAAAAGGAGAGGGGCAAATGAAAGTGAAGAATCTATTTAAGGAAAAGAAAAAATGTGCAAATGAATCTTCTGAATCTAGAACAAAGAGACTGGCAACCCAGTCTCAGTATCAAAGGCAAAAAAATGCAAATGAATTAGCAGAATGTAGAGACTGTTCAACCAACATCAATATCAGACAGAAAAAAAAATTGTATGAATCAGCAGACCATATTAGACAAGAGAGACTGGCAAACCAGCATCAACATCAGAATGACAAAATGCATATAGCTTAACCATTACTGATGAAATCAGAAAATTTCATGTTACTGTCCAGAGTACATTTGCTCTTTATTAACCAGTTGTGGTATAAACACAGTGTCATTACTGCTGAAGACCTTAGACTTTCCAACCCAACTGTAGAAAAATATTTACTGTGTTAACCCTACAAATGAAAACAAATGTTCAGGAATACAGAGGATAAAATTATCGAAATGCTTACAAAATGTGTGAAAACACTCGTTTATTTTTCCCCATTGCTCTCTCGTTTTTTCGCGCATGTCCATTGAGCCAGTATTGCACAGTGAAGGTCTGGTTTGGACGTGTTTCCAAGCTCTCCTTGTCTCGCATTTCTACATCTGCATGTGTTTATACCCAAAACATAGATTTCAACACAAACATTTTACTTGGTTGAAGGTATATATCATCATCATCATCATTTTATTAAAATAATTTCAATCATTCCTGGAAAATCCTTAACCATATGTACAATTGTCAATAGAAGCAATTCATGAGAATTTAAATTCTGATTTTTTTTTATTGACTGTCATATGAAAAAGTGTTTATCTCTGGAGAGATACTGTCAATCCATACTTTCCCTCTGACTGAAACATCCAGAAAGTTACTTCTTCCATTGTCCAGTATTAAATTTTCAATGTAAGTTATGGTCAATTTAATCCAAATGTTACAACTGACTTAATACCACCTTATTCTAGCTTATAATCTTCCCTTCAGTATTACTTTAATTACATGTTACAAGCAAGGCGACTCATAAGCCACACATGTACGCATGGCGGATCTATTTTTTTAACCGCAACTTTTTTTTAGTCCGCGACTTCTGTTTTGCGTGTGGTAAGACTGCGGGCTCACTTACACTGAACAGAGCAGGCCTGAGAGAGCAGGCAATATGGCGGAAGTAATGGCCGTCGAAGATAGGCAAGAGGAGGAGCTGGGCGCCATCAGAAAGGTAAATATGTTATCTTATTTGTGGTATCAGTTCATAGGAAAGAAGATATCGAAAAATCTCATGAGTAACCAGCTGGAAAGGTATACACATTGTATATAAGCGCGTATAACTGCGAGGTAATTTAATAGGGAAACGGTTGCCCGGCTTTTACTTCGGGTAGAAGAGCACAGAACGCGTCATCAAAATGGAATAAGCCAATTCCGATATATTAAAATTCTAACTTGGCTCCGAGGCTTAGGGGAATAACACAAAAGAAATTGATTATTCATCTCTCATCCTCGATGCGATTTCCATTGTTTTATTCCCCTAAGCCTCGGAGCCAAGTTAGAATTTTAATATATCGGAATTGGGCCATTGGTTTTATGGCATAATCCAACACAAGCTGTTGAATAATTCTCTAGTTTTGAGTAATTTTGTATGTTTGCAGTCCGGCAGTGTGGAAGTAAGGCAGTCTGGCAGTGAAAAAGTGTGGCAGTCTGGCAGTG
>CM042749.1:26048535-26053535 GCA_022496165.2 Catalaphyllia jardinei
CATGCTCGCAGTCAGATCCCAAACATCATGTTTCTTCGACTGATTATCACAAAATCCTTAGCCTAACCCACAGAAAATGTCGAGGTAAACCCAATATATGAATACCTCCTTCTCTTTTACAGAAAAATAAATATGGCCGTTCCAACTGTATCGGGATCAAATCTTCTCACATACCATTTATCTTTACAACAGGAAATTTGATTGGTGTTAAATGGTAGCTCCAATCTGATTGGTGTGACATACATACATCTCTCACTGATCCACCCGCCCATAACAAATCCGGTGCGCCGACTAAAAGGTATTCTTTTTACAAAAAAATAACTCAAAAATTAAACTTGGCAGCGGTGGGATTAGAACCCACGCCTCCCAAGAGACTGGTGCTTAAAACCAGCGCTTTAGACCACTCGGCCACGCTACCTGATATGCAAAGGTTATTGATTTGTAACCAGTTGGCATTTTATCACCAGACGTTTTTAGTTGACGTTGATTTCAATTTCCTTGGTTCAGGTCTCGAGTTCAAGCGTCCGTGAAAAGCGTCTGTTTGTGTCGTCTTATTGCCTAATAAATTCGCTTCGAAATGCCCGAGATTCTGATCTAATGCAATTTGAAGACCCTTTCAAAGATCCTGAAGATAGATTTTGGGAGAAAAACAGCTCAGAGGGTATCGTAGGAAATTCTGAAGTACAGTCGAACCCGCTATCCATTTCGAACTCGGTTAATTGGAAGTCCCCGCTATTTTGAAGTAATCGTTCGTTCCCTGCACCTTAAATCAACCCTGTATTTTCGGAAATTAGAGGTTCTAAAGAGCTTCGTGACAACAGTATTTTCGAACTTGTCAACAACAGAGTACAAGAAACTCCCAAGCGACCAACAAAGAGTGAGGTCCGTCAAGCAATCGAGACTCTCACGCTACAGTTTGTTTGCTGTTGAGGGAGCCGAGATTCGAGGGCAAACAAGCCAGTTGTCATTCGACAAAAGTATTAGAAAAAAACCAAAAGCAACAGAGCACTCAAAGATTTGATGCAACAGCATCTGCTGAAGTTATCCAACATATAATTACTGTATTTTTATTTAGTCAGTGTCTTTCATCAAACGGTACTGTATTTTATTAGAATTTTACGCTCCCGCGGTTATTTTGAAACCCCGCTATTCAGTCGAACATTTTCCCATTTCCCGTGGGACTTCGAAATAGCGAGGTTCAACTGTCACTACTAGAAATTCGAGGCCAGTGTAGTTCAGTTGCAACTAAATAGCTAAATTACCCTTCCGATCGTCAGTTTTACCTTTGGCATCTCGTTTATTTGGATCGCTTATTTTCACCGCTGAGTAATCTTAAGTGGCGTAGAGCCCATGTGACGGCTGGGTGACTGGCCGGGATCCAAATGTAAATGTTTGCGGCGTTTTCGTTGAGGACAAAAAGCTTTACTCTTAGGGGCCGGTCGCACTAGGCAGAATTTTTGTTTACTTTGCAAAAAAGCCTGTCAACGAGTGTTGTGGACGAGTGCGACTGGCCTGTTTCGCCTTGACAAAATTTTGTCCGACCTTACTAAACTACAAAGTACCCTGGTCCCAGAGGTTTTTCTTGATTTTTCACCACATGAGAAAGCTGCGAGAGAGCTGCGAGAGAGCCGCAAAGCGGCAAACACTAGTCGCGAAGCGGCGAGAACGAAAAACCTCTGGTTACCTCATAGCGGGCCCATACAAGCAGTGTGTCTGTTTATGTTCGAAATATAAAGAAATGTATAGGAGAATATTGAAGAGTTAACATCGTAAACGTATATCGCGAAATGTCTAAGCTAAAGCTTAAAATAAATGTAAACCTACCTCAGTTGTTGTGCGTTGTCGTTTCTGTGGCTCTAAATGGCGAATTTGAATGATTTGGTAAGTTTTGCGTTGACTGTTACTATACGTTATGAGAAGGAGACAAGGGAGGAAAGCTCGTTTTCGACCGATCCATTGCGGAGCCGATTTTCACCCAGAAATTAGAATCGCCCGGCTTCCAAATCGAACACCAGATAAACTGAAAGGTTGATGCTTCTTCTTGTGGCATCGAAGATCCATTCAAAATCCAAGCGCTAACCGCCAAATAATTTTCGAGAAATGCAGCTTTCGAAGCGATCAGCATCCGCGGCACTGATTTCGTGTGCCAAGGAACAACCGTCACGGTTTTTGCTCCACGCTGATTGGATGAAGCCTAACAATGCCCTCTTATAAATGCATCATGTGGAGGGGGAGACAGGGGCAAATTCATGCCAGAGATTCATCAACTGACTAGCCCGGAGTGAGGCTTATGGCGCGTGAAAGAAACCCGACACGACGAGCTTGTATGGGACACACTGCTTGTATGGGCCCCCTGTGGTTACCTTGGACTTGAATCTCACTTTCATGCAGACGCCTGCTGTCAAACGCGTCAATTTGATAATTCAAAAAGCGACCAATGGAAGCTTAGCAATCACGTGCTTATCAGCCGCTAATGTTTCCACTCGGGTGGTGAAGACTGGTATTTTTTTACCTACTTGGCCGGGGTCAAGGTGCGTGTTTGCGAGAATGTTTTTATCCGCAACGATCGCGAAGGTTCTGCTGTTAAACATATTACGAAGCAAGTATCTCCACTTTTCATTTTGTAAGAAGGCCTCGAGACTTCCGAATAGAAAGGCATAAGCTTTTTTGAGCAAATGGTGCTCGTCGACGTCTTCGTTAAAATGGAAATGAAATGGTTTTGCAGTTCGCGAATATGAGAGTCAACCACCAGAAACTTCAGAGTACACAACCAATATGACATGGTGAGGATATGAATAGCCTGTCAGGCTCAGGTATTTGCCGACATCAGTGATCAACCGAATTATAATCAATTGACTTTCACAAACTTTACACATACGAGTAAAGGCTGCGTAAAGCTTGGATTTACATATCGTAAATGTAGCGTAAAGTTTTGTAAAGGAGAACTTTACGCAGGTTTTAAGTAAACATTACGCCAACTTAAGTTTGATTGTTCGTGCTGTGTTTTTATGTCCGGTTGGCAGAATGGCGAACACATCCTTGCGATTTATGACTGCGAGCAAGGCTTTGATATTCGTTGACACTTTCAGTCTCTTGAAAACGCTCCTCGAACACAGAGTCAAATTCCTTCAAAGCCACTGTCGAAAAAAAAAAATCAATGTAGAACATAGACGAATCTTGAACGATCATTTAAACTGAGAACTGCAGTACTTTGCAAACAAATTATTTCCTGTTCGATATAGGTAAAAGTTTACACACAAGAAGTGGAGTAACAAATATCCCCACCGTCCCCTCGGTATTGCCAATCAAACAGACCAATCGTATTTATTTGCGTGTTTTGTAAAAATATTTCAACCAATCCGAGCTCGAGGGTCAGATCCTGACCCTGGCGTCTGCATGAAAGTGAGATTCAAGTCCAAGGTAACCAGAGGTTTTTCGATTTCGCCGCTTCGCGATCGATGGATCGCGGCTCTCTCGCAGCACACTCATGCGGTGGAAAAATCAAGAAAAACCTCTGGGACCAGGGTAACTACAAAGAAGCCGCGACAGATTTTTTGTCAGGCGATTTGTTTGTTTTTTGTCAGGCGATTTGTTTAGTGTCATTAACTCCATAAGCACCTTCCCATACTCCATTAACACAGGTATCATGTTGATTCAGAAACTGAAAAGTTCTTCGGTGCAACAAGCATGGACAGAGAAAATTTCGCTCGCTTTCCGTATCAAAATTTCGATTTTCAGCGGTTTCAAGGAGCAGCTGGCGTTGTGCCGTACATGTCGTTACTGACAGATGAACAGGAACAGAGAGGGAGCTCATATAACTATTACGGCTCCCATATTTATTCAAACCAGATCATAAACGAAGAACCAAGTTCAAGGTCTGTTTCTCCCGAACCTCAGACTTCTTCTATTGCCGATGCTTCTGCAGCTGCTACACAGAAGAAGAAACAGTATGAAACAATTTGATTGATGTTTTCGGCATAAAAGATAAGATTGTCGCTTCCTAGTGCGACCGCGTTTAACAAAACTTTTGGAACAAAAATTTGTTATACCAAAATTTTTCCTGAAATTCGGCCGGGCTTACAAAATTTTTGTCACCTAGTGCGACCGGCCCCTAATTTGCATATATGGCGACTGTAATGCGATACTTCTGATTACATCTTGGAAAAAATCTCGACTTCTGTTCTGCTTTCGAGATACGTTTGCTGGTATATCAAGACAAATGGTTTGTTTCAGTATCGAACTATAACAAAACAGTGGTTAGATATTTTTCTCCAGAATCCAATTCGTGAGGGAATCAAGTAAAGAATTCCATTTGATAGAAAATTAAACGGAATGTTTAGTTAACTTAGTTGATTCTTTGGATCATATTTATGGTAAGATGCCTAAGTTACTTGAACAGTATGAGTGACACCGTTTACAAAAAATATATAAAATTTTAGTTCATACAATAACGTTCAATATTATTGTTTTCAATCAGCAAAAATTAAAGAAAGCTTTAGCAGCTTTAGTGATAACTATTTAACAATTAGATTATGAGCTCGAGATTTCTATCACGCATAGAAATCGAGAGCGAATAATCTAATTGTTTTAGTATAAATCTACTAGTCGTTCAAAACTCTTTCTAAATCCTCTTCACAAGCACTTCGAAAACGCCAAGAAACGGCCTTCATTTTGCCGACCAGAGTACACTGCTACGCTACTCACTATCTATCACAAAATAAATAGTGAGTAACGTAGCCAATCAGAGAACGGCATTCGTGATAGAACGCTAGTAGATTTATACTAATACTAGTTATAATAAAGTTTCCATACAACGCACGCTTATGTTGGCCGAAAGAGAGTGCTCGTGCTTTATCAGAGAAGAGAGAACCTGGTTGAAGACATTCAGCTGGCTTACAAATTTTTGCTTCGGAAAATTGACCCCCCAAAAAGTTACAATATCGCATTGAGTATTTAATCAAGCTACTTATGATGAAAAAAAAAGAAACTTGGCAGCGGTG
>CM042749.1:26063417-26080917 GCA_022496165.2 Catalaphyllia jardinei
AATATAGGATCTAAACCTTTGATCAAAACCTTGAATCATTATTGGGACCAATATTTAAAAAATATTATTTTATATATACTATATATATCAATGGAAACACCTAGGCAGAAGACTCGGGATGAATACGAATTATGTTTTCTCAGGAAGGATAATGGTTATGGTTTTTCTGTCCCTGTTATGCGCGGAATGCATAAAAACATTAGTAAAGAGTGGCGATGTGTTGTTTGTGATAAATGTAATTACAAATCAGCTGGAAAAACCAAATTCTGGAATGAAATATATAAAAAATAAAATCTCATGTAATAATATGAGATGGATTGCAATTATAAAATGCACAATGAATTTAATAGTATGGGAGAGTGTAATTGTCCTTTTTGTGATCAACTACTAGTAGAAGTTAATAAAGTGGTTGAGCAATGCTGTAGTGAACAGGATGTGGAAACTGTAAATGGTATGAATACCTGTATAAATTGTGGTTCAGTTCATGGTTATGATTATGTCACGGAGCACTTTAACTTTGTATTTGATACGAAAAAAATCAGTATATCATCGAAAGTACCATATTGAGAATGTGTTGAATAGTGGATCTTTTGAAAATAATACCCAGTTAACTAATAATCAAAGGGATCAGATTCATAAAGTATTCATTGAGATTGATAGTGTTCTTCATAAGGTTAATGATGGACGTAAACGGATGATCAGTATTAAATTCATTATTATGCAATTATTTAAGATGCTCGGGCTTCCTTACAAAGATATCCAAGTAACGAAGTCGAAGAGGACAATCACAAATTATAAACAATTTTGGAAAAAGGTTCAATCATTGATAGATAATAGAATTCAGTTGATACTTGATGATTGATATTTTTTATTGTATAGTTTAATATATTTGTCAACTATTGGACAAATTTCATTTACAACTTCATCAATGTTTTCTATTAATTCATTTTTGTCGAAATTACCACTTCTCATTGCTTCTTTTATTGTGATCATAATATGATTGTAAGATTGAAAAGCAAATTTACAATTATGCATTTTCACATAAAGGTTTTTGTGTTCCATATAACCCTTTATCAATAAAGCCACTGTACTGACAGCTATCAAACCAATACCCTTGGTAGCAACAACACCAACTATACCACCAGAAGCTGTTAAAATGGAAACGAGATTACTAATCAGCTTGAGCATTCTGTATTGTCTGAACGCTTTTTTATATGCATATGATTTTCTATGATACATTTGGTAGTATGATTTCAATTCCTTTTTTTTCATCTTCAGTTAGTTCATTTGAAATGTGATTCCAATTTAATATATCGATGCGTTTATCTGGCATATATATATATTAGTTATATATTGATCTTCTTTGATGCACAATATATTAATCCAGATATCTGACCACAAAATGGAGATCTTTTTACCCATTCTGGTGTTTTATTTTCAGGTAAAATATATGTGTATCCACGGTCTTTTGAATGACGATCATAAAATCGACCAAATGCATCATGTAAAATGCTATGTGAGTGTTATGTGTCAGATTCTTTGAATATTTTTTCAAGAAAGTGTGTGAAGCATTCATTTCCCGGACCAATTAAACCAATTTCATAGTCATTAAAAAAAAGAATTTCATCAATTGATATATTTTTCTTGAAATTTTTGAGATATAGGTATTGGTATACTAATACAGACTTTAGTATAACATCATCTACATTTGGATGTTGTTGTTTTGTTTCTTTGAAAAAACAGTTAACATAATTAATTGTTTCAGTTATCATATATATTAGTTTATATATTTATATTCATGGACGTAAATATTGGATGTAAAATGTGCTGTGTCCTACTCCACGAAGACGAGTTGAATTTGATCTAAAAGAAAATTGAATATAATCACCAATTTCGAATTCAAGGACAATGTTTATAATGAATGATGTCCAATTTGATTGGGAGTCGAAAGATGAAATACTGGTGTGGTTTGTTTATGGATTCTGAATGTGTTACTATTTCCTTTATAATAATCAGTGATAATAACCACTAAGTTGTATTTCTATTGCTTCATTTATTTTTGACATTATGGGGTATTTATTGAAAAGATTGAATTTAACAATTTTTGTGTTGTTAATATTCAAATATGTGTGTAATAATAATATGTTCTTTCTATAATAAATCTATCAAATCGTGATTTTGTAATAACATCCCTGTCGTCAGTACCATCAGCGACTCCAGTTATTTTAATATCATTCATATCGATTGATACTTCATATTTAACGGAATCACTATCAAAATGGTAAATCCGATCCCATAAATGCACAGAGACATTATTGACATAACCTTTGACACCGTAAACAACGACATAAATAGTAGTTTGGGGATCAGTTTTACTTTTCAATTTGATGTCAGTATCAAGATCATCAAAACTGGGATTGTAAATGTTTTTACAAAAATGGATGATGCTTCGTGTATTTGTTCCATTTATTTTGGAATTGATCTTTACCACAGAGAGAGTTCCACTTGACGCATTTATTTCATCAATGGTGATACCACCTTCTACATACATTTCATAAACCATTGTATAAGAGCCAGCAGGTAAAAATATCAAATCAATTGATAGTCTCGTGCTATAATAACCAATACTGGAATCATAATCAATCTTGAATTCATAAGTCTTTTTGTTTACCAAATGAAAATTTTTATTCTGGACTCCAATTTTATGAATATCACTATCATCTTCTTTGAAATCATCATTATCCATCACTCTTTTTAAGACATTTTCTTTATCGATTGACTCTATGAAATTTATTTCAGACGCTTTTATTTTCTTATCAATTATACCATCCATAATTGTATTGTTATCAACAATTGCATTAGCGACAAATTTTACATTAGCAGCATATGTGGCTTGGTGATCTTTTGGTTCTTTTAGATTAACGATACTACGATTTGCCATATCTAAATCACCTTCCATAGCCTCACTACCATCTTTTGGAAGTAAATCTGCTTCAGTTTCAGCTAGAGTACGGATGATATAATCTCTGGTACTTTTTGACAATTCAAAATTAACTGCTTTATGCTTTATTTGGTCATAGTTAGGACTAGGGCCGTCATCTTCAACAATGGTCTTTAGATTATCAATATCATAATTACCCATATTTAGAGCTCCAGTCATAGCTTTACTTCCTTCTAATTTCAAGACATCAACAGCAGGCTTTGGTAATTTACTAATTTTAGCGTCTACATAAGCTTTACTGACCAGACTGTTATTATCAAAAAGTCCATCATAGTAAGGTTCGCAGTTTTTTATTATATTCTGTTTGAGATCAAAATATTCTTTACCATCTATATCTTTTAATTTGATAAAATTTATATTCAGATATCCTTTATTAACAACGCTTCTTATGTCTTTGACACGATATTCTATAGGATCATCATACTTAAAATCATCTAAATTTTCCACAGAGAATATAATTTCTGTCCATATCTAAATCACCATCCATTTTTCTACTACCATCTCTCGGAAGTAATGGTGTAGTATCTTTGTGGACTTTTGCTATTTCTCCATCGACGTAAGATTTACTGGCTTTATCAGCAATAGCAATGTCTTGTCGAGAGTTTTCAATGTCGACATAATTCTTATTAGCAGCATTAGCGTATGCTACAGGATCACCTAAACCATCAATAAGGTTGCCATTGAGATTCAAATTCTCAAAATAGAGAATCGTATGATTATCAACAACGTCACGGACATTAAAAATAGTATGGTCGAAACTTGTTGACTGTTTACCCTTAATCACTCTTGAATAAAATAGAAATTTTATATTTTTATTGTAATGAGAACCATAATATCTAATTTGGAATTTTATCCCATCATCTACTCCAGCTCTTCCATCAGAAGTGAATTGAATAATTGATTTAGTATATTGATTGGATATTTTGTCACTATCGAATGTATTAATCGTATAATGACTGTCACCGTGGACATTGAAAACTATTGTATCATCAACAAGAAAACCACCAGCATCACCAATAACAAATATTTCTAAAACAGAGGTATAAGTACCACTCTCTAATTGATTACCTTTCATTTTTATACTGGACCATGCTTCCCCACCAAAACCAGTATCATAACCTTCTTTCTCAATTATATAAGCATCATTATGCGCTTTATGATTTTGAAAGAAATGGTCTGGCGATGTATTTGGTGGTGACCCTACAGTTAATTGACTCTTATCACCAAAGTCTTTATAAAATCGAAAACTCGGTTGTAAGTGATAATTATTTTGACTGACTTGAGTATGTTCCTTTAATACTTTTAAATTAACTGCATCTTTATCGTCAATTGAGTCAGCTACATAAATCAATCGTTTTTCATCAATATCATAATTACCATCATCTGTTAACTTGAATCCAACACCCGGTAACCCAGGTAGTCCACGTTGACCGATGGTTGATGATGACGAAGGTACAAGTCCGTTTGAATAACTCACTTATATTAATAAATTATATTTTTTCATTGAAATTTTAGGTGGTGAATTTTTGTGGCTTATCGATATATACAAAGGAATATGGTTCTTCAGTTGCTTTTTCATATGATTCTTTTGAAATACTGTTTTCACGGCGAATTAAACTCTTCTCATTAGCACTTGGAAACTTAGTCTGATGTCTTTTGGTGTCTTATAGTAGCTTTGACTCAGATAAATCACACTGCAATTCTTATGCCGTCCTCGTATAAAATAGTCGATTAATGGTTTTTGGTGTTTATCACATACATAATCATCAAAAATGACGATTTTTTGTGAGTTAGAGTCAGGATCTTGAACCGGAATAATTTCATCATTTCTTGCTTCAATAACATCATAACCAATCTCCTCGCTTATCGGCTGAAAGACATCTATGAGATTCTGATACTTGGACTGTTCTAAATTTTTAGCATACAGATAAACTTTATAAAAATATAGCAGATTGTAGATCATATGCATTAATGTGTTTGTTTTCCCTGAACCACTTGGACCACAAATCAGCATCCGAAAACACTGATGAGGCATGAAATCATATAGTTGTATAAAGTTTGAGACCACATCGTCTTCAACATCATAATTCGGTATTCTCATTATATTATATTGGTATATTAATTCAATATAACATGGTGTTAAACACAGTGATCAACGTGGTGATCAACGCGGTGTTAAACGTTATTTTTTATATATGATTTGTCATTTTTTTCTTTTGTTTTTATGTAACATAATAATATAACAATAAATGAGTTTACTTGAATGGAAAGAACTCGCAAAGAGTAAAACTGATTTAGGGAATAAAATCAATCATGTCCATGATTTAATCACACAACGGAAAATCGGTGAGAAGACAAGCACAGATTTATCAGAGGAGCTCTTCAAACCAGTGACAAGTAAATTAGATGAGGTAATTGAAAGTGATTCGGATTTAAGGATGCTTCAAAGGAGAAAACGACCACTGAGGAAAATGGAAGTTCCGGATTACGGCATTGATATCGAGGATGAACAACCTGTACCACCACAGCAAGAAAAACAGCTAGTACCAAAACCTCCAAGAGAGTGTTGATAAGGTTCTTAATCAGCCGGAAATGACACCCAAAAAAAGCAAACAATATCTTAATAAAATAATAAAGAATGCGGAATTTAAGAGGAAACAACTTGCAGGTTATAAGGCAGACGTCACAAAAAAAATACAATAAAGGGGTTATATCGGCAGCTGAGAGGCAGATGAATAACAAACGGTTAGACAATGCAAGAGCTGTATTGAATGAATACATTAAGCATCATAAGGCGAAGAAACTTGAAGTAGAGAAGGAAATTCAAAGGTTCCGGAATCAAAGGCCGAAGAAGAAAACAGAGAGGTGGAAATGTTATGTTTTTTAATGATGTGAAGCAGCTTCTCAAGAAATTAGAAGTCATTATTGGTGAGGTCATTGCAGGTAACACATCAATTCAAATGAGAAATACGGGAGTCAATATATTTGGACACATTATTGAGAATGTCAACAATCAATAGACCGCAATATAATAAATTGTATAATCAATACTTCAAAGTATAATTATGTAAAGTTATTGTATATATGGATCGCGAGATAGTATTATCATCATATAGTGTCAAAGATCAAGGAAACAACACTCCTCAGAATTTTATAACCAAATTCAACAGGCCCATAATATTGGATAGAAATTACCAATATGTGGTTGGCCTAAACCGAATCGTTAACATGTCATTTACTTGGTTCAATGTAAATTCCTCATATGAGAATCAATTAATTAAATACAGCTCTTCAATACATATAACAAGGACATAACGAAGATTGTCAAAGATGGTGCCAATAATGAGTATCCTATCACTCTTGAATTCGATAATACAACATTCAGAGTCACAGTTACGCTAGCTCAGAATTACCAACTTGATTTAACAGCAAGTAATTTTAATGAACTAATCGGGTTTGATAAGAAAGTATTGAAAAGCGGAAATAATATAGGAGTGAGGGTGCCCAATCTCAGTCAAGACACTGACATTCTTAATATTCATTGTGACCTAATCTAATATTCATTGTGACCTAATCAATGACTCAACCAGTGTGCTTCAACCCAGTTACTCATTCACCATTGAGCCGCGAAGAGTCACATTCAATCCTACTAATAAGAATAGTATAAGCAGTAACAGGATATACATCACTGATGGAAAAAGAAGATTAATAAACCTGAATGGAGCGGATACGTCTTTTTCATTAATCCTGAAAATAATATAACATAATAATATAATGAAACCATTTGAATTCACTAGGGTTTATCATCCAAAGCTTGGTATTTTTGTAGATAAACACGTAGGGAGTGGGATTATTGTTGATAATATTTTCAAACCGATGAAGAGTGTTGCGTCATCAGTTGTAAAAAAGTTTGCCAAGAAATCAGATGAGAAAGCGTTAAAATCAGTAAGTGAAAGGGTAGGTAAAAAGACATCCGAGAAGCAGGGAGACCTAATAATGGAAAAGCTCAGGAATATGAGAATTGGCGATGCAAGACAAAAGGCGCTTCCCCTACCCATTAAACAGCAACAGCAAGAAGAAAGTACTGGTATGATTATCAATAGATTGATATCAGGATCAGGTGTGAAAAGAAGGACTAGAGTAAAAATCATGTAATATAATAATATATGACTTTCAGAACAAGTGAATATTTGCAGAGATATGAGTTGGTTCGATATCAACTAGATGATGTTATTCGGCTCCCACAACACGGTCAGCACCAACAAAAAAATGGGTACAAGTTTACGATTAATGACAGGTCTTCATACTGCGATTGGTACAATGCTTATTTCGAGGTACAATTTCTGTTGCAAAAATTGGCTGATGGAGCACGCTATGTTGTTGCAGATCGTGTAGCAGTTATCAATGGAGCCCATTCATTGATTAATCATCTTATGATAAAGAGTGCTGGTAAGATTGTGTATGATACTAATAATCTCCATAAAGTTACTTTTGTCAAGAACCTCCTCGAATATAGTGATGATTTTAGTCGTAGCGTTGCCAAAAACTCTCTTTGATATCTGGATACAGATAACACCTCTGCCAACACTAATACAGGTTATCAGTCCAGAAAACGTTTGATGACAGACGCAAATGTTTTTAAAAATGTCAATGTAATGATACCTCTTAATCGTTACAGTTTCTTTGAAGAGCTGTTTGATCGAATATTAGTCCCAATGCAACTCGAGTTCAATATAGAGTTACAGAATGATGATGAATTAATATTCAAGGACAATGCAGTAGATGATGGTCGTGTGGTTGCTAATAGATTCCTACTATGGGTCCCAAGATTGTTACCAAAGGACAGCCTATTTAAAGATTTTGACGATTCCTTTTTGAAAGAGAAAACTTGGACGTATGAAAGAGAATTGTATCAGGTTTCCGCACCAACACATAGCAGCGGGCTCTTCCAGATCTCCTCCAGCATTGATGTTACTGACATCTTTGTATATCTACAACGAGCTAAAACAAACAATGCAGATGATAATCCGTACATATATGACACTTACAAATTGGATTCGGCCGACAACGTTGCTGCTAATCATCGTTATTTGACGACATGTAGATTGGAATATGGGAATGGAATATTCTATCCAGAAACCGAATACGATTCAGAATCAAAAGTAGGGATATTTCAGCGATTTGATGTCTTATGGTATGAGAAAGAATAATTACAACACCGGCACACAGCTCAACCTAGCTAATTACAACTCTCTTTATTCTCTCATATACTTTGATTTGTCGTTTCAATCGGAGAAAGTAACAAGAGACCCAAAGCAGTTGATATTCAGGTATAAACTCCATGCTAATACGTTCAACGATGATGCTTTTAGCGTACATGCTATCGTCCTATACAAAGAGACAATCGTCATCGACAAGGTGGGAAATGAATTGGTTATAGTATAAAAAGTATTAACAGTAATAAGATATTCCTTATTTCGTATATGTTTTATAATCAGAAAATTATATAACATATATTATATACAAAAAATGACTCAGCTTTTTGAAATAAAGGTAAAACTATCAGAAAATCAGAAGAAGAATCTCAGTGACGCTTACCATAAAAATGAAACGATTGTCATAAGGCTCACGAATGACTCTGTTCATGGGAATGACACTCGGTACGTTCCAGCGATGGTAAAGAAGAGATTGGAGAAGAATGGGAAATTGAATAAAGGTATGGATATTAAGCTTGCTAAGACCAATATCAGAAAGCAAGTTGGTGGTAGTTTGTTGCCTTCAGCTCTGGCTCTTGCACGTGCATTTGGACCAACCATTGCGAAAACCATAGGATTATCAGCTTTAGCAGGGGCCTCCAGTGCAGGAGCACAACAAATTGTCAAAAAGATAGCTGGAAAAGGGGTACAGACAGGAGGTTTCCTCATACCACAGAATAAGATTGACAAACTCATTGAAAACAAGCATCTTCTAACCACAAAACAAAAGAAAGAGGTATTGGATGCTCTTCAATCAGGTTCAGATGTCCGCATAAAACCGAAAAAAAAAAACAATCAGGTGGTTTCCTTAGCACTTTACTCGCCAGTATTGGGATTCCTATGGTGTTGAAAGCTTTGACTGGAAGGGGTGCCCCCAAGATTGGATCACCTCCCCAACCTCCTTCAAGTGGAAGAGGAGCTCCGAGAATGGGTATATACCCCTATAGGCCGCCACCTTTGTTAGGAACATGGGAACAGGTTGGCAGAGGAAAAAAAAGACAAACAAAAAAAAAGGAAAGGGGCTACTGTTAGGACCAAACAGCCCATTCAATCAAATTCCACTTCTGGGGGCAATACTGTGAAACCGAAATTCCACGAAGATATCCCGATGAGCAATCATGATCTGATGAAATGGTGAAGATATCTCAACATCCCAATCAATGATGTTCTATCAAGAGATAAAAGAGTTCCACATGATCATAACCAAGCATTATTTATTTACAATCTTGAACCGTCATATATGAGTGGAAGCCGTTGGGTAGCAACTTTTGTAAAAGACAACATCATCAATTATTTTGATAGTTTTGGTATGCCTCCTTTTCAAGAAATGGTAAATCATGCGAAAAGAAAGAATGTAACTCTGCTTCACCAAAATAATCAGATTCAAAATATGAGTACAACAACATGTGGCTACTTTTGTTTATACTTTTTGAATGAAATGAATAAAGGAAATTCATATTATGATTTATTAAAAGTATTCAATATGGATGACACAATGAAAAATGAAAGATTCATCAAATATTATTTCAAAAATATCTAATTTATATATATAATGGTAAAATCATATTGTGTAAAACAGAAGAAACAAACTGAATGTGTTCCAGGGAGCGAACGATACGTCAAAGCTAAAAATGGTCGAACCATGATGAAATGCACTTGTGCTGAATGTGGGATAACAAAGACCAAATTCATCAAGAACAAGGGAAACTGATTGAGCCCTCACAAACTGGGGGCTTACTTGGAGAGGCGTTGCTTAAAAGTGCCACAAAAGCTTTATTACGTGCATCTTGGTAGAGCTGGAGCTGCAAAAGCTTTTAAATCAGATGTCGTCAAACAAAAAATAAAAGAGACGGCCAACCAATATCTTGATAAAGCATTAGACAGTTTCACATCAGATTTATCCAAAAAACTTGATCCCACCAGTGGTAGTGGTATTGATATACATAATGCCATTCTCAAGGTAGCGCCCAAGAAGGGTTTTGTGATGCCTGGTCATAGATATACAGGGCCAGGAAACCCATTGGAACAACAGCTGAAGTATGATCCCAACACTGGTCAGATACTTAAGATATATCAACAGCCAACAGGTAGAACAGATGCTGTAAGCATGCAACATGATGTTGATTACTCAGTTTGTGGCAACAAACCAAAAAGTGACGAAGTGAAATGCAAGAATGATGCAGATCGTAAGATGGTTAAGGCTTTGGATGCTATTCCTTGGAACGACAGACAATGGGGACATGGAATAGCTCGCAACGCTATAGCAGCTAAGTCAAAATTGGGTATGGGTGTTAAACCAAAAAAACGGGAAAAGCCGTCGAGTGAGGAAAACTGGCAAGAAAAATTAGCAGATGAGTCACATGCACCCATAAAACGCAACTTCACTCGGCGGCGTGTAATCACAAATCATATCGATGAAATATGGGCAAGTGATCTAGTTGAAATGCAACAGTTTAGTGAATGGAACAAGGGTTACCGATATCTTCTAATGGTTATCGATGTATTCAGCAAATATGGTTGGATCGTTCCAATGAAAGATAAGAAAGGCGAATCTGTCACTGAAGCATTCAAAACAATATTGGAGGAAGGCAGAAAACCACAATATCTATGGGTTGATAAGGGAAAGGAATAGGACAATTAAATCCAAAATGTGGAAACAGTTCACAGTTCAAGGTAATACAATGTATTTAGATATGGTACCTGAACTAGTAAAACAATACAACAACACAAAACATTCAAGCATAAAAATGACACCAGTTGAGCCTTCAAAGAAAAAGAATGAGGGTACAGTTTACTTCAATCTATATGGTGATATGGAAACATCAAAACAGAAACCAAAATTTAAAATAGGTGATAAGGTCCGAATATCTAAGTACAAACGGAATGTGTTCGATAAAGGTTATATACCAAACTGGACAGAAGAAGTGTTCACAGTTGATAAGATCCAATACACTAATCCAATCACATGCGAAATAAAGGATCTCAGAGGTGAAGATATTCAAGGGAGTTTCTATGAACCCGAATTATTAAAAGCCACGCAGGATGTTTTTCGTATTGATAAAGTCATTCGGAGGAACTATAAGAAGAAACACGCTTTGGTGAAGTGGAAGGGATACAGTGATGATTTTAACAGTTGGATTCCAATGAAGGATTCAAGAGCACTATAAACTCACATAAGAATATATTATTTAACATATATTGTATAATTCAATACAGTATATGCTGTATTATTCGCTATCAATCGGTAGCCAAAAATATAATTGTTTCTGGCTATTTGTAACATCTTTTATTATGGGCAAACTTATTGCCATTTCTATAAACTCGGTTGCAGTTCGGACATTTGTATTCCTTGTTTTGCCATTTTTTCACAGCTTCCATTTGGTGCTTCTTTTTGTCTTTAACTGATACTCTTCGTGGTCTTTTATTTGCTGATTTCTTATGATTGTTTGGTAAGTCCTCTTCTTTGATGTATTCAAATGTGTAAGAATGACCATCTTTCTTCGATATACTTGATTTACAATTATTGAGACCCACACATACCATTTTGATGACACCCGCATTTATTTGACGATGTTGTTGGATGGCATACATACTGTTATAATATGAAACTTCATTTGTTTTTTTGTTAATGGCTTTCACACACTTTTTATTCTTATGATTATTCGCAACGAATGTATAATCACGATCCTTTGCCGACTTTTTGCAATTATCTTGTGATGTTAGAAGCTGTAAATTACATAAGCGATTGTCTTCTTTGTCATTGTTAATGTGATCAATCACTTTCCTTTTGGTATGATACCGTTGAAACATTCCCAAACAAATCGATGGACTTGATAACCCTTAACCCCAGATTGGCCATGTTTTCTCACACAAACATTCAAGTAACCTCTATGAGTCTTGTTCCCTTTGTAGGGCACTTTTTAGATTATATTAATAATGTTTCCATTTTCATCCGAAGCATATAAATCATAAATTGGATGAACAGAATAAACGCATTCGTCAATTGTAATTTTTGTCATTATAATATAGATTAAATAATATCTCTTTAAATATTTTACCAAAAAAGACACTTTAAGATTTGACACTGTATAAAATTATTATGGAAAAAATTATCTAATAATATGAACACCCGCGATCTCTCAAAACTGACCAAATCTCAGCTTATCAAATTGTTGATGAAGCAAAATATAGAAATAAAAAAGTTCTTGTTAAAAAATGTGAAACAGCAACCCAAAAATGACAACATAATTCATCCACCATTGGAATTCAGGGATGATTACAAACCAGTCCCATCACCAAGGACTAAAAAACCAGCCCCATTACCAAGGACTAAAAAAAACAGTCCCATTACAAAGGACCAAGATAGAGGAAGCTGCCAAAGCTCTGAAAGGCTATACAAAGTCTTTTGAAATTGGTGTGAAAAACAACAAAGACCCCTTAGCACAACTACAAACAACAAGAAAGGCCATTGAATATCATATTGTGAGTATACTTACATCCATGAAAAGTATAAAATTTGTTGAAACGCTTAGGGTGACATTCAAAAACTTAGCGAATGACAAAATAGTGTAAAAAACCGCATACTTCAACAGCAAACCTCAAACCATCATCAATAACGTGAAAATCCCAGAAGCGTCACAATTATCAAAACAGCAAATCTTGAACATGATAGCTCAATGGGTATCTGAAGGTTCTGGTTGGACTATTCAATCTGTTGACAATCATTATCTTAATACTGTACAATATCAACCAATGAAAGGCTCCTCATACATTAAACTTCCACAAGAACTTAGAAACAGTAAAAAGGGATTGATCAACATGAAAAATGAGGATAATGAATGCTTCAGATGGTGTCACATCAGGTGCTTAAATCCTCAAGATAAAAACCCACAACGAATTAAAAAATCTGATAAAGAATACATCAATAAATTTGATTACTCTGGAATTGCATTCCCAGTAACCACTAAGCAGTACAATAAAATTGAAAAGCAAAATGAGATTAATATTAATGTATTTGGATATGAAAACAAACAACCATATCGGATCTTCGTATCGAAAGAAAAATATGGCAGACAGATGAATTTATTATTGATAACTGAAAATGATAATAAACATTATGTATTAATTGAAGACTTCAACAGGTTTATGTTTAACCAAACGAAGTATGAGCATAAGAAGCATTTCTGCATGCATTGCCTTCAATGTTTCAGCTCTGAAAGAGTATTGAATAACCACAAAGACAGCTGTATGCAAGTAAATGGTGCACAAGCAGTAAAAGTGCCTGATAAAGATAACAACATATTGAAATTCAATAATTTTCATAAACAAATACCAGTGCCATTTGTGATCTATGCAGACTTCGAGGCCATAACAGAAAAGATATCTGGTTGCCAACCTAATAATGATAAATCATATACAGAGGCATACCAGAAGCATACAGACTGTGGATACGGTTATAAGGTTGTCTGTTGCTATGACGATAAATACAGCAAACCTGCAACAACGTACAAGGCTGTGTATAAATTCATGGAACATATGTTGGATGAAGTTAAATATTGTAAGAAAATAATGAAGAAAGAATTCAATAAACCATTGAGAATGACGAAAGAAGATGAAGAGCAATTTCAAAAAGCCGAAGAATGTCATATTTGTGATAAAAAATATACCGATTAAGATATTCGAGTTCGAGCTCATTGCCATATTACTGGTAAATACAGAGGATCCGTTCATCAAGATTGTAATTTAAAACTCAGAGTAAACCCAGAAGAAGTAAAAATACCTGTTATATTTCATAGTCTCCGTGGGTATGACTCTCATTTCGTCATGCAAGAGATTGGAGCCATTGTCAAGAAACATACATACACAAATAAGAAAGGAGAAGAGCAACAGATTACAATCAATGCCATACCCAACAACATGGAAAAGTATATGGCTTTCATGCTTGGCAATCATCTAACTTTTCTTGATAGCTTCCATTTCCTGAGTTCCAGTTTAGAAAAACTAGTGAGTAATATACCAAGAGAATCATTGAAATACACCTCTCAAGTATTTGAAGGTCAAGAGCTTGATCTAATGGTTAGAAAAGGAATATACCCATACGACTATATGGATAGTTTCAAGAAATTCAATAAAAAGCTACCACCGAAAGAAGCATTTTACAGCATATTAAATGATGAACATATATCAAATAAAGACTATACCTTATACCTTGCGTCTGATGTCCTTTTGCCGGCTGATGTATTTGAAAACTTCAGGAAAACATGTTTAGAATACTATAAACTTGATCCATGTCATTATTTTAAATCTCCCAGTTTGTCATGGGATGCCATGCTAAAAATGACTGACATTAAGTTAGAGCTCATGATCGACATTGATATGTTCCAGTTCATTGAAAAGGGCCTACGTGGTGGAATTAGCTATATAGCCAATCGTTATGGTAAAGCAAACAATAAATACATGAAAGAATACGATGAGAAGGCACCCTCAAAGTATATCATGTATCTCGATGCTAATAACCTTTACGGTTGGGCTATGAGTCAGTATTTATCAACAGGTGGATTCAGATGGATGAATGAAAAAGAGATTGACAGAACAAACTTAGCCAAGTATAAAGTAGACAGTAAGAAAGGTTTGATACTGGAAGTCGACTTAGAATGCCCAGAAGAACTACTTGACCTACACAATGACTACCCACTGGGACCAGAAAAGGTGAAAGTAATTAACCAATGATGTTATCTGAGTACTGCAAAACATATCTGAGAAATATAATATATCAACCGGTCTGGTCAACAAGCTCATACCAACCTTAGGGAAGAAAGAAAAGTATGTATTACATTACAGGAACCTCCAATTATATGTTGATCTCGGTTTGAAGGTTACCAAAGTCCATCGAGTACTTGAGTTCAATCAATCCCCTTGGTTAAAACAGAATATTGATTTCAATACTGAGAAACGTAAGAATGCCAAGAATGCCTTTGAAAAGGATTTCTTCAAGTTAATGAATAATAGCGTATTTGGTAAAACCACGGAAAATATCAGAAAGCGGGTAGATGTAAGATTGGTAACTGATGAGAAGAAACTGTTAAAATTAACCAGTAAGCCAACTTATGTAAGTAGTAAGATGTTCAATGAAAATCTGGTAGCTGTACACAAAATCAAAGAAACACTTACTCTAAACAGACCAGCATATGTGGGTATGTGTATCCTGGATCTCAGTAAGACGTTAATGCATGATTTCCATTACAACTATATCAAAGAGAAATATGGGGACAAAGCCAAGTTACTATTCACTGACACTGACAGCTTGATATATGAGATTGAAGCTGAAGATGTATACCAAGACTTTTGGAATGATAAAGATAAATTCGATAACAGCGACTATCCTGAAAGCTCACCATATTTTGACAAGACGAATAAAAAAGTAATAGGTAAATTCAAAGATGAAGCAGCTGGAGTTTCAATTTGTGAATTCGTTGGTCTACGATCAAAGATGTATAGCTATATGAAAGACGACCAAAAAGGAGGAAAGACCGCCAGAGGAATAAAAAAGAATGTCATCAAAAAAGACATCAAACATGAAAACTATAAAGATACACTCTTTAATAATAAACAGATGCATCACAAAATGAAAACAATCACTCAGCTGTTTCGATGACAAAAGATATATACATGAAGATGGAATAACAAGCTATGCATACGGACATTATAATATCAAACATTAGTCACATTCCTTAATTCTCACATTGGTCCCAGTATTAGTCCCAGTATTGGTCCCAACTCTTATTCTCATATTGGTCCCAGTATTAGTCCCAGTATTGGTCCCAATCATGATCCAAGGTTTTGGTTCCAGACCTATGTCTCGGGTTTTGGTTTAGGTTCCAACCCCTATCCCAATATTTGATTCCTAGGTTTTGATTCAAGGTTGTTATTCTGTATTTGGTTTCAGCATTTGGTTTTTTAATATTTGTTTTTTTAATATTTGGTTTTTAACATTTGGTTTTTAACATTTGGTTTTTAACATTTGGTTTTTAACATTTGGTTTTTAACATTTGGTTTTTAACATTTGGTTTTTAACATTTGGTTTCAGCATTTGGTTTTAGTATTTGGTTTCAGCATTTGGTTTCAGTATTTGGTTTCAGCGTCTGGTTTCAGTATTTGGTTTCAGCATTTGGTTTCAGCATTTGGTTTTTCCAGCAGTTGATTAATTGTTGGAGAAATAGTTGAGAAATACAGCACAAAAATCCAATGTGGAAAAAATGTTCCAGAACCGCTACCCACTATACTACTGATGTTTGCGGTGTGACTGGAGATGACACGTTGAGATAGCGTTTAGCGCCACGTAAAACTAACTGGAAACGATAACGCGTGTCCCAAACCTTGCCAAAACCCAAAAGCTGATTAACGTGCTTAAGGCTACTTAGATGGTTAGCGTGCTTGCCCTTTGACAACGAGCCTATGACTGAGCGACACACGAAGCTGGGAGATTAATAGATAAGCTGAACGATGTCATCTGATCGGTTCGTAATTAGCAAGAATCACTAACGTAATTATTGCACCAATATGATTTGTTTTACACCGTTCAGGCGGCTAGCAGTTAAATCACACAGAACTCGATAGACAACCATCTAGAATATCACTGCGGAAAGTTATCCTGTCTGAAATTTCGAAAATTGCGATCAAAAGTGAAGAATGTGCTCAAGAAATCAGTTCCTGCTTCATCTGTTTTACACAACATTGCTTGTAATTACAAATTGTGGAAAATCAGACATACTGAAAGGCAAACAAGTTTCTTTAGTAAAACGATTTCTAATAACTTCTTTCAATGCCTTCAGTCTTCACCACCAGCATCCACTCGCAGTTTGCAACTGCCTTTTGTTTGTTGTGTACGCGAACTTTTATGTGCAGCAGATATCAATCAAAAGAAAAATAACAACCTCGTTCCTAGGGCCTTTTCCCTGGCTTGGGGGCGGGGCGGGAAAAGGCCCTGCCATCGGCTGGTCACGTGCCCATCTTACACCCTGAAATCAATTAGCGCGGTTTGCGTAATCAAAAGTGCCAAATCAAGATGGCAGAGAAACTGCCTTGGATCTGCTTTTAATCGTTGAAACTTACCGTCGTTTTGTTTAAAGGCACTTCAAGTGAAATGTTTTGATTGTTTACTGAAAGGCACAGATATTGTTGCCGTTCTACCGACTGGCTTTGGCAAATCTCTGCTGTTTCAGCTTCTATCGGATTTCGTGCCTCT
>CM042749.1:26085917-26094423 GCA_022496165.2 Catalaphyllia jardinei
ATAATTTACACATTACGAAGTAATACTGCTTGTCTCTAATTCAACCGACAGTAATTTGTGAAGATGGCGCAAGAGACCCACGTGAGGTACAAGGATGTTTGTTTGCTAAGAAATGAATCTTACGAAGATTCATAGAAACTGCTTTGAAACTTAGAGTGACTCCTTTAGGTTTTAAGTCTTCTAGTACAATTGTTCATGGAAGGAAAAACCGTCAGTCACTCTTGGCCTGTCTTGATCCTAGAGATATAGCTGTTTGTTTAGCTTTTTTTCGGTTAAAAGTAAGGGAAATTTCGAAAAAGTGTTTTAAAAAAACGAGGATAAAAAGGTAAAATCAGTCCACGATCCTAAGAAGGCCTCTCATTAATGGACCAGAACAAGAAAGCTCAACAAGAAATGTTAACCTGGGCCGTCGTGATTACCAGACACTGAAAAAGAAAACATGGCTTTGAAAAGCATGAGAAGAAGACAGGGAAAAAGATGCATCTTTCTTGCGCGAGTAAAAGTTACCACGAAAGAGTGGATTTTGAGGGCCATTCACCCGAATGGAGAGTACTGTCAAAATGTAGTTTCCAACACTGTAACGATAGCACCAAGATATTGAATGAACATTTAAAATTTTAGAACCATTGAGCAACTTGTCATTAAAGGTTATGGGAACATTTGCAATACGGTAGGTGAATGCTGTTCTAACCGAGAGACGTCGGGAACATTCGGAAGGCCTTTCAGGTGATTTACGGAAAGTATTTCTAGACATTGTCGAAAATGACATTCTTAAAATGCAAAGATTTTTACACGTCTGCAGATTTTTGTACTTTTGGGGTTGGCAGATATGCACTTCAGTAAACACTACTGGCTCACGGGACTAGCAGTTTCCATTGGAAAGTGAAGTGCTGCGATCCACAGCATGAAATCCAAAATTTACGGATCTTTATTTCGTGCGTAAAGAACCGTAAATATACGGCCTCTTCTTTACGGACAAGTTCCGCGTGCGGTAAAGATGCGTAAATTCAGAGAGCGCGTAAAGACTGCGTAAAGGATATTAAATGTTCGTAAAGGATAAAAATCTGGATGGATATAATTCACAACTTTCTATTTAGAGAAATACTCAAGAAGTGAAATAATTATGTCTTATCCATCTTCAAAAGAAATACCCAATTATTTTGACCTGTTTCACTTTACACACTTTACGCATCTTTAACATTCTTTACTCATCTTTACGAAACAACCTTTACGGATCTTTAACTTTCTTTACGTTAGAACTCGTAAAGACTGTGTAAAGGATATTAAACGTTTGTAAAGGACAAGGATCTGGATGGATACAATTCACAACTTTCTATTTAGAGAAATACTCAAAGAAGTGAAATTATTATGTCTTATCCATCTTCAAAAGAAATACCTAATTATTCTGACCTCTTTCACTTAACAAACTTTACGCATCTTTAACAATCTTTACTGATCTTTACGCAACAACCTTTACGGAACTTTAACTTTCTTTACACCGGTCGATCTTAGGGCTTCTTTACACGACTCTGGGTTGCTTTTTACTCCGGGTCGAGTTACCGCAGAGAGTGCTAAAAATTAACACTTTACACAAACCCGGGTTGTCAGTCTACATGGTCTGCAATAGCATGTGGTTTGCTTCGAGCCTGACCCTGGTCAGGCTTTCTACTGATAAACTGAAAACGGCTTGAAGAAGATGACAAACAAAACCTTAGAACGTATAACGGAAAGGTGGGAGTCCCTGATGTACAAACCAATAAACAAAAAAAAAAACGTGGTTATTTCACGTACCAACCCGGGTTAGCTTTTGGCCCAATGTTTACATGTAAGAATTGAGGAAATTTCAACCCTTCTCGCCGGGTCAACTCGAGTCTCGACAAGGGTTTCCCGGCAAAGGGGGCTGACCCGGCTTGACTACTGTTTTCATGTAAACGCTTATAGCATTTGACAGCAAAAGGTTACCCGCCACGGTGATTCAACCCGGGCTAAAAAGCAACCCGGGGTCGTGTGAAGAGGCCCTTACTGCGCCTTTATGGAACGTGTAAAGGTATAAAAATGCATCTCGGCGTTGTTTTTTCGGAAAGTGTCTTAGTTATCAGTGTTTGTACCCATCTCTTTAACCAAACTGTTGAAAGAGAGGATGATCATCGTTTGTTGGCTGAGTTGTTGGCCCGGGTTTTTGGCCCTAGCCTGACCAAATCTGACCCTCTATCACGGTACGTCTATCAGCGGTTTTCCACATTAGGTACCAGGTTCTCTCGGTTTTCCCGCCATTTCTATTCTGGCGTCCAACTGGCGTCCTCTTAAAGGTGTGGAAATGTCGAATTCAGCACAAGCGTCGATCGATCTTTTGGAAATCCAGTTTACCATCGCTTTGTGTCCTGGCGATCCTTCGTATCCTTAGAGACATCGATATGGCGGTGAGATCGAGACAACAACATCAGGTAAGCGATGATTGCAGCAATTTGTTGTGTTGTACGACTACGTTTAACCCGTTTCAAGGATAAAGTAAGCTAAGGGTATCAAGACAGTTCGATCGAAGGTTGTTTCGATCGAGAGTTCATTCGATCGAAACCAAGGTCAGTTCGATCGAAGCAAAGGTTGTTTCGATAAATGGGTACTAAATGATGATAAAAACTACAGATTTGGAAGCGCATAATAGATCATTCTTCGTTCTTAGCACATTGCTTTGGAAAGGGATGATGCTCAAAATCTCAGCTTGATAACAAGGTTCAGGTAGCAGTTCTTCCAAGGTCTCACATGAATGGCTTAATACCCTTTTACAAATCTTATAGTTTAATACCTTTGTGCTATTATAGCACAAAGAGATTAACTGTAAGACTTGGTTTGCAGAAAATATTGTTTAAGCCTAGGTCATACTAGTGATATACAGGGAAAGAAAAAATAGGTGCATTTACCTGGGGCAAGTAAATTTGCTTTTGGGCAAGTGAAAAAAGAACTTCAGTGGCCCGGCGAGGAAGGGAAATTAGCCTTAGTAGCCTAGTGATTCAGAATAAAAAGCTTGATAAATAATAATTTCCAGTCAGAAGCTACATGTATTTCAAATCTTAAGACTGAAAGATTAGTTAACTTAATGCGTCTGTCCTGTTATTCATGATTAAATTCGTCATAACATTGCCAAAGTACCTGTGGATCCGTGAGGCGATAGCCGAGTAGATCCACAGACTACTTTGACAAAGTTGTTACAAAGTTTCATGAACGGGACAGATGCATGAGAAAATGACATCAATTGGTTTTTACGATAACAAATTGTCAAATTGTGTGCTCTCACTTGTTGACATTTCACATAAATTATAAATTCATGTCTGTCTGCATATTGACAATAAAAATCACCCAATGAATCTTGAAACAGGTTGCATGCATAAATTGGTAATTTCGCTTTTGTCTGCTAATTTCCATACCAGCTGCTACAATGGCAAATAATATTTAAGTGAGGGCAAGTGGAAACTATATACTGGCCCACTGGGCAATTGGTTTTTGATTTTTTTTCCTGTCCTGGTGACATAACTACACAAGGATGTTTTGTTTTGCTGAGTGAACATCCTGACATGCACTGTTATGTTATAATAGTAACATAAGAGCATGAGCATAAAACAACAGAAAAAGAAAAGATCTTTCCCTTAATCGTTATGTCAATGTTTACATCACCGACATAAGCAGAAATAATGTTCTATCATTATGTCATTACAATGCATGTCACCAATGCAAACCAGGCCAGACCCGTTATACAACTGTAGGTCAGTGTTCCAGATAAGCAAGGGGTCTCAGGTCAAAAATCCGACAAGGTCACCTACATGACCCAATAAACTGATAGAAAATTAATAATTATTTGGTGGAAATAGTGGGAATTGACCCATTGGAATTCGTTATTGACACCCAGCCTTGAAAACTTATCTGGAACCTGGTAGGTGTCTGGAAATATCAGAAATGAATAAATTGTGCAGATATTTTTGAAAGTTTGTGCCACTTGGAGTGAGCGGAGTACCTCAAAACATTTACTTCCTATACTCCATAGTTTACAAATTTTCTGGGATTTTTGGATGAAAAGATTTTTGATTAAAGCCTAATTTCAAAGTCTAAGTTGTTATAAGGCATGTACTTTTTGAGCTAAGTTAACTGTTCTGCTGCATCAACACACAGGATTGACATTGTATAGTCAGGTATCAACTTTTATTTGTAGAGATCAGTTTACTACCCAGTGGTAATTTCTGTTTCATGCCAATAAAAGCCCAGGTTCTAATACCATAGCCAAAACACAAGAGCACTTCGTCTTTTTCTTTGTTTTGACAAGTAGTTTGTGTAACTAATTTTTTGCTTTGATATTGTCCAGTTGCAATACTTATTTTGTGTAAGCTACGTGTTTTTTTTTGGGCAAGATACATGTATGTACATGTATTAACCCCCAATTTTTTTGCAGAAAATTACTTGTCGAGTGTCTGCCATCGAGTACCTGGACTGGGAGGATGACAAAAAGGAACATGTCAAAAAGTTCTGCACTATAGAGTACACCAGCTCTGATGAGAGTGAGCTCTCAGAAGATGAGACAGGACCTGATGTAAAGAGATTTGTTACAAAGAGGTTGGCTTGGGAGAGTCCAAGATTTAGGAAGCTTAAAGACCTCCTTGATCTTACATACAAAAAACCCCTTAGTCACCATGTGAGGGATTTTCAAACCCAAAGAGTTATTGGGGTAATATTTTTCTCAAGGGGCCCCCACATAATGCCCCTAAATGGTCCCTAAAGAGTGGTCCTGTGGCCACCAGCACTCTGGCACAGGAAGACATGATTAAGCAAGAAGTTTCACGTTAAAGGGGCTGGTTCGTAATTTTATTGCCTTCTCAGGAATTAAAACTACACCTACATGTAGATGTCATTTTGTTAAAATCACTTGATGGAACCTAAGTATCAAATTGCTTGAATTGCATGTAGGCTGTAGTACATGTTTAACTAAACTTTTCATTAGAAATTAAATAATTTCATCAATGATGGCTGTAGTTGAACACTTTGCTTATGCATTACAGGCTACTTGTAATTTGTAAATTGACAATTTTGGGTAAGAATGACCAGGCCTTAGGCCATATAAATTGAAGGGAACCAATGACAGTGAGGGAAAACAATCCTTTCTCCAATGCTGGTTGAACTTAGTAGCTTTCAGCAGTGAGAAACAAGTAGTGTGCAAGTTTAGACTGTAAATGTAGTGAAAGTACTTGTAGTTTTGGTAGGTAACTAGGTGGCTTTTACAAATCAAAATAACCAACTGATGCATGCAAGTTGCAATATGATAAGATTTATTTTTTCATTGGTTCTCTTTAATTTATGAAAAAATACAATAAATCCAAACTGACAACAACAGTAGTTACTTTCAAAGCATGCATGTCTTTTAAGAAATACTAAAAAGTGCTGTGTTGTTTTCGTGATAACTTGCTATTGTTTTAAATTAGGAGTTTCTTCGAAATATTATTGTATCCAACACTTAAAATAACTCACTTATTCAGAATGTACTTTTAGAATTATTTAAAAAAAATAAGTGAGAATTCGCAAGCAAAGCTATAAGGTAATTGCATCTCTTTGTTGTGGGCAAAAAAGTTGTATGTTTTTTGTTCCAGTTGAAAATATTTATCTTTTCCTATTTATCTTTTACAGGAGATGGGGGGGGGAGGCGTTATGGAATTAATTTAACTGCGTATAGGGTGAGAATGTCTTCGTTTGAGTGCATTTGGATGTATAGCATGAAAATGCTTATATGTTTTATTTACCTCTCCTATACTTTTCACTCTTTTTGTCACCATTATTTTTAAGCAGTGACAGTGACAATGGCTCAAGTAATAGACTGAGAGAAATTAAAGATGTCAATTAGACTTTGAAACTCTAGTTTTCTGTATACAATGTAAAAAGCTATTTAAAGTGATGGCAATAAAATGAATTACAATGTACATGTAACATTGTGTTGCTGCTCCTGTTGGGTGGGTCGCAGGGAGCCGTGTATCATACATTACGCCATTATATTTTCACTGTTTAGTAACATGCCTTTTTGATCACTTCCGTCTTTGTTATCGCTTTGCAGACATCATAAATTATCGCAGATTATCGTAAACATACTATTCGCTTTTTTTACAGTACGCGTAAAGGTAACCTTTTGTGGGGACTGGAACAAACTCTTTTACATAAGGGCCTGAAAAAACGCAAAAGTAGCAAAATAAAAGTACCCACAAAATGGTCATATAATTTACAGTCCATTTACGACAATTTACGGTGCGTAAAAAACCCCCGTTTCTTCCCTTTACAAACATTGTTAAGGTTATCTGTACGATTTTTTACAACATGCGCAAAGGTTGCGTTTTATTGTCTATCTGTACGACTTTTTACAACATGCGTAAAGATTGCGTTCTATAGTCTCTACCCGGAATCTTTACGCACTATGATTTTAATGCGTAAAGACGTTCTTTACGAATGTGTAAAGACATACGTAATGAAGCGTAAAGAGGATCCTTACGCATAATTTACGCCGTCTTTACGAATGCGTAAATTTAACTTTTCATGCTCTGCGAGTGAAGGTTATGTGGAACATGTTTTATGACATTTAGGAAGTATTGTAGAGAGACGAGTCAACATGAGCTACCAGATTAGAGTATTTTGCCAGAGGATAATAAGGTTAAACCTTTTCTATTCTAAAACACGTACTGGGGTGGACACAATAAACTGTTCACTCATGTTCACGGCCGTTCATGGCGACCGCATCACATCCCGATTAATTTTTGACAACTAGATATTTTGTTCCACGCTGTTTTGACTTGTTGGATCTTTAAATGCTCCTTGAAAATCGTTTCACGTTGCAGCGGTTATCAATCACACGCGACCTTATACGCAAAAAAAAGTCTAGACAAAATCTAAGTTTTTGTGGACTTCAATCATCTCCGCCTCCTTATCAACTGTATACAAAATTTACCTATGCTTTCGGCATGTAAGACTAGCTCACTAACTTACTAACTCATCCTTGAAATCTATAAATGAAAACGTTTGTCGGGTTTTTAGCTGCCTTTTTACTGACCTACATTGCAAAAACAAATAGAAATTCGCATGCATGAATCATCCCGACAGCAAGCAAATTAATCAACACGCAAACAAATTATTTCTGCACGTATTTTTCTTGGGACTACCGACTGAACAAAACTTAATTCTATAAAAGTAATAACTCATAACCATATTATATGGTTTTTAAGACTTTTCAGTCTTGTGCAGTCCGTAGCTTCAAGACGAACACGTTCAGAAATAATTTGTTTGCGTGCAGATTTGCTTGCTCTCGGGCCAGTCATTCATGCATGCGAATGAGATGAATCTCTGGCTATGTCTAGACTGTTTTTGCGCTGAAGTTCGCGTAAAGGGTTTCAAAGCGTTTCAAAGTTCCGGGATATGCTTCAAATCATGTCAAATGTCTGAGAAACAAATCGGCTTTAGTGATAGGAATTGTACAACCTTCACTTACTTTCAAACTCTTCGCCCGCGAAAACGTGGCTTTCTACCCGAAACAGGATTTTCTCTTCCACATCGATACCACTTCGATGGCAGAAGTTCTTCCGAATCGCAAGAGCCTCGATTTCGATTACATGAAATCGAGACAAATGCAGTGATATACATACATTTTTCAAATGAGGCTGGCATCTGGCGCAGGGAACCCAGGCTGGTCACGTACGCGACTGATATTAGTCTGCTCTCAAGTTGTTGAGGGCCCAAGAGACGCCCGCAGCCCTAATCTTGACAGTGACCAGCGGATTGCATAATACGCGTGCGCTCCACGTTTATAACAGGGACGCTGAATCCAGAAGTTGAAAATTGGTTTTTCCATGAAGAACGATCGGAATACGAAAAATGTGTCAATCACAATAGTTTGTCACATGGGATGCAGACTTCTGTCTCATGGAAGATCAAAGTGTGTTTATCCAAGCTTCTGTTACTCCGGCTCAAACTTTCGCCGGAAAAAATTAAAAACCAAGCGCTCGTCGAAAATGTGTTTTTTTCAGCAGAACGTGAGCTCGGAACATATATATATATATATCTTATTAACCAAGCGCGAGAGCCGTACTGGGAGAATATCGGCCCTAGGTCTTGAGTACAAAAAAGACCGAGGGGCGATTTTCTCCCAGTACGGCCCCGAACAAGCTTGGTTAATAAGAGATTTATTACACGACTGCATGAAGAAGCTTTGAAGGTTTTTCAAAAGTGCGGGATCATTCGGGACAATGCCTGGTCCAATACTTTGAGAATATTGGACCGGCAATAGAGCATTTTGATTGGTTGATTTTAGTTATTGGCCCTCTGCGTGCCTGAGTCGTGTAATAAAAATTTATATTCGTTTGAATCGTCGATGAAATGACCTTTTATAAAATCTCTGATTACGCCACAGGCGGCCCAGACGTTGTTTGTGATTTACATACGTGACAGTATTGCGTTACGTTTCGAGCCATTTAAGAGAATGTATGAAAATGGT
>CM042749.1:26094523-26109827 GCA_022496165.2 Catalaphyllia jardinei
CGAAAAAGCCTTTGATAGCTTAGAATGGGACTTCCTTGAAAAATGTTAAGAAAAATTCAATTTTGGATCAGATTTTAGAAGATGGGTCCATATCTTCTACAACGACGTTCAAAGTTGCGTTATAAACAATGGCTTATGCTCTCACTACTTCCATATAAACCGTGGAGTAAGGCAGGGGGACCCCCTCTCTCCTTACCTTTTTATCACAGCAGTGGAAATCCTAGCGATTGCTATACGAAATCAAGAAAATATTAAAGGAATAACTATAGGTGGCTTAGAAACTAAATTGCTGCAATTCGCCGATGACACAACTGCTGTCCTATCTGACTTGGATTCGGCGCGAGCCTTGTTTGAATTGCTTGAACGTTTTGAGAAAACATCTGGACTTAAACTAAATGTAAAGAAAACAGAAGCAATGTGGATTGGGTCACTTCAGAACTGTGAAAATGAACCGTTAGGGGTCAAGTGTAAAACGTGCGTCAAATTTTAGGAATATATATCACATATGATGTGCAAATATTAGTAGAAAAAAACTTCAAACAGAGGTTGAAAAATATTAAAAACACAATAAATCTATGGAAGTCAAGAGGATTATCAATTTACGGGAAGGTAAATATTATTAAAACTCTTTTATTTCCAAAAATGATCTATCCTAGTTCGGTGATTTGTACTCCGCATGAAGTCATTAAAGATTTCAATAGTTTGATTTTTCGATTTTTGTACAAAGGCAACGACAAGGTTACCCGACGTTCAACATATGCACCCTATCACCAAGGTGGCCTTAAAATGTTAGACTATGAAAATATGGTTAAGGCTTTGAGGCTAAGCTAGTTAAAACGAATAATTGACCCAGATTACTGTGGTTTCTGGAAATCTTATTTTGATCATCTCTTGGTGAACGAAGGGGGTTTATTTTTAATTCAGTGCAATAACGATATCAACCAATTAACAATCTCGGCAAATTTTTATCGAGAACTATTGGATTGGTGGTCAAAATTAAGAGAAGTCAAGGATCCCGATAATATACATAAGTATATTTTATGGAACAACAAAGAAATAAGGATTGACGGCAAAAGTGTCTTCTATAAACATTTCTTTAATAATAATATCATATACACAACTCATCTGCTTTATGAGATGACAAACATTGAGTCCTTCAATGTCGTCAGGGATGCAGGATTGAAGAATTCCAACTTTTTAGTATGGACGGGTTTAAGGCAATCAGTTCCACTGAAACTGCGTGTTCAAGTGCCCAATTTGAAAAAATCCGTTGATTTAGAAAAATTTAAGTGCCGTGATTATTATCATCTTCTTATAAAGCAAAAATACGAAAAACCAACTAAATGGGCCAAGTTGAGAGTAGAATTTAATCTGGAGGATAAGCATCTTTCGGAGGCTTTTGTTATGCCACTGAGAGTTGCAACTGAACCTTATCTACGTTCTTTTCAGTATAAAGTATTAAATTCTGTTCTATATACAAATGAATTACTTTGTAAGATAGGCTATATTTCTGACCCCAACTGCTCCTTCTGTCATCAGACTACTGAGACCATATCTCATATTTTTTTTGATTGTTCCTTTTCTACTTCCTTTTGGAATGAGACGTGTGAAAAATTTTTAAATAAACTTAATAGTTGCGTTTGCCTCTCTTTAGAATATCGTGAGATTATTGTAGGATTCTTAACGGGGGAGATGGATCTGCTTAACTATATAATCATTTTAGGAAAAACGTACTTGTGGACTTGTCGATGTAAAGATACGAAACCATCTTTCAATCACTTTGAAAGAATTTTATTAAATAAATATCAAACCGAAAAGTATATTTCTTACAAATTAAATAACATCAATCCGTTTAAGAAAAAATGGAAAATTTTTGAGGAATTGTTTCTTTTAAACAATTAAGTCTACAATTATGTGCTTGTTCTAAATAGTGTAAGTATGAGTAGTGCAATGTAAATGTAAGTATGAAATGAGAATTGTAAGTAGTGTGAAGAAAAATAAAATGGGGAAAAAAAAAATTACTGGATGAGGTTTTTGTGATATCCGGAATAATCTTGGTCGAGGTAATTAGGGTTATCAACCAAAGCGAAATGCTGAGGCTGATAACTCTTACCTCGACCAAAATTATTCTGGATTTCACAAAAACCGAATCGAATAATTGTTTTATTATACATTTAACGAAAAAAATGGAAGTGATGTTTTTGCTTCTTCACTGATGGGAAGCAACTTGACATGATTACCCGTGTCCTTGACATGATTAATTATTGTATAATCTGCAGTTATGATGTCATGGGTGCTGATTTCAAAATTCACTGTACGCTCTCGGCAAATCAGAAAAAAAGTTAGAGATTCGAGCTATAATAGTTTTTTATTGATGTTGTTAGCAATAACTTAATTAGGCCCAGGCCCTCTGATTGACTCCAGGTCAGTTGTTGGTTGAAATCAGCTTCCACTTGATTGCTTCTCAGTTGCTCATTCTAGTTGCAGGACTGAGCGATCACGCGTGGAATCGTCTTCACTCTGGGACTCGATCAAAAAAACACTCACATTTTTATAGTCTTCGTCGATCATCATGTGTTGGTAAGGTAATCTGAACATTTTTTAGCAGAATAACATTCAACGTTCAGGATTTACATCGAAAAGAAGAAAGAAAATCCGATTTTAACGGATCTTCGCTCGCCTCCCCAGAGGTCTGAACAGCACGAGAGATGGTGTCAACTGAAGCATATTGTAATATTAACCCATAATGCAGTTCGGCGCGTGGCCAACCTCCTCTGGTTGGTGTACAAACAAATTCCCAGAACTCTAATGTCATGAGAAATAAAGGACGGTGAAGGAGAATTAACAGTTAAATATGGTGCTGAAAGTGGTCAAGGATAAGAAGTCTGTTAAATTATATATAGTCCTCTACTAGACCAAGGCTAAAAAAAAAGTTCAAGCTTGCTCTTCGGACAATCAGCTCTCACATTTTCAAGTCTTGGTTTACTTATTTTTTGATGTGAAATCAATGTTCACCAGTATTCCACTTCAATTGGCGTTACATTGTACTGAGACCGCTGTACAACAATCCACAGTTAAACTACCGGTACCGACAGAAGACATTATGGACTTTCTGAACCTTTGCCTTACATCGACTTACTTTCAGTACAACGGTAAACACTACAAACAGTTGCATGGAACAGCTATGGGGTCGCCCGTTTCTGTTGTTGTCGCAGAAATTGTGATGCAACACGTAGAGGAACGCGCCCTTGCAACTTGCCGACAAACAATACCGCTCTGGTTACGCTACCTTGATGACACCTTTACCGCCGTTCACAAAGACGAAATCAACGCTTTCCACGACCACCTTAACGAACAGAACGCCGACATCCAGTTTACCAAAGAAATCGAAGAAAATGGAAAACTTCCTTTTCTAGACTGTTTGATAAACCGTGACAACAATGAACTGCGAACAACAGTGTACAGAAAACCAACGCATACCGACAGATTACTTGACGAATCATCCTACAACCCGACTTCACACAAAGCCACGACTATAAAGACTTTGACAAGGCGAGCGCAACTAGTTTGCGATACACCGGACAGCTTACGTGACGAAAACAAATACCTTGAACGTGTTTTTATCAAAAACAACTACAACGCTGACTTTATTAGACGAAACATTTTCCGACCTACTGAAACTGACGCAACGAACAAGAATCCGACACCTGTTACTACAGTGACTATACCTTATATTAAGGGAACTTCTGAGACTATCTCACGGATCTTACAGCCCTATAACATCCGCGTAGCCCACAAACCTACAACTACGTTACGGCACTTACTAACCAACGTTAAAGACCGAGACGAACCCAACAACAGACAGGGAGCTGTTTACAAGATCAAATGCTCCGACTGCCAGGCTTCCTACATTGGTGAGACTGGCAGAAACCTTAATACGAGACTGACTGAACACAAACGAGCCACGAGAAATGGTGATGTCAACAATCACATTGCTGTGCATCATCAACTGACAAACCACAACATTGACTGGGACTCTGCTCAATGCTTAACCTACAGTACAAACTATTTTCAACGACTGACTCTGGAAAGCTGGTGCACTAACTTAGAACAAACGCCTCTTAACAGATGTCAACAACTACCGGCACCTTACAAACGACTTATCCGCGACGAAAACGAAACCGACAAACGGACTTCTAACAGACCGGCTTAATTATTTTGACTTACAATAGACGGACTCTAACAGACCAACTTGACTAATAAAAGACGGATCGAAACCGACCAATGACTGATGACTAACTTTACATGAGTCTTCCAGCCAATACCATCATGGCTTAACTGACCAATCACTATCAACGGACCAGACTTATAACATCATCGACTGGCAAACACTATTCACTTGACTCTGAAGATGACTTGCGCTCAGGTTGTCGAAATGTCAGTCACCAACAACAGTTCTTTTCAGAACTATTTTCACTCGGACGATCACACAATACGAACTACTGATACTCCTGGGTTCAAACCATTTACTATTTTACTTATTTTCTTATTTAGTTGGAGAATGACTTGCCTAGGCCCTCGGCCATAGGGCAAGTGCTCAAGGATGAAAAGTAACTTGCCTGGTAGCAAATTCTACCTGTTCCAGATAGCTGGACTGCACTTTTTTAAGACCTGATTTACCCCTCTATGGATGCTTTGCCACTCACTCAAGCTAAGCATTACATTGTTGTGGGAGCATTTAAACCACACACAATAGCCTCTGTCACAAAGTTCTAATTGTTAAAGCAAGAAAGTAAGACTACTAAACAGCATCTTGACTTGGAAAAAGCTTCATTCGAATTTGCCTTCAACACATAGTTGCACAGTATAAGCGACTTCGAAACTTGCTTTGTCAGTGACCTCCTTCAGTTGGTCGCCAATTAAGATTTGAATTTGGGATGACCTCATGTAACCATGCACGAAAAATATACCTTGATACAGAATAATAACAACTGACAATAATAATATGACCAGGTATAAACAATAAATAAATAAATTATAGATAGAACTAAACCAGCACATGATAAATAAGTAGACTGAAATAAAACTCAAAACTATTAGTTTGTGGTTAGTGTGTGGTATTAAGGTTTATATTTCATGCATGGTTACATGGGGTCACCTTGGATTTAAATCTGTCATGTGGATCAAACTAAGAGGTCATAAATGAAACTAGTTTTGTAGTTGTATATACTGGTGTAACTGTGCGTTGAATTAAAATTTGAATGCAGTTTTTCCTATCAAGATGACGTTTAGTGATTATACTTTAGTGATTTTGACAAGCAGACTGTTGCAGAAATGATTTATACATGTAATCCGAAAAATAATTTGAATGACGTCTTCCCTAACCCAGATTGTTCCAAATCATAATTTTACACGACTAGTAATATTCGTAAGATTCCTTGTTCAGAAACTTATAAAATGTTGCAGCTGAAAGGTCAATGAAAAATTAAATACAAGTGCTATGGTGCTGCCTCAGTTATCTGCATGGTATTTCGTGATTGTTAAAATTACATATTACAGAAACTTGTCATTTTTCTAAGGCATCCTGCTCATCCTGGAGTTTCTTCTACGCGGAATAGAAATAATTTATTAACGTAGGGACGTTATACTTCCAATTTTGTTTTTTAATTTAGTGGAGTTTAGAGTTTGAATTAATAGCCTCGGAGATAGCAGCACTCAGTCAGGGGCGTAGCTACGTGGGGGTCCTGGAGTGCTGGTGACCCACCCTCTGTTTTGTAAACCTTTTTTAATCAAACAACCTACAACAGGTGGTAACAACGACACGACAATCTAGTGGGTACCCTCGCCTTGACTCAGTGTGTACCCCCCGCCCCCTTTGAAAATTCCCGCCTACGCCCCTGTCAGTGGACTCTTAACAGTTATGATAAGGTAAAGTTTAAGGTTAAGTTTGTCAGGTTATGATGTACAGCGAAAAAGAAAACAACTTAAGAATTTGTTTTACCTTTGGAAATGGGAAATCAAGCCTACTTTAACTGCATTGTCAGCAAAACACCACACGGGCACATTGAGCTGCCATACGGATACATACGAGCACATACGAGTAACATACGGATACAGACTATACGAATACATAGGAACACAATACGATGGCTGTAGGGTATAATAAACCTGAAGTGTACTATTTTTTCCTTTACGTTGCATTTTTACATGTGCGGGGGTCATAGGCGTAGCCAGGATTTTTCAAACGGGGAGTCACACTGAGTCATACACAGGGTACTCACCAGATTGTCACCTGACAAAAAAGCTTACAAAGGGGGGTCCGGCCCCCCCCTGGCTACGCCCTTGGCGGGGGTCATGTCTTGCACATACACGCGGGTACCACACACATGCGCATGAGACACATACTCCATCGTTCGTTTCGCCGCTGCAGTGACTGCAAAAAACTGTGATTGAAAATTACTTTCATTGAACATGTTGTGTGCATTCAACGATTTGTACTGGTTTCACAAAAACCTGTCAATCATTTCTTTTAAAGATTGTTACGAATGCAGACAGTTTTTTTATTCGAAGGAAATAAAGGTCTCTTATGCGTCACCGAAACTTTATCGGTTTCCTTCATTAACACATAATAGCATGACTTTTACGTGGTATTTTGCAATAATACCGTCTCGTAATATTTCAAACTTCTCCAGATATTTGGACAATTTTGAAATATCATTCGCCGTATTATTTCCAAATACCACTGCAGGTCATTCTATTACCTATACATATCTTGTGGTGTATTTTTTTTTCTCGGTATAAATCAACTCCGACCACAATCACAGCTCTTATGAAATGCAAACGGGTTAGAATTGCTCTGCCCTCTGTATCTTGTAGCGTGGCCGAGTGGTCTAAGGTGCTGGTTTAAGGCACCAGTCTCTTCGGAGACGTGGGTTTGATTCCCCCCGCTGCCAAGCTTCTTAAGTCTTCTCAACATCTCAACAGTGGCTTGATTAAATACTCAATACAATATTGTAAATTTTACGTTATCAATTAATGTACTCTTGTTCTTAAACTATCGTAACTTGATTAAGAATACAACAAACATCGATGACAAAAATTTTGTTCCAGCGCATTTGTTTTAAGAATTTGTTTATTTCGCTACTTGTTCTGTCCAGCAAAATTTGTACGTTCTTTTCAGACAGTTTTTACACAACACTTAGGTTGTAACAATGGACTTCTTGAGCCATATTTCCTGCTGACAAATAGCTCGTTTACGCTGTGTTTGTCTTATTTACAGGCGATGTTTTAATAGCTTGGTCACATTTGTCATATTTCCGAAGCAAAAATTTGAAAGCTAGCTAATGTCTGATTAACTCTCATCTATACGGAAAAATGGGAAAAAAGGATTTGGTTGGACGCGCGATAATTAGGAAAAATTCGAACATTGAACCAAGAGCCTAAACTGATAAGGAAATTTAGCAGATGGAGAGGTTAGTACATTAGTTTGATTATTATATGGATCTTTAGACTGGACTACGACTACGAAATACAAGCACGCTATTCGAAATTCAAACCAGTGACGCTTCCAGACGGTTCGCTCTTCACGTTGAATTGGTTTTATGCAGAGAGGATAGGTCATGGAATGAGATGGGTAAATGACGTTATAATGTGAATCCTGCAAACTAGTACTCGTACTCGAATCTAAGTCCCTTATTGGTGCGGTGAGACTTCTGTAGTTTTTCGGTTAAAGGCTCATCATTCGTTAAATCCCTTTCATCGTTTCGCGCTTCAAACTTCCTTTTGTATACAGCTGTTTCGACAAAGGTTGTTCCACACAAGCGTAAAAGCGAACGTGACAGTGCCGATTAGTATTACGGGGTAGTGATAGTTTGGTGATCCTTAATTGAGGTTAATAGTGTGTCAGGAAAGCAAAGCAGAAGTACACGTGCTTGTGCTCTTTTCCTCTATCATGATGAGATGCCCTTAGCTTTAATCAAGCAACCGTTGGCCAGCATTACCCGTAATACCTTTCGACATTGTCGCGTGCGCTTTTACACTTTTGTAGGACAACCTTTCTTGAAATAGCTGTATTATTTATACAGCTGAATCAAAATCCAATATTCCCAACAGGTCAATTTTTATCAATTTTTCCCAACTGTCCAAATCAAAATAAATTGGCTAGTTTTTGCTCGAACGTTTAGTTTAGCTTTGAACAAACTGTCCAATTTCGGAAAAATTTGGATACTTTCCATCAACCAATCAAATGTCAAGATAAATAAAAGAACAGAGTATTGGCCAATTAGGTTGAAGCAAGTATCACTGCCATCAAACGTCAGCGAGCGATTGTAGCTGGCTAAACTTTATTATGTTTTGTTACTATATGCAAGGCTCTGTCTTACAAGGACTGGGAACTACCAATGAAATGGATGTTCTTTTGCCATAATTGTAATAAACATCTTATTAACCGAGTTAAGTCGGTCTGTACGGGAAAATCTTGACCTTGTTGTGTACAGACCTGACTGCGTTCGGTCTGTGATTACGATCTCGGTCAAGATTCTCCCATACAGCACTCCTGCTACAGCGCTTCTGTTAATAAGAGCTAAATAAAGGCATATTTTCTCGACTGTGCTCTCCATCTTTTGGACGTCCCAAACTTTCAAATGGAGTCTTCAGCTAGGTTTCCAGAAATAGGAGCCACTGATTTAATCGAGATGAGAGAGAAATATCATCTGCTTTTGATAATGCAAAAGAACTTTCTTGAAGTGAAATTTCATAACAATTAGAAGAGTGGATTAAAGTTCTTTAGACATTTCTACGAGGCCAAATACTGGCTTTAAAAAATAATAATAATAAATAAATAATGAGCAATAATGAATAAACTACCTGATGTCACGTTTCAACTATCGCTTCATGTTATTTTGCATAGCATGGAATTGTTTTCTTTTTGTAACCTTGCCACTGAGTGATATCACATGAAGACTACATGAACTATCTGGGGTTTATAGCGGATACCGTAGAATTCCGAAAGTAACGGCCCCCGTTACTTTCGAATTTTGCCGGCAAAAGGGGCGGCTACTTACGGGTAGCCGTTAATTTCGGGTAGCCGTTATTTTCGGACAGGTAAAAAACGTTTGTAACTCGAAATGGTCTCAGACAAAGAGGGCACGTACTATGAAATTTAAAAGTCATTCCATTTAGGTATATTCTTAGTTTTTAACGTAACCAGATGAACAAACAGTAAACAAAACAGACTACCTAAGCGGTACGCTATACATGCACGATTACTAAAGCTGCACAGTACATTTTGCAGCGTTCATAAGTTTCACTCACAGATTAAATCATGCACAACCGATCCTTTTAACGTTCTTCAGTCAAGCATGTGCATGTGCTCCAAGATAATCTGACAGTTTTTACAAGTTCTAGTTTTCTAATCTGTATATATTGAAAGATAATCACGGTTTTCATGACAAACTGTGGTGTTTTTCTTGTTTGTGTTACTTCCCAAAGAAGAGATATTAACAAACAGAGTATTTCTCTCGTTCCAGTTGAAAATGTTACGTTAAATAAGGTCACGGTACTCCTGTAAACCTGTAAACCGCATTCACTGCCTCCTTGGTGATTGCAGAGCATTAGTACCATCTAATCGCTTTCATCAAATGTGAGGCGTTCAGGACCGTCTAGCAGAATGCCTCCCCTCGGTCTTTATTGTAAGAATCACGCACGATTGGTCCGTTCTCGGGAAGAACGCGGCAAAACAGTCCAAATTCCACCAGCTAACGGCCAGCTCCCTGCAACGGCCACAATTTTTTGCCTCGGCGAACATATCGATTACTTCATGGAAAGCGTGTGCATACGGGATTTTCACACGAATTGGTGAAGTATGTGAAATCGAACGAGTGAGATTTGTGGTACAAAACCAACGAGTGTGAAAATTCCGTACAAAGCGCTTTTCATGCTGTAATTTATTTACTTTATATAAACTGAGATATTTTTATTCATTCAGCTTTAATTGGTTCTGTAAACTAATTACAAAACTCCTGTATTAATTTTTTTCGAAAAATTAAGCTTTTACTAAAATCGACAGGTAAAAATATCACCAATCACTGAAAATCTTAACTGGTGCTAAGGATAGCAAACCTTTCAATTCTTAATCAGTAAATATGTAACTGCTAGTTTAAAAATAGCGAAAGTTGGTAAGCTAATAAAGTTAAGTTTGTCACTGCGGAGGGCTGCTTGATGCGTTTGAAGCTTCGTGTAGACTGTGTTGAGTGATCGGTGGAAGTTGGTGACTTATCTTATTTTATTTTACAGTTTACAGTGTTTATGGTTATGTTGAACTGTCTTCCTTGAAACACTGCTCCACTAAATAGACCTGTTGTAGGAAAACTAGAACTTTTCATGAGTGAAGATTTAACAGCGCTCGGTGGCCACTCCACTTCATAAACTTGACACTGGCCTTTTTTCTATAGACGTACTTGTAGTATTTCCACTCAGAACCAAATACATGTTTTTCGGTTGTTCGTTTGAGACGGTAATGTAATTGTTGACGCTTTGGACGTTTCTGTGACCAGATATCCATTGCATTATATGTGTTGGTAGAATGTTGTTGTCGTTCAGTTTTTTGTGCGCTGTGGTTAGTAAGTCTTCGCTTCTCATCAAAGCCTGCTTTGTCTGCCATAGTTTTCATTAAACTATTTAACTTGTTGACTCCCATTGCACTGGCCTTGAACCATGGTTTTACTGTAGTATAATTAATACCAAGATAAAACAGTGAATTGTTATCCTTCATCGAACTAGGTCTTTTTTCAGGGTAAACTTTGTCAACAAACACTGGATCTCTGTCCGGCGAACCGTTTGCGAAACTGAAAGCTTTAGGTTTAACTGCTCTGACATTCCGAGGCTCGGCTCCGGGTCTTGTTTTTGTCTGTCTCTCTGAATATTCTAGATATTCAGCTCCATTCACATTTGTTAACAGTTGAACGTCTCCCCACTTCATACGACGCTGCTCATCACATCCTCTCAATCCAAAGTGTTTGGTGTTCAAAAACCACATCGTATTTAGCAAGGCCTCACCGAGTATTTGAAATTCCAAGTAATTGTTTATCGTACGAAATGTTTACTTCTTCGTCGGTATTAGCTTCTGCTGCTTTTGACTTGTTTCCTTTGCCGTCTTTTTTGAGTTCTCCACTTCGAGCTGCTAAAGCTTGTCTCACTTGTTCAAACTGGCTGTATTCAACAACACCGCAAGGATATTTGCAAGCTTTCAAGTTGCGATTAAAGCTGCAAATTAGCCCTCTTAAACTGGAAGGCTCGAAATTGTCACCATCTTTTCTTCTAACAGCTAAAATAAATTCACTGATTTATTCATTAAGCTCTTCTGGCTGGAATTCCTCGATTCTTCTGCTTTCATTTTTGGAGTTGAAAAACTCAGTTAGCAAACTTGCATTTCTTCGTGTCTTCGTAAGAGTATTTTTGGTCTTCGATAAACTAGCCTACAGGTTTGTCTAGAGACACAAACCTTCTTGATTGTTCAGTCATCTTTAAAAATATCTCCTAGCTCTTAATAAGTTTGAACTGCGAACAACTCGAATACACCGAAAATATTATCTTGTCAAAGCTGCCCCGGACAAACGCGGCTACCCGCGATGACCGCGAAAACACAATTCGCCTAAACAGTGGTTTGTGATTGGACGAAACGATTTTTTCACGTCTGTGAAACTCGTTTCGCCTCTCTGATTGGTCGAAGTAAAATCCGAAACGCTTTTTCACACAGCAAAACTTGATGCGAAAATCTCAATTTATATAAAATAAAGTCCATTCATTCACTAGTATTTTAACCTCTCTACAACGGTCAGCTCTACACACAACGGAAATAGTCACTGAAGCACGCACCAAACGCCAAAATTTGACCTCTGGACAACGGCCAGTTAATCAAAGACTGACAAGCGATGCATGCAAAACTCTATTTATTTATTTTTTTCTAAAAGGTGACGAAAATTGATCCGTACCCGTACGCCGTTGGTCTCTGTTTCTTTTTGGTTTCCCCTTTACTGATATAGTTTGATTGTATGACGAATTTCCATGCTGCAATAAGAATTTTGAAAACACTAAAATATTGCTCCTACCTCCCCATAAGGGCACCACAACACTTTCCTCTGTTGCCATGGTGACCGTTGTGATGAGATTCGCGTGTATTCTTGAAGTCCATTTCTTGCACTTGACTATCTACTAAGCTTGCGTGCTGTGTAAGTTCGGCCTCGTCGTTACCAAAATCCCGTAGCTCAGAGCCAGAGCCTTCGAAGACCATTGTGCAGAACGGTCATAGGTTCCAGTCTTATTGGCTTTGTTTGTTTTGTTTCTCTTTCTCAATTAGCTTGTGTTGCTGTTTGTGATTGACGTATTTCATGTTTGTCTTCAAGTTATTCCGCTGTAAAATAATATCCTTTTTCAAAGGAAGCACCTGCTCTGAGTCATCTCAAATTAATATTTATAATCATCGATTTAAATATTGCTCTCATTTCCAGAGGTTATTTGAGATGACTTACTGCAGCTGTCTAATTTACTTCAAAGCTGAAGCTTCTTCAACATTCTACGTATTCAGGAGAAAAAAGAGATTAAGGTTGGAGCTAGGCTGAATTTTCATGCTTATTTTTTTGTTTGCTTGTTTTTCTCGTCTTTTTTATTCTATCAAAAAAATATATTAAGAATGATTGTTTAGAGATAAGGTAATTAACGTCTTGTTGTAGTTATGCCCCCGTCTGCGCTATTATTTTAATTTGAAGCCTCGCCGTGGGTAAAACACTGGGTAACATTTTAAGCATTACGATGATATAAAGCTAGATCTGTTTAGGGTGCATGTTATTTCCTGTTTTCGTCTTTATACAATTATAAGCAAAACGAGGTGTTATTCAAGTCATAGTTCGTGGTTTGAAAACGATATCGGCGTGGGGATTTGCATTAAGCAGTCATGGTGGCATGAGTGCATGTTGAATGAGTTTAAATTGCTTGACTGCTGTAATAGGACCATTACCTTCAGTTCCTTTAATCGAGAACTATTTCTCCCGGACTGCCTTTTGCTCGAATGAGCTCCCTGTCAGAGATAATTTCGGTGTTCATTTAGGTTATGACCGATGTGATCTGAATACCAAACTGACAGGAAGCGCAGTTGAGTGTGCATATTGTATTTACATTGTTTGAGTCTAACATGTCGAGGAAGATAGGAAGTAAGCAAGAAAATTTATGTTCGAAATTAGCTTACATTTCATATTCGCGCAAAAAAGAAGGAGACCAGTATTCTCCAATACAGACCAAACAAGCCAGTTCAATAAAATATTTATTACAATAGCTCTTTTTAATCTGCTGCATGATAAACTGATGTGACTCTGCAATCTATTCTCATAAAACGTGCGCGCTAAAAGTAGGCATTTACTTACGTTTCTCGCGTCGCTTCTTTGGACATCTAACTAAAATTGCCCATAAAACATGAAGGTAAAAATACTTCTTCTTTAGAACAACTGTTTATTTTGCGAAATGAACTGAAAAAGCAATTCCCCGAAATAGTTCGAGAGCGGTCCATCTACAAAATTCAGACTGCAAAGGGAACCAATCAGAACTTTCCTTTTCCCCTCGCAGACCCGTTCAGCCATAAAATGGGAGAAAAGCCTTAAAGCACGTAGGGACCAAACATAATGAGATGTTCGCGTCTAGGGTTCGGTACCTTGCCAGACAATAGTCCACACATGTTAACTGTTACAGGGAAAGAATTTCCAAGAATCCATTTATTCATTTAAGAGGAAATTATTTCCTTCGATTTTGCTGTAACGTGACTGACGTCATCGTAGTGGTTCCCGTAAACTATTGGTGTCCATATTTATTTTTATTGTGTCGATGAGACTCGCACAGATGGCTTTGCTGATGTTTTGAGTTTTGGGGAAGTCTTTCAGTGGAGAGAGGTACGTTATAATGTCATTGTGAGTTAATTCATAATAGCTGGTTGTAAGATCTGTGAAACTAAGTGCTTCGTTTACAGTATTCAGAATCCGTTGATTCATACGCTCAACTTTTTCAAGTTTATAAGAACATTTCAGTTAAACTAGGCCGGCCATTGTGAAGAGAACAGCTGCAAAAAAATGATAAATCTAATGACGGATTCAGCAAATTTAGATCTCTTAAAGAGGGAGAGAATATTTCTGGAAACGAATGCTTACGTGAATCGCTCGACGATAACTTGAACGATGCGGAAATGAAGCATTCAATGATGAAATGTAAACTGCTAGAAAGCGAACATTCTGAAACGTTAAGAAGATTGAATGTAAGACTATACGAAATAAAACAGGAAGTCGATTATCCAGGAGGTTCAGTCAAATCGATAAGAAATTAAAGCTGCAAGTCAAAGAAATCAAAGGAACCGTAATCGACTTCCTCAAACGTGCTATCGCTGTACAATTCGCAAGATCGAGAACAGACTGACTGGAATATGCGGCGCCGACGCAGATGAGTTTAAAAGAGTGCTGCTTGCTCACGCTAAACTCCAATTGAAAGCCGTAAAGAACAAATGGTCAGAAAATGGGCAAAAATACGTCTTCAAAACTTGGAACACTGGTATTGTCTCAGCTAAGTGCAGATGAGTCAATGTTTTGGCAAAAATTTGACCAATTCAAGAGCCGTTCGAAGAAATACACAATAACCGGGGTTTTCCTGTGTTTAAACGAAGAGCCCATGAGACAACTGCCTCCTGCACCAAGATCACAATCCGCGAAGAAACCTTTCAATTCTTTCCTTTTATTATTTTATTTCACCATATGTTTATCTTTAATTTACCCTGTCAAATAGTTTTACGTATTTCCGGTACCATGCCACATAAAAACACATACCGATGAGATCATATAAAATATGGTTTTCAAAACAGGGCCGGACCGCGCAGCAAGTTTTCGAGGGTGGGGGGCATGCTTGTGGATTTCTATTCAGTTTCTCTAAAGTGACGGAGAATGCTATTTGAACGATAAAACTATTGATTTTTTACGACATCTTCAGTGATGTTGCTATCGGGTCTAAAAATTCACCATCACTAAATTGAAATATCATAGATTGTTATGTTATACTACTGATGTCAACCCAAATAAGGCAGAAATCCAACGATTTTGCTTGAGCTGCCTTGAACTCAACACTGAATAATTACTGAGCAATTATTACACGAGGCTGAGTATAATATGAAGAGTTATGTAGATCGAGGGGTGTTATCCACCGGGCTCAAGCCTTCGGCTTTGGCGGATAACCCCCTCGATCTACATAACTCTTCATATTATACTCAGCCTCGTGTAAT
>CM042749.1:26115807-26122179 GCA_022496165.2 Catalaphyllia jardinei
GGGCAAAAGATAAGGTACAAAAAAAGTCTCGCCGAGGCATTGAACAGGCTTGAGAAGCCAGAAAACGAAAGATAAAGCCGTTTCTTTAAAAAAATGACACAGAAATAATTTTATAGCAGCCTCAGTCGGCAGTTGAGCGCGACTAAACCACGCACAAACTTAGTCTTGGTAAGCCGAGAACCACTCCGTTATCTCGAATTTAACAAACCCAATAAACAAAATGTTTCTGAGATTAATTTATTTAAAAAAATTAACTTTTCCCAGTGTCAAAATAACTGTTGACTCGCTTTTTGATGTCAGGAATGAAACATCAAAACATCACTTCTTAAAATTGGTAAAATAACATACATAACCTTGCTTTCCGATGCGAATGTTCCTGTCCGTTTCATGCCACAGCAGCGAGCTAAGTATAGCTAACCACAGCTCACGGTCAACAGTATCGCAGCTAAAATCTGTCTCCGACACTATATCAAGCTGATTTGAGAATCACCAACCACAGAAGACAAAAATCTCCACTGTCATTTACGCTCCTTTCATTCAAAACTCGAATCAAATGGCCTCTGGGTTGACCGCAACCACAAGTTTTCTGAGACTATTTTTTCAACTCCTGCAATTTTCAAGGCAACGTCCAAGCTATTCGGCTCACAGAGCTGCTCCAATGACAAAAACTGACTTGATTATTCCAGCATTTTCTTCAAGATTTGTAGATTTTGCAGTTCAATTCTGCTTTCGCTGTAAGTTTTCATTCCACGAGAAGCGACGCTCGAGCCAGGTTTGACAGTGGCGTAATTTTTTTCCACCAATCACAATTCTTTGTACGCATAGCAACCAATGAAACTGCTTCATTTTGAATGTATAGATCACGTCAAATGGCTTTTTTTCGTGCAAAGGCGGGGCAAAGGCGGGGCAAAAGGCCGGCTTTCACGTTATGTTAAAATGTTTTGAAACAAAAAAGGCTTTTCGTTATTATATAAAACAAATAGCTTCCATGTTGCCGTGCGTCTGATTCAGTAATAGATCACAGAAGACGTCAAAATGTGGTAAGAACATCAGTGACACACTCGGCTACGCCTCGTGTGCCACTTTTTTGTTCTTACCACATTTTGACGTCATCTGTGATCTATTACGGCAACATGGAATCTATTTGTTAAATATATTTTTTTCAATTAAGACAAACAAAACCAGTGTAATAAATAAAACTTGGATCTTGGCTTTTCTTGATTTTCAGATTCAGAAGATGTTCATTACTGGAAGTTAGATGGCAGTGATGTTGACATCGGGTCAGTAAAATAGCTGCTGAGTATTTTAAGAGCCACTGCCAGTATAGTATACAGTTCGGAAAATTCGGATTTTATTTTATTGCGTCAAAATGACCCTTTTGGTGAACTTTTTTCAGAAATATACTTTCAAAGTCCCAGCGAGTTCCATTTTTGTGAAATCTAGGAAAGTTCGAAATACAGCTCTATCAACCAAGATGGCCGATGGAATTTACCCAAAATTGTACATTTTAAACACGCCAGTACAGAAAGAAGGGGACTTGCCTGGATTTCATATTCCCACAGTTTGTAATTTACCCTTTGTTCATTCTTTTGAGCTAAAATTTGTTTTGAAGTAAACACGTTTTGTCTACTTCTTGGCCGTTTGAAAAACTATAACAAAGGCTTATTCTGAGGTACTATTTAAAGTATTACTTAACTATAAAATATACAGTGTCTACGAATAATTTGTGTCATGAAACATGTCGAATTGTGTTTATAAAGATGACTGCGAAATCGAAGTTCTTGCTCGCTCGTCAAAAATGGTGTATTTGGTCAAAATGCCTTTTACAGTTTTTCGTCTAGCGCGCTTAATTTTCACGGGCCAAACTAGCCATTTAGATATGATATATCCATAACATAGCTCTTTCTTTAGAACCTTTTAACAGTCAAGATGTTCGCATTCTAGAGGAGTAAGTTCCTTTCTTTCTGTACTGGCGTGTTGAAAATGTACAATTTTGGGTAAATTCCATCGGCCATCTTGGTTGATTGAGCTGTATTTCGAACTTTTCTAGATTTCACAAAAATGCGAACCCGCTGGGACTTTGAAAGTATATTTCTGAAAATAGTTTACCAAAAGGGTCATTTTGACGTAATAAAATAAAATTCAAATTTTCCGAACTGTCGCCGGATTCTTCATATTTGCTGGCAGTGGCTCTTAATTACGAATTAAGACTTGTCGGAACGACTGACTACCTATCTTATTGAGACAATCTATATCTTGCACATTGCTTCAAGGCGCTTCAAGAGGATAAGTAGATTGGCCTGGCCATCCTGGTCCATGACTTACAGGCCAGTGGATTACCGTGCACATAAGTATTGAACAGGTTGCCACATTATCCTCCACATATTAAATTTTGAATTTTTTTCTAAAAAAGCTTGATAATTACGTTTCTAAAAGCGAATTCTGACAGGGAGAACGCTGTTGAAATACGATTCTCAACATTTCTAAGCGCTCACTCTCTACCTTTTTCTTGCCTTTCCTCGCCGAAAGGAGTTAATGGTGATAGTTGCCAAAGACAATTTTGGTAAAAAAAATGGAGGCTTTAGGTGTTATTATAAAGATCCTTTCCGCCTTCTACGAAAACGTTTCTCCTAGATATCAGTATACCCAATCAAAAATAAAATGGGATTAAAATCACACGGAGTGATAAAAATAAGAAGCTATAGTTTGGTCAGTGACGTATGCGCTGGCAAAACCGGCCTCAAGGAAGGGAAAGCGTGACCCGCAATACCATTTGAAGCTTTCATTAACAAACTATCACTTTCAAGGAAAATTACGGTAATAACTTTTCTAGTGGGAACTAGGTGACTGCAAGGCCAGAAAAACTACACAAGGACGAAGGAGAAAAGAAAACGGGCAAAAAACGTGAAACCCCCCAAAAACGAAAAGCCTAAAGGGGTGAAACCAAAAAACTCCAAAGTTTACTTTTTACCCACGCCCAAGCAAAACCCGGTATAAACAGCTTTGGGGATTTGGCTGGAATCTGTCTAGACAAGAGCCGGAAATAGGTGTATGCAGCTGAAATTCCCATTTTTGAGAAAATTTGAAAAATTAATGGGTCAATTGAAAAATATTTTAAATATACTTTAAACGGAAACAATTTTCCATCTTCTTATTGATTTTCAGCTACAACAATGATTCAGAATTCAGTATTGGTAGATGTCCTGAAAGCAAGTCGCTTACCTTCAATGAATCAATATCCTACGTTACAGCTCCTTGCATAGACCTCAACAAACGCAAAAGCTTTACATTTTCCATATGGATGTATTTAAAGTTAACCGCAAAAGACAAGTTTCCAACGTTTTACGCCGACATAAGAGGTTCAGGTAGAAGAAATGGTTTCCTCCTTTCCGTACGAGAGGATCGAGCGATTCGCGTGACAGTAATCCTGGGCGGCGACTCGAGGGAACTTTTAAAGAGCACTGATGAAAAAATACAACTGAACACCTGGACACACTTTGCTATTACTTTTAATGAGGATACGGATGATTTAAGCTTGTACATTGAGGGGAAGAAACAGGAATATGCATCAGTGTGGCAAGGGATAGATTATTTTAAACACTTGGGTGAACCCATCTGCACCATTGGTAATAAGCCTGAGTTTCGGGCTGACCCAAAGCACCAGCTATATGGATCAGTAATGGATCTTCATATTCTCAGCACTGCACCAGATGATATCGTTGATTTGCTCCGAGGTACGTTCATGTTTGTATGTATGAACTGAAGTATTTAGATTTTAGGATTTGCATCCCTCTCAACCTGGCTTCAGTCTAAAGACACGATACTAGGGAGGCGGAACATTCCCGTAGCAACACCGTCTGAACAAAAAATAATGAATTAAAGTTCCACTATGATCAATCGATACCCATTTTTTTACATTTTCCTACACAATAGGTCTTTCCTAGATATCTTCGCGAATTTCAATCTATTACGAACATTGGAACTCATGTTTTTTGGACCTTTACTTCTTTACTTCTCCTTGTTCCAAGTCTTGGTTGAGAATTGGAGAAAATGACGTCATATTCTCAAAAATACCACACGGGTTGAAATTATAATAACAATGTACAAAATTGCACGAATATATGAGCCAAAGTTTTGTTATTCTTTCAGTATGCGAACTGCTGTGCTAGTTGTTATTATAATTTCAACCTGTGTGGTATTTTTTGAGAATATGACGTCATTTTCTCCAATGTTCTCAACCAAGATTTGGAACAAGGAAAATTAATGGCGGCCGTAAATTCTCGGAAATAAAGGTCCAAAAACCTCGAGTTCTAACATTCGTAACAGATTGAAATTTGGCAACAAATCTTGGAAAGACCTATTGTGTCCAAAAATGAAAAATAGTTGATACCGAGAATTTGATCATAGTGGCACTTCATTCATTCATACATTCATTCATACACTTTTGGTAAATGTTGCCACTAAAAACCCACGTCGGTCCGACGGAGGTCTGGTTCAAACAACAATTCACTGATTGCAGTAAGGGCTTTCATTTTGGAACTGAAACTTCACAAACCGCTGTACAGAGCGGTCTACACATCTGGACCGCAAAGAACGAGACTAAAGAATATTCAATCAAATGGTAAATTCTCGCCACTACCGGTGTGCATCAACAAAACAAAGCGGAGAAATTTAACATAATCACAACTGACAAGATGGCATTCATAAACAAAAGAGGGGGAGGGGCAGGGAGACGGGAACCCGGGAGAATAGGGGGCGGGAGACTAAAGGGTGGGAATCGGAACGTTAAACGTTCAAATACTCTCAGAAAAAAATAAAAATGTTATTTGTCTTGCATTTAGCGTGTTTTGATATTTCTGGGCCGGCGAGCAAACGAAAATTCGCCCTTTGGCTTATAATTGAGGCATGATTTCGATAAAATTAGAAACCCTTTGACGGTGGTTACGTCAAAGATCATCAATTTCACTTTTAAAAGCTGTCAAAAGACTCGAGTTAGAGGAGCAAGTCTGAAAACAAAGGGAAAAAGGTAAAGCCAGGAAACGCCTGAGGATTGCGCAGCTAAATGACTCGGATGTGTTTTGAGTCTCCTAATTTACTGAAGGCGGGAACAGGACAGACATGGGAGGGATTCGGGAAGATAAAAGTGTGGGAAGCGGGAGAGCAGGGTACGGGAAGCGGGAGGTTTGACCCCCTCCCGCATCCCCTCCCCCCAAAGCGCTGCTTCAGTTAAAGCATAATGCACGAAGAAGTGCTATTCTTAAACGTTCCAGGTTTCCCAGTCATCAACAAAACTGCAAACCAAGTGAATGACTCTGTTGTATTGGTGAAGTGGACTGCTCCCATAACAGGACAATGCCCGGTGCACGCGTACAGTGTTTATCACAAAGAAGTGACTTCCACAGAATGGAAGCGAGCAAACGTGACGAAGAACACAACCCAGTACATTCTCTCGTTGATCTGCAAAAAGGGTTACGAGATCGGAGTTACAGCGTGGAGTAGGAATGGGGAGACATCTCTGAGCGACAGCACATTGTGGAAAATAACAACAGGTGGAGGTAATAGTCGTAGCTAGGCTGCTACTGTAACTGACCTTAGGAAAGCCTCAGTGGACCTGAAACGGTGATGATTCACCAAGGAAATACAAAGAAGCGAAAAATTCAAGACACAATAAATGTTCTAAAGAGATACGGTTAAAACGGTTAAAAAGCATTAGCTAGCTTTGATTTTAGGTACATTTGATAATTTTCATTTTAGTGCTTTTGAATTTCAACATATAGTCCTATTTTTTTTAGCCATAATTTGTAAATATTGTACAGAATCGTAGTTAATAAGTTGTTGTATATTTTATTTTTTGTTACTGTTTTCTCGGAAAAATTAGCTTTTATATTAGCTGCTCTTAAATTCGAGGAAAAATAAAGTTTATGCATGCATGTATGTATGTATGTATGTATGTATGTAATGTATGTTTCCACTGAGATCAAATTAAGCTAATTCCCAAAAGGAAGTTCGAACGGTCTAAAATCAGGTCTAGAATGGTTAGGACGGGACGAATTATGAGACGACCTTAGTTGGTCGTTGGAGACGGATAAATTCAGTTTTCTACTAGACTTAAACCCCTTAAAAATAATTTATTGTATCATATTCTCTTAATTAACTTCAATTTCTAGGTCACTTCTTTTTTATCTTGTTTATTCGTTCTCACAGCCAAACCATCACCACCTGTCATCACGAACTTGGAGAAGACAAACTGCGCGGTCAATCTTACATGGAGAGTCAATGAAGATGCTCGTTGTCCGCTGACCGAGTGCACTATTTACTACAGGCAAATTTATGGTGACGGAACAAAGGAAGATTCCTGGAGTAAAATTGACA
>CM042749.1:26135889-26140889 GCA_022496165.2 Catalaphyllia jardinei
TTTGGTTTAGTATTTGGTTTTTGGTTTGGTTTAGTATTTGGTTTTCCCAACATTTTATTAATTGTTGGAAAAATAATATAGAAAAAATGTGCTGGAAAAATAATATAGAAAAAAATATTGAAAACTGTGCTCGTAAAATCAAAAATAAAAAATAATATTGAAAACTGTGCTGGTAAAATCAAACATAGAAAATAATATTGAAAACTGTGCTGGTACCCCCAACTACTATACTACTGACGCCAAAATACTGACCGCAGGCCTGTGTACTTTGGTCCGGCCACCCTTATCCTTGTAGGCTAGAAACCGAGTGATATCAGAGGGCGATGCGGACATAATGGTTTTAGGTGTAGGGAGGGAAAATAGGAAATTATCAAACTCCACCGCCAGGCTAGACTTCTGTTTTTCGTAAGGTTTGTTCTTTTTACGAGACGCTAACGCTTCCAAGCGTGCATCATTGGCGTTGAGGTTGATTTTGACTCGCTTGGCGGCACCTACGAAGTTCTCTCGACGGTAACCACATTGCTGACAGAAATTGAACGTCTTATCGTTCGGATATGTGCATTGAGGGCAACGTACGGCAGCAATCCAAACCCTAGGAACTTCGGGCAGCTTCTGAAATAGTTTGAAAAATGAAGGGAAAATCTAAGAAAACGCGTGCGTTATAGAACCATACAAGCAAAAGACAAAGTTCGACACAAGTTATAATATTTATTAACTTGATAGGCGAAAGATGAAAAAGCATTGCTAGTACTAGACCGGTTCTGTTAAGGTTATGGGAGAACGCAAAATACCCATAAGTCCCACTGGAGATGGCGTGGCTCCCACGCGTCGACGCCGGATTTAGTAGGATGGAGCAAGGTGTAAGTGCAGCCACGAGAACCTAATATGAATGACGCGGACGCTGATTGTTGAAGTAGTGGCCACCAGTACTTCCTAGGGATCACATCCGGGACTACGGTAGTATAAGGACATCCTACGCTGGTTAAGTGCTTGATAAGAGGGCCGACGAGCACAAAGGGCGGGAAGACGTACGCGTTTTCATTAACTTGTATGTGCTGGGCAAAAACGTTTGTCCCCAGGGCCTGAAAACATGGAAAGCGGAAAAAGAACCGCAACGGCCGCCCTGAACGATCATGTTGTACATTTTCGGGACGTGCCATGAGATCTATCGTGTGTGGGCCGAAAGCCGAAAGGGAACAATCCAGGCCTGAGAGGGTGCGCGAAGGACTGTCGGCTGGATTTTCTTTTGAGGGTACATAATGCAGACTAAGTAATATGTTCCTCTTGAACACGAACTGGAAAATACTTTCATAACACTTGATATAACCGGGGATTTAGAGACTTGTTTGTCCCAGCTGGCTAGAAGCGCTTTGTTGTCGACGAACGCATCAATCCTTGTATTGGAGTGTGTATGAAGAAGTTTCTCCACGGTACGCAAGAGCGCCAGGGATTCTTTTACAACGATGGGTAGTTTGCGGTCAGCTGTATCCCAGTAACGACGAGTCTCAAGCGGAGACTTCCCAGGTTGGTGGAGGCTGCCATCCCAGCCTGTGTTGGAAGCGTCGGAGAACCCGTGTACCTGGAGATGAAATTTATTGAGACACTGTTTTTCTCCAAAATAGATTCTCTTAGAGAGGCGAAACTGATTCTCTTGTCTTCTGGAAGGATAAACGCTTGCTTCTCTGAATCACACAAATACCCCAAAAACCGGACAGAGTACATGGCGTCAAGACACATTTTCTGAGACCAATAAAGTAGCCGAGGGAGAAAAAGACTGAACAGCAACAAAAGCAGCCATCTGCGCTAACTGGAAGTTGGAAAACTGTTTCACGCATGCTCGTGGTAGGCGCAGCTGGCCAGCGTGCCTGTCGTCAATATATTGAGAGCACGGTACTCCATTGGACCTGATAAAGTGGGTTGCAGCCATACCCACCGTATGATAAATATACGCGCTAGCTTTCCAGCCGAAGGGAAGTGTGGCGTACGAGAAGTACCATCCTCCCCATTCCAAACCGAAATACGTAGAGCTAGATGGATGGAGCTGGATATGGTCATACCCGCTTTTATCGTCGAATGTAGTTTGGTAATGACCTTGGTCGACGTAACGTGGCAAATCCGTGATGTAGTCAAGGGTAAAGGGACAATCCTTAATCCATAGATTTAAAAATCTTTCATCATGACACATCCTGGGTTTTTTAGGTTCAATATAATAGGGAGCACCAGGTGTGGGGGCTCAACTTCTCCCACCCTGCCAATAACAGTAAGGGAGCCATTTCGCACTCTCTCCATAATAGTGTCGGTGATAAACCCTTCAAATGAAGCGCAAGACTCGGAGTTCGGAAATATTTTCCGGGGAGGAAAATTGCTATCGTAAAACTGTTGTAGAAACGTTCCTTGAAATGGTTGAAAATAATCAGAAATAACCACTCCATGAGAAATAATAGGTTTCCTTCCTTTTCTCGGGCGACTACTATCATCCAGGTATTTTCCTTGCTAGGATATTTGTCCGCGGACATTATCTGTTCCGAGAAGCAGACAGTTTTCCGAGAGCTAGCGTAGCTCGAGGAAAACTGTGAACTTCGAGGAATAAATAATGTCCAAGGACAAATCTTAACATATTTTGGCCCCAAATGGAGGCTATTGTCTTTATTATCCTTCATATCTTTTCCGCAATGCGCGCAGTTTTGAAAATTAGGGGATATTCTCAGATATTCTCCAGTTTTAGCTGGAGAATATTCGCCAAAGTGACGCGCTTAGACCAATCGCGCGCGAGCAAAAAGATTTGATGGATTATAAGGGATGGTAGTGTCTCTCCGCGGATGAACACTATCGCATCACGTGATGAATTTAAACTGATAATAATCGGAGAAAATTTAGTAGTGAACTATAATGGCTGACAGATGTACAATGGCTAAGCCAATCAGATTGCAGCATTTGAATTAGTATATTACGAGAATTAATTAATAAGCGCTAATTCTTTGCTTGATAGCTTGACAATGGAAAGTTCCCTCTATTTCAAAGCATGGATCTTTTGACACCTAATACAGCTGAGACGAAACTAGAGAAAAATTCAGATAATCAAGAGACGATGAACAGTTTAACTGGAAATCAACAAGAACGATACATTATTGAGAGGAATGAAGGAAAGAAGGATGCAAAGGATGAAAAGAAAGAAGTAAATAGCATGATTGAAAATTCTGAACATCAGAGTCACACAGAAAAAAATCCAAGTTATACAGGCCGATTGGCGATTGAACAAATTGTATTTGAGAGCTTTGGCGAGGAAATAAATGTGGAAGATAACAAAAGTTTGGAAGAAAAACCTTTCATACAGATGGAGGAGAAACAACTTAGCGAATCCTCATTAGAAGTGACCTGCAATGAGATGCAAGAGACCACTCATGAGAATGCTGATCTGATTGCCAAAGATATGTTATCTTTCGCATGGCAAATAGCACGAGGGATGGTAAGTAGTGACCAGTCGATTTAACACGTGTTTTAATTTGCAGAAAAATGCAGTTCAGTGGTAACAATTCTAAAATCGGTTAAGTTGATCATGTTGCTTGGCAAGCGTTGAGGCAAAACAATTGTCCACGTCAAAGTGCTCCGGAGCAACCAAAAAATAGAGACAAAACAACGTGATAGCTGGAATACGCAGATTCAAGAAGATATATATGGGAAAAATAGATTACCTCATAGAAAGTGCGACGTACGGATTTTTATTCACTAGTCGCAAAACTTTGGAAAACGAACGAGTGAGCGCAGCGAACGAGTGAGTTTTTCAAAGTTTTGCAACGAATGAATCAAAAAATCCGTACAAAGCACTTTCTATGCTGTAATTTGTTTATTGTATATATAGCGAGAATTAAACATATCCTTTAGATCAGTTTTATTTTTTCCCGATAACATAAGCTTACATGCAGACCAGCAAAAAAGTCAAGACTGACGTAAATGACCGAACGTAATAAAAAGCAAATTCGCTTTCCCGTCCAGCAACAAGCACACAAAGAGCCTACACAAGCTAAAATATAATATGGGGAATTCGTATTTAAAACAGAAAGTGTGAAATCTTTTCGCTTGCCCATTACTGCGCTTCGCGCTGTGCAAAGACAAATTCGGACTCTGATCACTTACGCTGTTTATAGAAATGTTGAATGTTCCTCCTTGAATGTTCGCCCTTGAAATAGAGATAAGGCTTGCTGAGGTGACTGTTGGCTGAAGCTGAAGTGCTAACGATAAAGATGTTGGATATATTCCGCTGCTGTTTGCGGAAGTGAACTAAAACGGGAAGCCGAAGCCATGTTTTCAAAACACAAACTTCAAACGGGCGCTAATTTCAAGACCACGCTTCTGGGAAGGCATTTGAATGCTTTGCTCTGATTGGCTAATCGATTCTACTTTGGGCGATGATTGGTTATATTTTCAAATCTGAAGAATGGTATACGCGAAGTTAATTGGATTTGTCGCTTTATCACATGTGAAAATATAGCACATATAGAATTCTATTTGCAGGGTTTATTACCTAAAATTCTCGTTATATATATAATAAAAGTTCCTACCAAATTGTGAGAACTATAGCCTGCATCGTGTAAAGTTTGCTCAGACAGGTTTTGGGCCTTTCGAAAAGCCACGCACGGTTAAATCTGTCGTTAATTACTAACTGCCGTGACTCCAAAAAGTTTGGCCTTTGATTGTTTGTCCCGGATATAAAATGCACGTTGTAATTGAGTAATTAATGTTGCACAGACTTACCTTTTAACGCCTTTCAGCCTGTAAAAGTTCGACAAATTGTTTGGGGAAAAACAATAACGGAATTTTAGCCAATCACCTCGGTAGAGGTACAGGCGCATGAGCAGTACAGCCACAATGTTTCCATGCTGTCTAAGTCAGCAAACATTAATGATATCATCATCGAGTTGTCAATTTTTCCGTAATTTTTTCTGTTTTACTACAGGGTTATCTGTCAAGCAGAGGATTTATCCATCGTGACTTGGCAGCTC
>CM042749.1:26145889-26153389 GCA_022496165.2 Catalaphyllia jardinei
GTTTTGGTGACTTTGTACCAATTAGGATCCTTTGTATGGCTTATCATAAGGAATTTGACTCTCAATAGCGTCCAATCATGGATATATCTGGCCTACTTGTAATAAACGTATGAACAAGCCTTAGTAGCCAGTAGATTACCGAGACAAATACTTTCTAATATGCTGGATATTGTAGAGATGACTATGGCATACTTCTACATGAGTGGACAAGTCCAGATGAGAAGCAAACCAGACACCCAAATTGAGCACTAAAGAGAGGGGAGCTTCCACGGCTTGACCAATCCTAATCTTGTCAACAGACACCTTACATAACTGTTGTTATGTACTAATGATCAAAACCAGGAGCCATAATCCGGGACGGAGACCGTAAGCGCATGCCATTTCTAGTATTGGGGTTGGCTCCATGATATGGGACAATTTTTCTATATTTAGAACAAATTGCGCCATCGCCTGCGGCACACGCGCGTACATTGCTGCGAGGATTTTCGCGGATGCCGCGCAGGGGAAATGGCGTCCGAAATTCCCAAAATCGTTTATGCTTTTGCCCCACAACTCGACGCCTTTATGGCTGTTGGAATTTTGCTTAAGTATTTTCGCCGTAAGTTGCTCTAGTTTGAGGTAAGACAGTGCCGAATTTAGGTATAAAATATGTCCCGCTTTATATCGCTGACCAAGTTGAGTTCCGCTTCTCTTTTGCAAGAACTTCACATTACTCCAATCTAAATTTCAAATATGAAGACGATTAACAGCTTCTCCATAACACAGAAAAAAAACTAGCTGGATATGTTTGGATGTAGCAGCGTTTAGGCCCAATAAGTGACAATAGGTTTATGTCTGTAGATGCTGCTTTGTTTGTTTGTGTAAAAATCCAATAAACTCTCTGTTTTCGATGAATAAGAGCGCTCGCTTATGGTTGTTTTGCACAGCTAGTAAAACATGACAAATTGGACTTCGCACCTTGGTGTGAAAACGTACATCAAACTCATATAGTATCTCTAGTTTTTGAATATGTTTAAGGTTGATTAATGTTTGAGAACATATTAAAAGCTTAGCTGAAAATATGTGAATACAGCAGAAATAATCAGAAAAGTGACGATGACGCCTTTAATCAACTCGAAGTAAAGATTTCGTCGACTGAGTCAAAACTCCTTGTCTATTTTATTTTCGCGGTGAAAGTTTCACTATGTGAAGGAAACACACGTGATGTTAGTAGCCTTTTGGCGAACGTAGGCGAAAACTGTTGTAGCATCTCAGCACAAAAGACAACGAAACAAATCTTTGTCACGATTTTGTTGACAATCTGAAAACACCGACTCGGACTTGAAAGTGCACGCGCTGCACTATGCAAATGAGCTACTCGTACGGGTCAAACTTGCCTTTCAAAAACTTTTGCAAACTAGCCAAACGAGCAGAAACAACAAGAAATTATCAAAACCGGTTTGGTTATGATAAAGCATTGTTTGGCAAACTCACAAATTAACTCGATACCGGAGTAAACAGTTTTCTTACAGAACTTTTCTCTCAGAACAAACACAAAAGTTTACGCGTATAACTTGCGGGCGATTGGATTTTATTCATTCACAGCGCGAAATTAAAGAAATTCTCGACCCTGAAAAACCGATCTTTTCCATTAAATCAGAGCATAAACGTATATAGAAGAGCCCTGGTTTTTCTTCTCTGCCTTATTCCCTGCCATCGCTGTGAAAAATCGGCAAGAGGATCTCTCAACTCTCACCATTTCATCACGGAACGTGACAACATCCACGCGAGAGCCCAAGACACGTGCGTGGATTAGCGCGGATATATGACGTCAGGATGGCGCAATTTGTTCTAAAAATAGAAAAATTGTCCCATATCATGGGTCCGCGCGGATCCCAAGACTTACGGTCTCCTTCTCTGATTATGGCTCCTGTCAAAACCTCAGTTTTGACAGCTTATCAGCCCTCATCCATGCGTGACGGATACAATCTTTAATCGCAGTCACAGTCTCAGCCTCACTGGAGTTATCAGCAGGATTAAACGCTATGTATAGCTGTGTATCATCCGTGTAGGTGTGAACGGATGGCAGATTGGAGCCCTGCAGAACCCCGAAGCCCGGTTTGAATTTCTCAGAAGCGTTCCATTAATAGAGAGCTTTATCCCCAGTCCAAGCTTGGACTGAAGCCTTTGCAGAAGTATGCCATAGTCTGCGGTATCAAATGCTGTACTGATATCTAACATGAAAAGTAAGGTTACGTAGCCCTTTGTCCATATTCAGCAATATAATACAGAGGAGCTGCATCGATAGCAGTTTATTTTCTTTAAAACTGTTGCAGTTATCCTGTATAAATATGTCTAAATTATTATTATTAGTAGTAGTATTAATAACTATTAATACAACTATTGAAAATACACAAACATATTGATATCTAAGAAATATTAAAAGTCAATTTAAAAAGATAAGTTTTAAGATTAGATTTTTTTAATTAATGTTCCACATAACTTACACTACATTGCACTACATTACACTACATTACATTATATTACATTACCTTACATTACATGACATTTTATAACCTTAATAACATTACATAACATACGTTACATTATATTACACAAGACATACTACGTTACGTATGTTACCAGCTAATTACGATACGTGTTAAAATTAAACCTAATACACTCTCCGATAAACTTAATAATCTTATACGTTACACTACAGAAAGGTGATAATTGGCTTCCACTTTTCATCGTGAATTTTTAATTTGTTATTTTTTAAGGCGATAGATCGCTCGATGGATTCAACATACTTTATCTTTAAAAAGACTTGAGGTAAAACTGATAGAAAATTCTTAAGCCGGTTAGAGTATTCCACAAGATTTGTTTCAAGACTTCCTGACGAGATTCAGCAGGCTTAGCCGTTAATTTGGACCAAACATTGAGAAATTCTCTGTAAAAGCTGGGAAGGTTGTCTGATAGGTCGGAGAAATTGAAATTACAATATAAGATTTTCCACCGTAATCCTTGAGAAAGAAAGAAAGAAAATGTTTCCATAGGCTGTCGTAATGCTCGATGTATTTTTTAAGACAGATAATGCGCTGAGTATTAATAAGAGTTTTAATATGAGGCATTCTCAGACCACCATTCTTATAATCGCTGATTAGTACTAAGCGCTTAATTTTGTCACGTCCTTTCCAGATGAATCTGTAGATAATGGGGTTAAGCTCTTTCAAAACTTTTTTTGTGGAGCACATTAGTGATGCACGAAACATGGATTTTGGTATTACAAATGTCTTCACAACCTGGATTTTACCGTATACATCAAGTTGTAAGTAAAATGAACGCCAAGAATTTTAATTGGTTTATTAACTTTGTCAATATCAACGAGAGGGGGTTGGTCTCTATTGTGGCAAGTTCCTAGCCATAGAGCTTCGGTTTTTTCCGCATTGAGCTTTAAGCCGGAACACATTCCAAACCTATGAAGAATTACCGAAAGGTTTTCGAGTGAATTAACGTCGTGCAGAAACGTTGTCAGATCATCGGCAAAAGCTGCAAGCTTGATTTCTTTATCAACAACGGTACCTTTTATACCCTCTTCGCTTCTGATTTTAACAAGCAACACTTCGAGAGCAATGATGAAGAGGTATGCCGACAAAGGATCCCCCTGCCTGACACCTCTTCGAACGTCAAAAAGCTGAGAAGAAAAACCGTTATTTAAAACACAACTCGATATGTTACAGTAGAGTACCGAAACCCAACGAATAAATGATTCACCGACGTTAAAAGATCGCAAGGCCCTAAATAAGAAAGACCAGCTTAGCGAGTCAAAAGCTCTCTCGAAATCAAAGGCGACCATTAGACCAGATAGCGGTTGAATTTTAGTGTACTCCATGATATCGTCAATGGTGCGGATAGCGTCGAAGATCGTTCTGCCTTTAATATATGCATACTGGTCAGCCTGGTAAAATTTTCTCTAAGCGTAAAGCGAGAGCTTTTGAAGCAATTTTCATATCTACATTCAGGAGAGAAATTGGCCTTCAATTTTTTATGTACCTTCTATCCCTGTCCTTTTTGTCAATTAATTTAATAGTGGCTTGCTTTTGTGAAGTGGATAGTTCGCCGTGCTCCAAAGAATATTTCAGGGAATCTCTGAGTTGCTGACCTAATAAATTCCAGAAAGTTTTATAGAATTCAGCCGTGAGTCCGTCGTTACCGGGGGTCTTGCCGTTAGGAAACTTTTTCAGCGCTTCGAAGCATTCAGCGCACGCAAGCAATCCATTTTCGAATTGTTACTCAAAGATGGTATGTTAGGATTTTCTAAAAAGTCCGAAGCAAATTCTTCACCTTCTTCGGAGTCATGGTTGCTATATAGCGTTTGGTAGTAATCTCTGAGCTCGTTAATTATAGATCTGGGATTGACTGTAATTTTTCCTGTGGAATCATAAAGTCGACGTACAGCAGTTTTACCGGGTCTTGTTTTTTCCAAATTTAAAAAGTATTTCGAGTTTTTCTCGCCGTTCCCATACCAATTGATTCTAGAACGAACAATGCATCCACGCACAATGTAGTCATATAGAAGTTCATATTCCTGTTTTGCTACTTCGAGAGTGTTTACATTGTTTGGCGAAGGGTCATTATCACAGGTCAATTCATATCTTTTGACATTCTTTTCTGCTTCAGCTAGACGTGCTCTTCGCTCTTTGGCTTTTCCTTTGCTGTATTTCATAGTACAAGATCTTACTCTGTATTTTACTAAGTCCCACAGAACTCGCTTGCCAGTAACTTCCTTAAATTCGTCAAGCCATTCAGAGTATTTTAAAGAGATAAGTTCAATATAGGAGGAATCTTCTAATCAACTGGAATTGAATTTCTAGTAGGACGGACCGTGTGATTGTCTGCCTAGACTGTTAAAAAGCAATGTAACCGCTGAATGGTCTGACTTGATAGCAGAGATAATATCAGTTTTAGTTACATTGTCTTGAACAGCACTACCTATGAGCCAGAAGTCCTGCCGGCGTCTAATAAAGGGCTTTTTCGGAGTCCAAGTAAAGCCTTTTTTTCGGGATGATGTATGCGCCAAATATTAATAATATCGTAGGTCATCATTGATTCTTTAATCCTTCGCACTGAAGGTTTCGTCTCAATTCTTCCCCCGAGATTATCTAGCCTAGGATTGAGGTGAGTATTGAAATCGCCACCAATAATGATCTCGCAATCTGAATCTAGATCGAACTCATCCAGCGCTAATTTAACGTCGTCGAAAATTTTACATTGTTCACGACTTTTAGTGGGTATAAATAAACTAACAGGAAAAGATGGTCTTGGATGATTGCTTCGACAAGAATATACCTGCCTTCGGTGTCAATATACTCACTTTTAATTTCGAAATGAAGCTCGTTATTGAATAGGATTAACACTCCTCTGCTATGATTGGTACCATGAGCAAACAACATTTTACCTTGCTACTGAAACTTCCATTCATTCTCAATATCTGGAGTACCATAGGTTTCTTGTAAAAAACTATATGTATATATGTATGAGATTGACCTTCTTTTCAGAGTTCGCCTACGAGTTAAAGTACCACTTTAAAAGTCGCGAAATATTTAGTGTTCCTGAGAGACACGCCTTCTGCATCTTCTTGGGCACACCTTTAGCTTTGCTGCCTACTAGCTTCTGTAGAGTGACATCCAAGTCCTTGGCGCATCCCCCGAGTACATCTAACATGATATTGCGCTGGTTGATCTCGTACCCTGGGTATCTCTGCTTCAATTCCCATCTAAGTGGCGCATACTTCATGGTCTTCTCAGAAGTCTTCTTGTCGCGGTTGCTTACCAAGGGGTAGCTCATGTCCAAGGCTATCACCTGCTTATCTCTGTTGTTAACGATCCTAGCGTCTACTCTAGTTGCTCTGAGGTCTTGGTACTCTCCATGTACCGGAACATCCCAATATGCCTGTACCTCTGCTGTTTCGTAGACCGAATGTGGCTTGATAGGTGAATACCTCCGGGGTACAGTGTCTATCAGACCTAAGTCAAAGATTATCTCAAAGAACAGGATCTTCAAGACGGCTTCATGTCTTACAAGGTACTTGGTTTGTGCAAGGGTAAGGCAGGCAGATAAGATGTGGGCCATGCCCTCTGGCGCTGTACCACACAGCCTACATGCCGAATCACTACTATCCTCACACGTGTCTTATGGATGGTGTACAACCGTGTGGGTAAAAGCTGTTCGTAAAGCTCATACATTCCCGCGATGGTGTGTGTTGGGGAGGTTCGCCAGTCTCTCAGCCACCAAAAGCACCGCTCAGCACTTATTATTATTGTTATTATTATTAGTAGTAGTCGTAGTAGTAGAAGCAGTAGTAGTAGTAGCAGTAGCAGTAGCGGTAGCGGTAGCAGTAGCAGTAGCAGCAGCAGTAGCAGCAGTAATAGTAGTAGTAGCAGTAGCAGCAGCAGCAGAGGCAGTAGTGGCAGTAGTAGCAGTAGCAGCAACAGCGGCAGCAGCAGTGGCAGTAGCAGGACTTAGCAGGAGCAACAGCAGCAGTAGCAGTAGCAGCAGCAGCAGTAGCAGTAGCAGCAGCAACAGTAGCAGCAGCAGTAGTAGTAGCCACGGTAGTAGTAGCCGTGGTATCATCATCATCATCATCATCATCGTATTGGACTGGATATGTGTTTTAATGAATACAAGTTTTATGATTCCCTGCAGGCATGTCTCATAGCGGGAATTGCCCATTGTTCACCTGGGTATTTGTTTGATGCCATTTATTGTGATGTCAACTGAAAATCAAAGCAGGAACTGTTGGAACTGAGCAACCTCACATGCTTCAATCAGATTTAAAGCTTTCAAGGTTTAACTAATAGCCTAACCATAAAAGGCGTGTACTTCTAGTCATTTATGTTACATTTTGGTCAAAGCAGCTTTTAAGCTATAACCGCCGGCCTGTACTTCCACTGGTACATGTACCTGTACCCGAAATAGCTCTTAGAATACTAAGGGAGGACATCAAGTGAATTGTCAACAGAAAAGCAAATTATAATTAGTTTTCGGTCCTTTCCCAGACACGACGACTTTTTCAATTGGATATCATATCCTTGTGTATTCGTAGCCCACCATGTTGTTCTTTCTATGGCCTTAGTACATTTATGTAATATTTAAGAAAAATATATCTTTTGGGATCTTGTTTTCTCGACGCCATGCTTATGATACTGCCTTCCAAAAATCATTTTTCATGGGTGACAGTACTAATCATTCGTTGTTGCCACTTTACGGTAGGACGTTTGACGCTAACCCCAGTTAAGTACATATTTTCTGAAACCTTTAGAATTGTACAATACGACGGCATTAAACCAAAAACAAATCTGGTTTTTCGAATATAGCGCCCTACTTCCAAAAGTACAGAGGCTCACTAATCAAATTTCCGGTCGGATTTGAGGGGGGAGGAAGCGATCAACTTCGCTATTCGATCGCCATGTTTTCTAAAAATGGTGTACACTGGTGCAGGGAAGTTTTAATTAATATCTT
>CM042749.1:26158389-26165541 GCA_022496165.2 Catalaphyllia jardinei
ATGAACTCAAAAGTGGAAGTCCACATTAAAGATGTGACTTACCTTCCTTGAGGGAAGGACAAAACCAAACTTTGGATTACTCCTTACTACACCTTTCGTCTGCGCAAGTAAACTGCGCGATGCAATGGAGTTTGCTTTTAAGTTGTTTACTAAGTTAGTGGTACTTCAAGTCATCTCCGGCTGCCTTCTTATTTGGAGTTCAGTCTGATTAAAGTTACCAATTGTAATTAGCTTTGCTGTTAGGAATTTTTGCTTATTACGAATACGAAGAAGAAGTGCTTTGAGTTGCCAATTGACGCAATCAAGTTGAAAAAGTTGTGTTTAAGATTTTTTGCAGGATCAAGGGTGACACCAAGTTAAAGGTTTAAATGTGATAAAGAAATTATTGTAACTATCTTGTCTGGGGTTCGTTTTACAGGAAAAATAGCCAGTTCCAGGCTCTCAGTCAGTGGTGATAATCGCCGGAAAACGAGGATGGGCGACGAGTGGGATCCGGAAGTTCCTGTTCTCTCCCAGACCCCACTCGTCGACCGCCCGCTTTTTCGATCACCCTCGCTGACCGAGCCTGGAACAGGCTACAGGGAAACAAAAGCGATGGAACGAAACGTTTAGAAATAAAATAGGGTGTCTTCTTAATGCAGGTTTCACTATATATTTCTTTAATTAATAATGCATAGTTTTGATAATTTACAATGTAACGACGAAGCCTGATTCAGTTTCACATATTATTTCTTTCTTTGCATTCTTACCGCAGTCTATTTGTGTATATAGGACATACCTTTATGTCCTGATCATTTCACTGCAGACATGCTAACCTATCAAGTATTGTTTAAGGCAGTATGCTTTGGTTTTACTTAAGTTGCTAAGTGTTGTCACATTTTATCTTTTGACCTTACTTAACGTAGCATTTATTATAGATTTTTTTCAGCAGTAGCGTGTTTTTGCTTGTTTTATGACAGGCATTAGAAGATGTTCTTTGTTCAATATAAACAAATGATAGCTAAATTATCTAGTTTTTCTAGTTGCATTAATGTCTCTATACGAATGTCTATTTCGACCATCTTGAGGTGAGGCTTATGCGTTATATTTACAGAACATGTAATTGTAAAAGAAAGTAATGAATAAAAAATTGAATGAAATAAAAGAAAGTAACAAGTTAGATGAGTCACTAAGCTTAGTTATTTACGAACTAGAACATAGCGCACCACTTTACGAGAGAAAGCCTGACATGAAATTTATACAAAACAAATTTACAGCCAATCATAACGTGCGTTGTATGCCTTAAATTGAAGAACATTCTCGAAATGTGATTGCTTTACCCTCTAACACGAGATCGTCTTTTTATGAAACAGATCAGTGAAGATAACATATAGCTCCGGACACATCATTGTTCGATGATACTGCTCAGATAGTTTAGCGGGAATATACAGGTTGATCGAGAGAGGGCGATATGCACGGTTCAATACTGCAAGGAGCGCCCTTAACCCTGGCAGCCAGTTTTATTAATTTGCAAGAGCAAGACCAATAAATAAGATAGGTCCGCCAAGCTAAATAAGTAAGAACCAAAGATGGACAACTGGACTCGAAAACTCTTTAAGTGATTCAAAAAATCACTTGACTTTCTCGAAGACTGTTGTGCTCGTGCGTAGCAGGAAATGTGTGGATTAAGGACTGTGCCTAAGAAATACAAAGGCTTTTGCTCCAGGTTACGCGGAAAACTTAGATCTTTGCAAGGGCTATTGGAATCCGTAAAAGGAAAATTAGTGCACCCACGCATTTTTTCGAGACAATAAGGCTTGCATCTGGAAAAAAGGGTGGCAGCATTTTTCTGAAAAAAGAAGGAAAGGATATTTCATCACAGATTTCGTTAAAATTCGCCTTTACATACAGAATTGCAAAAACATTTATAAAGATCTTAAAACTACATGGTAAATGGTAACATGGAAACCAATATTGGTATGTTTTAAAAAAAAAAATCGTTGCAACAGTGCTTTTAGCGTCTCCTCTGATTCAAACCAATTGAAAGGCTGACCGGACTGCTAAGAAGTGTAAATTCAATGCCCAATATTTCGGTTAGACATGCAGGACTAACTTTTTTCAGGGGCTATACTGAAGCTAGGTAAACATGAATAAAAGGGTTACAAAATTTTAAATGATACTAAAGGAATATGTGATATGATTGGTTGACGAAAATTGAGAAAAATGAAATGTGTACTAAAGCGGATACATAAGAAATTAAATAGATTAAATGTTAAGCCCAGAAGGTTCAAGGGTCTTACCCTTGGAGATCATAAATGTTTCTCTTGCGAATAGCGTCCATATTTGAGTTGATGAGATCAAAAGGAACGAGTTCTATGTTGTGCATAGAATAGGTAAAAAGGGTAAAGTGATCTGAAATAGCGGTGGGTTGATCAATAAGCACTTAATGACTGGCCCCAAGGGAAACAGTGAGTTTTGTTTCCACGAGACCCTCAATATTTCTCAAGCAGTAGTGTAGCAGCTGATGTAAGCTGCTTTTGTTTTATCATCGTAGCAACTGTTATTGTTTTACGGCTAGGGGGCATTGTTTCTGTTGTTTGTTCTATTGTGTCTTTCACTGATTTTTGACTTAATTGAAATTGAGCGAGAGTAAAACTCACCATCTAAAAACTGCAAAGGCATCACAGGTAACAAATTTAATCCTATAAAAGGCGAAGACCTTTTGATGTGGACTGTATTCTTAGCCTATTAACTTTAAAACGTGCTATTCCAAACAAAGAAAAGAAACATAACAGCGGAACTTCTTATTATCAAATGGGCTTTAAACGATGTGATATCTGCCAGAAAAGAAAACAATGATCCTGCTCGTCAATTGGTTAACTGATTTGCATAAGAATATTTGAAGATCAAGGTCGGTATCTTTGAGTCCACGGCCTAGTTTTGAGAGTACCACGCATAGACATCAGCGCAAGTCTGACCACTGTTGTTCTCATCATAACAATGTTTCCAGTCCTGTAGATACCATACGCGAAACTCCTGACCGATGGATACAGAGAGTGGAATGGAAAGCTTGTTAAATATCAGTTCCGTTGAGTTTACATCAATATTATTCAGGCGATAAGAATAATACCTGCAACCATCAACGTGTCCGTGTTTAAAGTAGTCTGCAAGTGATGGAATAGGTTGGTTGTCGTGAGTTATGACTGTCAACAGCCTCCTATCTCCATAGTTGGAATGAGTGCATCCCCAAAAGGATGGTGGATCCCTTGGGTTACATCTTAACGAACCGTTCTTGTGAACAAGCTTGAAAGTCTGTATGTGTCCGCTCTTTTTAATTTTGAAAACTCCATATGCGTCTCCACGAGCTCCAAAACACACAGCATCATTGCTGATCTTTGTCCACTGTTCTAAAAAAAGAGCTTAGGTGAAACGATTAGCACCAGTGCTTGCATTGTTTAGAAGACAATAGACTTAATAGAAACTTCATAACATAATCTAAATTTTAGCACTTGTTGTGCATAAGGATTTTGTGCGTTTATAACGAACAAACACTGAAAGTACGTGATTCCATTCAAATATATGTGTAATTTAGAAAGGAAAGGAAGAAACCAAAATTGAAGCTTTTTCCATTTTTTGGAAGTAATTGAATGAGGATCACTTTATCTAATACAGGAGATACAATAGGTTCTGTGAGTCGCTTTACTTCAACCTTTTCAAAGAGCACGAAAACTTGGTTCGCATTGCCACTTTATGATAATTCCTTTGATTTATTTCCCTGTTTTTAAGGGAGGGGTGTTAATGTTATTCATCAACTCAGTGGATTTCGTCAATCTTTTTTTTTTCTTCCCTCTGTCTCACGCACCGTTGAAATTCTCTCCATTGATTTTGTTCCACCCCTTAACAGGGCAGCAGCGGTTACACTAACCTGATGCGCCTTCTTTTCCAGCAGATCCTTGAAAACATCCACACATATTTTTGTTATCTGTATTAGTTGCACATTTGTCATATGAAGAGCACGAGCTCGAGTTAGAACAACAAACACTCTGTTTGGATCAAACAACACATTCTAATGAGCTGTGTTATCAAGTAATGCTTTGTAAATCTGTTCTTTGGTGAGTTCGTGAATTTCGTAAAAATTCCCTCATAGAAAATCAAGGTTGGTTTTAAAATTTTTGTTTTTCGTGAGTCCTTAGTGTATCAGCCGATAGCTAAGCAAAACAACCCTTGCGTAGCCGGGAAGTGTCTTATCAAATATTGCACAGCTATTCTGATCACTTGATCTTTCCATGTAACTTGAAAAAAACCTTTAAAGTGCGTTATTAATTCAGGTCTTCTAGCGAAATATGCAGGGAGCCAAAACATACTCATTATTCAGACGACATGGGCTAACAATACAAACAATTGGACTAAGGTAATGGAAGATTTGGAATAACTCATATCAAGTCGTAGAGTAACGGTAACTTCTGAAGATTTGTGCGGAAGCATGCGAAACGTCAAGTGTAAACTTTTTTGTCATTTTTATTACCGCGGTATGCGTTTTATTCGCACTAATATAACCAGTTAGTTTCGAGAGGTACCCAAACAGCGTCAGTTGGGTTGTGGAAATCTAGAAGTGTCAATACAGCTAAGGATGGCGACAGTTAACTTTGTATCCACACAGGCGGAAAACAACGGCCGTGATGAAAATATACTCAGAGATCATAAAACATCTCACCTTAGTTCCTTGAAAAGTAAATCCTTGGCGCCGCTGTAGATCCTGAGGATATTGGTTGCTGTCTGAATCACTCAACTGACAGATGAAGCTTCTGTCTTTAAGACGCCCAAAATTGTAAGAGAGGCACTCATTCGTGAGGTAACAGGCAATTTGACAAGCATCCTCTCGCACTAGAGATATATTTTTGAACACGTGATTTACAAGGGCGTAGCCATTAACAGGTGGGAAGAACTCTAACGTTCTGCAATAACCTGAAACAGTAACACTAGCGAGTTAGTGCTATAGAGTCTGTGTGCACGCAAGTGGCTCATATTTTCACAAAATATTTTAAATCGCTTTCTTATTACTTTACCCATTTCATCCATATTTCTTGTAGATAGGCCCTTAGATAAGACCTCTGAGACCCAGTCACATTATCTTCTCGATCATGAATAGGATTTTACACAAATTAGTAAGCAATGCTCACTACCAACTTGTTTACTGCCGTCCGTCCGTTAAATCACTATGGAGAGTCCGAGACATTGTAAACCATTGGTTTTCATCATACCTATTCAAGCGCACTCAAACAACTGAGATCAACTCGTTTTATTTCTGATAAGGAGATTGCCCCATGTGGTGTTGCACAAGTCTCAGTGCTGGGTCCTCTTCTATTTCTGATATTTACCCACGATATTCCAAACTCTTCACAGAAGTTAAACTTTGTTCTATTTGCGGATGACACAAACATGTGTTACAGAACAAAAATTGAATATTTTTGAAAGGAACGTTGTTGGAAATTCTGATGGAAAAGAACTCAGTAAACATTTAAAATGCATGATATTAGAATACACGTAAAATTACCAAAAAAAAGAGAATGTCTTCATTAAGTTTCGTAGCCGGTGTCATTTCAATAAGAATGGTTATTTTGGTTTAAGCTTATCGCATTTAAGCTTATTGCTGAGATATGTTCGTACCTTACCATTTGCCTGGAATAATTTATAGTTAGTGGTGGTCTGTTTTATTCTTAAATGTAAAGTGATATTTTCGTGAATGTAAACCAAGACACCGCAAACCTTACTTCTTTAGTAAACGGCTTCAGATGGACTTAGGTCTCCTAGTAACACGCTAATTAAAGAAAAAAAAGTGTTACTCACAGGAAACCGTGTGAAAGTCGGTTTCATTCATAAGAACTTTGTAGCGCATAAGTTTGTACAGATGGTACCTGTGTGTATGGGTTCCTGTAATTTAAGCCATTGGCTACTTAAATATTAAAATATGGAAAAGGCGGAACCAGTAGGGCCGCCTTTCTTCTTCGTTAATAAAGCCTAAGTTGTTGTTGACAATGACGATACAACAATCTCTACTTGAGTTTTTCCAGTACATTGCCGGAAAAATTTTTTCATTCCATTCTGTAAAGACCTTTCCTGTAATTTTTATATTGCTCTCGTTGTTTTATTTTGGCCAGATTCCTTTGGAATCATAAAGGAAATGGTAAACGAAAAAGATTTCGACTTTCGTGTTCAGTCGAAGGAAAATATGGTATGATTCTCGTACGCAAGCGCAGTGCCGTTATGCGAGGGCTGTCGCGAGGGCTATGTAAGTTCTTACGCAAGCCTAGGTGTCAGTTTGATACTTGATTGACAAGTGTCGGTTAGGTCAGCGTAAAAGAGCGAGAGCACAATCATTAGAGAGAAAAGTGTAATAGCTTTTGAAGTGAACGGAACACTAGGAGCAATAAAGGAGACGTTGTTAAAGAAAGAGCTTGTCGTCCAATTGTAGAAGGCGTTGTTTCCCCCGACAATTTTCCTTTTACACATGCTTTATGCTGATAGACATCCTAAGTCCCTCGAGAAGACTGTTAACAAAGACCTGAAAAATGTATGTCAAATGCTGCATGTAAATAAGCTGACACTTAACACTAAAAAATCAAAGTTTGTCATTTTTGGACCTCCACAGCGATCGCTACATTATGAGATTAAACTCAAGGTAATATGCTACAGCACTAACATATCGTCAAGTCTAGAGTGTAAGGAATATGTTAAGTACTTAGGGGTTCTGATTGACAACCATTTGTCCTGGAAATATCACGTAGACTAGATCGCCGTGAAGATTAGTAAAATTGTTGGAGTAATATCTCGTCTAAGACACTTCGTTCCATTCTGTACTTTGAGAAGCATAAATCAGTCCCTCATACTTCCCTACTTGACATATGGCCTGACTGCTTGGGGCCAAGCCGCAAAAGCCCATCTTAATAAATTATTGTTCCTCCAAAACGTTCACTACGTTTGATGTATTTTCTAAGTCCAAGAACTCATGCTCATTGTCTCCCATCGCAAGTACGTAATCTACCAAAACTGGCGTTTATGAAATCAGTTCGCAAAGCTTTATTCGCAGCTTTAGAAGGCGAGGAGGATTATATTGAGGCACCTAATTTACTATCCAAAATTAATTTATATTTTACATAACTGTTTGTAACTAAT
>CM042749.1:26165941-26175984 GCA_022496165.2 Catalaphyllia jardinei
AACTCTTGCCGAGACCTTGATTATTCTGGATAGTCATGTATTTGCTTCTTCACTGACGGGAAGCAACATAAAGAGCGCGAACTTGACATGATTACCCTTAGAAATCATGCACATGATTACATGATATGACATGATTACCCGTGACCTTGAATGTCCTTGACATTATTATTGTATAATCTGCAGTTATGACTTCACTGGCGCTGATTTCGAAAAGTCACTGTACGCTTTCGGCCAATCAGAAAAGAGTGAGAGAGTTTAATATATAATAATAAAGTTTATTTGTTGTTGCTGTTGTTAAATGTATTACCGAAGAGTTTTTATGACTGTTTTTATTTCGAACTACAGAGATTTAGTAATTAAATGATAAAAAAACTTAGTTTCTTGAATTTGTAGGCTTTCCTAGGTGATTTTTGACTGAGTTGTCAACGGTTTAACTTTTAACATCTTTTCCTGGTTTAGTGTTTTATTTGCGACTTCATTTAACTTATGTATGGCAAGTTTTAGTTTAGAATTTTGTTTTTATCCATTGTTACTTAAGTTTCGTTTTATCCTGGAAAATATTATCACTGGTTCCAGTTCTTTTATCTTGACTAGAGATATAACGGACGTCACTGAATTTAAACATGCTTCTCGTTGAGATGCAATTTGCAGGCAAACACATATCATCTCTTTATCTCAATTAAGTGAGAGTTGAACGTAGTATCTGTGCCTGTGAGATCACTGGGCAGTTATTATATGAATTGTAAGAAGCTCTTTCCTTGAAACTTGGAAAATTTTATTAATGCGTTATAAACTGAAATTACATAAGTGAGAGATTTGTGAAGCCTAAATTACTCAGACGAGAAGGGCAAACAAAACCCAACTTGAATTCATAAAAATTGGACTGAACTAATGGAGGGTGTGGAATAAGTAGCAGTTTCCAGAGATTCCAGTTTGTAACTAGATACACTTCCAAAAAAAGTTAATAGATAGACAGATAAGAAGAGAGGAAAAGGCTTCCGTTACGATAACATGGAGCTACTTGTAAGTCATAGAGTTATAGCTTAGATTTTTACAGCAAGCAGGTAAATTTTAATGAATTTCAGTGGCTTTAGCAACAAATTTATTTCAGATTTAACTAGGGATACAGCTACAGCTGATCATCATTTTTGTACTGACAATTTCAAATTGTCCATGAAAAAAGATCCGATAGAAACTCGACTTATGCAAATTTTAACCTAACTCAGTTCATCAGCAATTAACTAATTGTCGGTGGAGGAACATACACGATCATCAGTGGTTATTCAAATAGTTGCAGAATATGCCAACATAGATCTAGAATTATAAAAAATGGCAGTTAAGCTTCAATAATCTGTGAATCTTTGCACGTTTCTGAGATAATAGCAGTTATATAATTAATTACTATTTTAAATGACAAAGTCAAACAAAGCCACTGTCCGTAAATTAATGAACAACATATGCTATAGTTTAATTCATGTTTATGACCTTCTTATAGGTTTTTCTACAGAAGGACATGCAAGGATTGGAATATTAATTTCATTTGAATTGAATCACCTTTCGTTTCTTTTTACATCTCTTGAAAAAAAAACGTCACTGACATGAATTTAAACCTTTTCAAACTCTTTATCGATCTTGAGTCGTTGCAGGTTTATAGGGTTTAAGATACATCGACCAATCGGTTATTTGCCGCATCTCCCTGTAATTTTGGTGTTTCTTATTTTACGCATTTCTACATCAAAGCTAAGGGTCGTTATTTTTTTCCATACTCATCCCATGTCTAAACCATGAATCCTGCTCGGGCACATTTCACTGATCGAGAAACAAAAAACACGGCAAGCCATGTTATAGATTTTTGTCTGCCATGTCTTTTATTCTGTTCTGTCAGATTTATTGTAACATGAGCTTACCTTCATTTCCTTTAGTGGCAGAGCATTTGAGACTCAGCCAGAAAACCCACACACAGAACAGTTGTGATCCAATGAGGAGTTTTTTAGTCATTCTCACCTCCTTCACTTTAATAACAGTGCTAAATAAGTACCGTTACAATTGGTATACAAGTAGAATCTACCCTGGTCCAAAGCAAAGACCGACTGTGTAGATGATAAAGCACTGACGCATTTCTGCTAATCCTAATGAGCGATTAATCACTGCTGCTGTCAGTACTAGTAAGAAGTCATTCAAATTACCAATCTTTGGTATGTTTTGTATATACTAGTTTCTAATTCCCTTCAATTAGGCAAAGTCATAGACATAGACATCAAATTCAGAAGGGTCTATAAATAGTAAATAGCTTGTAAGAGAATTTCTCTAAAGCGTCTAGAGCGCTTTGGTGCCGAGTTCGAATTGTCATCTACATCAAAAGTATTAAACAAGCCGGATAATTGTTTTATTTAACTCTTCACTAACTCGCTTCAGTATTATTTCGTTGCGTTTCTTTAACTATAGAATTGACTAGATGAATAATAATAATAATAATAATAATAATAATTTAATAACTTCTCTAGAGCGTTATTTACGGGTTAGAGACTGTTGTGAGTGTTTTGTTTTCAAATACACGCACCCGCTTACTGTACAGTGAATGAGAAATTTTCAATACTGCACGAAGCGAAGCTGAGTGCAGCAATGAAAATTTCGAGTTCATTGTACAGCAAGCAAGTGCGTGTATTTGAAAACAAAACACGAACTAACAGTCTCCAACCCTTTTAATATTCAATCTGAGTTCACGGCTGTCGATAGCTTAAGCTTACAATGGCTTCCCGCCCGACCTGTTTGAATGAGAAAACAATGAGCTAAAGAAAAACAAATGAAAACAAGAACATTCAATGGCCAAGAATCTTTAATTTACTGAATATGTAGTCCAGTCCCTGAACTCTCCTTTCTACCCGCCCCATATAGGGGCTGAACCCGGGCGAGCGAAAGAAGAGTCCAGGATAACTTGCATGCGCATGCTCAGAACGCCGCTATTTTTTTCCCCCAAATGGGGGGAAAACCCATATTTGGAAGTATTTTCCAGATTTGGCTTGTGGTGCGATTTTCTGAATGATATCTGCGTTCAATTTCTGCATTTAGATTGACTAAAATCATGTCAATTAATCCCAAATCAGTGGAATTTCACCAGTACCGCGCTATACCACATTCGATTTGATTTTTATCACAATATCAACGATAACGAAAGAAATCTTTGCCAAGATTTGTTGACAATCTGAAACACCGACTCGGACTTGAAAGTGCACGCGCTGCATTATGCAAATGAGCTACTTGTACGCGTCAGACTTTCCTTTCAAAAACTTTTGCAAACTCGCTTAAAATGCAGAAACAGTACGAAAAATGTTTGGGAAAAGAGCAATGACGCGTACTCGTTGTCGATGCGATAAAAGTACAGACTACGATAAACCATGGCCATATTTCGATAGTTACGTTTTTACCACAATATCAACGTCAAAGAAATTGCGCGAGCGCGAGCTGAAAAAGGAATTGCGCGACACTTTGACGCGGGCAGCGTGGTTGGAACCTAGTAATTTTTTTATTGGTTTGTTCTGAGCATGCACATGCAAGTTATCCTGGACTCTTCTTTCGCCCGCCCGGGTTCAGCCCCTATATGGGGCGGGAAGAAAGGAGAGTTCAGGGACTGGACTACTGAATATGATATGAATGAATATTTTAGATACATGTACATAAAGTGTATTCTAGCTAATAGCTAAAAAAAAGCAGAAAGCACACTTAAAACAGAATTCTCAGTGGGCATAAACAAGCCAATATCAATGATCAATCATCACTTTTCTTTGTCGTGTTATAAATTTTCAAACCTGGCGTTCCCAAAGTCGACAAATTTGGGCGAATTGGTGTTGGTGAACATGCTGTTTTGGTAAGAAGAACTATTTCTGTTCTCTACTTGTTGTGGGGATTTTGTAATCAACGCCGTCAAGGATGCAACTGGGGCGGCCAAAATTTCAGAGCACTGTTTCTGTTGTTGTAGCGTTTGCCTTTTACAATAAACTTTCACAATCCCCTCATTTCTATGGCCCGATACTTGCATAATTCTCCACAGGTATTCCCGCTCTACCAAGCATGTCACAGACGTCGCTCTAATACAATGAATTGTATATGTTTGGCTTAATTTTGCAGCAAAAGATATTTCTTTCATCGTGTTTCCTAAACTTTTTACGCCGAACGGTGCTCTGTCAAACCAGATTTCATCGCTCAGAACTTTCTTTCGGGCCTCTGAAATAACGCCTCTTCGCCGGGATTTAAAACCTGGATTAACTTTTTCAATAAATAAACAGGGCAGTTAGTTTCTCCCGCTGCGAACATCTTTGGATCCGCTTCATCAGCTTTGTCGCCGAGCCCACAAGGATGGTTTTTTGTTTTCTCGTCTTCAGCCATTTCAATGAACTCAACTCCACTCGCGTCTTTCTTGAACACAAAACTATTCCTTGTCAGTTTTCGTTGATTTTCTCTTCCTCGTCTGCAGAAATATAAATTTACATTAAACCAGTTGACACGGAGAAGGGCAAGAGGCGAGTCGTCACCAAAAACGCCGCTATCGTAGCATTTTTGTATGTCTTCGGGTTGAATACTACTGTGATGTTTGACTTTAGACGCACCAGATTCCTTGATTTTCTTGAGCTTAGCGTTTACCTGTAGCGATTTGTTCGCAGTCTTGAAAACGGGATCGGCAATGATCGAAAAAGTCTTTCCGACTTTATCGGACGTCAAGTAGCGGTTTTATCCAGCCCTTATAGCCACATGAGCCGACTGGCTGTAGTCCTTCCCTCCTTCTTGCTTTACTTCTTGATAGAACTTACTTAGTCGCTCTGCAAATATTCCTTTAGTTAGGCTCTCCAAATTTTCTCTGAGGAATCTGAGCTGCAACCATTCTAGTTTAAAAGGAGAAAACATTAATTAAAAACTCATTTTCATTCAACATTTACTACCAACAACAAACATTTTTGACAAAGCTACACACACTTCGACATCAAATTTAACTTACACAAGAGAGCGAGAACTGCCAAGAAAACTTGCCAAAAAACTCAATTTTGCTCAACTCACCGGAAAATCTTGAACTTGAAGCCATGTACGTTTGAAGATGAAGACTGACACTGCACAGTTTTCATGCGTTATTGTAATAACGCACTCTGTCACTTTGATGTCGCTAGGTAACGGGAGATGACGTGATCAATTTTAACCAATGACGCGTGCGGATTTTAGACAGTGAACGAAGATTGAATATTAATTACATTAACTGATCAACAGCGCTTTAAAACTTAAAATACTATAATAAAACGCAAATTTTCAAGGGTAATTACTTGTATTTTGTGAAAGTAGAATATTTCTAATAATGATAGTAAACTTTTTTAATAATGCTAATAAGAGTGAATATCAAGCAAAACACTTTGTAAGTAGTACTGTCCTCTCATGCGCAGCTAATAGTTTTGTAAGTAAGCTGAGTAATGCTTGTAATTTGTGGTGTAACAGTAGTGTATGTACAAGTTGTGTAAGTAGGTTTATGTTGTTATAGTAGCTTAACTAAAACAGTAGTGTAATGTAAAAGAATCAAGCAAAACACACTTTAAAAGCTTCTAGCTTACACTTAAAAATAGTTAATGACTGAAAATCACGTAATTCACCCGGCAAACTATGCCATAAATATGGATGAACCAGCAACAGAAAAAGATAATATACAAAGTGCTGGTACAAAAAGGTGGCAAAATTCGTGGCGCGGTGTTCACTTTTTGAGTTAAATGAAATAGTATGAGGAAAACAAGCAACGGGGAATTTTCCGGCTTCCGAATCATTCCTCTAACATACACCATCTCTTGTAAGGTCGTCTATATTCTAAAATATTATGGAAAAGAATTTAAATTTCGATGAAGTCTGTTTAATTATTTTAGAGTTTTTAGATTTAGAGACTGAAGTGTCTCGTCAGCACGAACAAAATTGTAAACTAGTCGTAAATGGATCTACCAAAGTCAACCATCTGTTTTCCGCTGATAATTAATAGGCAGGAAGAAAACCAATAGGATATCTAGAAATCCTTATCAGATATTCTAAATTATAATCCATCAAATATTTACGCTCGCGCGCGATTGGTCTTAATACGTCACGTGACTGTGACCTTCCCAAAGTCCAATCCCCAGTCCATGTCGTAGCAGGTGGAAACAGGCAAGTAGGGGGTTGCTAGGCAGGATCATGAGGCGCCATGGATTAGGCTGCCTGAATGAAAATGGCGAGTGATTCGCCGACCAGTGCGCTTTCAATGATTTAGTTATCGGTGGCAGCATTTTTCCCCACAAAACCACCTGGATCTCCCCTGATGGTAGATCATCTAACCAAATCGACCATATCGCAATTGACAGAAAGTGGAGGAGGAGCCTTATAGACGTGAGAGTCAAAAGAGGGGCCGATGTTGCCTCTGACCATCATCTTCTGCTTGGGATAATTAAAGTGAAACTTAGGGCCCACCAGGACCGCACATGTACACCGCACTACAAATTCAACACCCAAAACCTGAAGAGCAAAGAGATAGCAGAAACATTCAGCTGCTCAGTAAAGAATAGGTACAAAGCCCTTGAATGTGTGGAGGAAGACGTAGACAGTCACTGGACAGTACTAAAACACACCTGGCAAAAGTCTTGCGATGAAGTCCTGGGAAAAAGGAGAAAAAAAGGAGGAAAAGTGTTAAGAAAGACAAGAAGGCATTCTTCCATACTCTCGCCACAGAAGCAGAAAGTGCAGCAGGACAGCTAAATATGAAAACGCTATACGACATAACTAGAACAATGTCTGGGAAGAGAAGCAGACCGCCAGAGCCAGTTAGGAACATGGACGGCGTTATCATCAACGAAGAACGGGAACAAAGAGCGAGGTGGGTGGAGCATTTCCAAGAGATATTGAATAGACCACCTCCACAGAAATGCCAAACATTACTGCTACTGAAGAGCGCTTACTCAATGTTACTGCTAACCCTCCATCTAAAGCAGAAATTGAGCGAGCATTGAAGCAGTTAAAGAATGGGAAGGCAGCAGGTCCAGATGGTATCCCCCCGAAGCTCTCAAAGTAGACCCAAAACCTACAACAACCATGCTACACCCGCTTTTTCTTCAGATCTGGGAGACAGAGAGGGTTCCAACCGAATGGAAGAATGGTTATCTTGTCAAGCTGCCCAAAAACGGGGATCTGAAGCTCTGCAAGAATTGGAGAGGAATCATGCTCCTCTCAGTCCCCAGCAAGGCTAGCTTTCTGCCGAATTATTCTTGAGAGGCTGAAACATGCCCTAGACCGCAAATTGGTTGTGAGCAGGCAGAGTTTAGGAAAGACAAATCCTGCACCGATCATATTGTAGCCCTGAGGATAATAATCGAAGAATCTACAGAATGGCAGACTTCATTATACATGAACTTTATCGACTTCGAAAAAGCGTTCGATAGTGTTGACAGAAAAGTCATCTGGCAACTCATGGGTCACTATGAAGTATCAACCAAAATTTATCAAACTGATCCAGGGGCTCTATGAAACCTCGTCCTGTCAAGTTAACCACAACGGGAAGCTGTCAGAGCCATTTGAAATGAACACGGGAGTCCGACAAGGCTGCTTGCTGTCACCAATGATCTTTATAATGGTTGTTGACTGGATTATGAGAGAGGTAGAGAGTCAGGGAAAAACAGGTATACAATGGACACTTACAACTCAACTCCATGACCTGGACTTTGCAGATGACATTGTATTCTATCCCAGAATCTGCAGCATATGCAATTCTAGACCAAGCAACTTGCACTAACCGCAGAGATTAACGGCCTCAGGATCAGCAAAGAAAGACCAAAGCTATGAAAGCTAACAGCAAACAGCTGGAGAAGATCAAGCTCAGAAATGAAGAATTGAGGATGTTCATATCTTTACCTATTTAGGGAGCGTCGTGACATCAGACGGAGGAGCGGATGCGGATGTAAAAAGCAGGATAGGAAAAGCAAGGCAGGACTTTAACACCCTAAGACCAGTGTGGAACTCAACATCAATATCCACTAAAACCAAGCTAAGAATCTTTACTACCAATGTGAAGTCAGTTCCCCTTTATGGTTCCGAGACCTGGATAGTCACAAGATCCATATCCAAGAAGCTACAAACCTTCATTAATAAATGTCTGAGAAACATCCTAAAGATATACTGGCCAGAAAAAAATCAGCAACAGAGAGCTTTGGGCACGAACAGGGCAAGAATGTGTTCCAGAAGAGATCGCCAGGCGCAAATGGAATTGGATTGGTCATACTTTGCGGAAGCCAACATCTGACACAACCAGGCAGGCTCTGGAGTGGAATCCGCAAGGCAAAAGGAAGGTGGGAAGACCAGTGAAAACCTGGAGGAGGTCAGTAGAAGAGGAGCTCAAACAAGCCAACATCACCTGGAACACGGCAAAAAGAACAGCCGCAAACAGAGTCCGCTGGCGTAGTACAATGTCCGCCCTTTGTTCCACGGGGAACCCAATGGTCTAACTCAACTAACTCAACTCATGTACCCGTCCGGTTTCCCTTAAAAGCTGTAATATTTTAAACATGAACATCGAGATTTTATGCATTCATGAAGATTACGTAACAACTACAATTTTTACCTTAATGTTACTGAATGGCCTACTAGTCCTGGTGGCACCAAATTCTCGAAACCGATAGAAGAAATACTTATACTATCATCTAGAATGTAACGCTTATCATCATAACAGCTTGTTTTATTAATTTCATAACTAGATACTTGGTAATATTCTGATCGAATGCTATTCATCTTATGTTGCATGATGGTATTATTTTGGAGACAACTTAAATAATCTGAGTGGTCGATGTCTCGCTTGATAATGTTCTTTTTAATGCCTTTTGCTGTCTTGTTATTTTTGCTCTCTGTCTTATAAGAGTACATTTTGCTTTTTAAACCAACAATTCAATAATTGGCTTACCAGCTGCTTCATCTTTAAATTTACCAATAACTTTTTTATTTTCGTCAAAAAAGAACTTAGAAGATTTATCGTAATCACTATTGTCAAATAGCTCTCTATCTAGGTATAAATCTTGATAAACATCATCTGTTGTTATGTGGTAACATAATGAATCGGTATCTGTAAACAACAATTTTGCCTTTTGATTGTACTTTAATTTGATGTAATTATAATGGAAATCAACATGGAAACTTTCCTCAAATCCAAAATGCACATACCAACATATGATGGCTTATAACGCCTTCCAAACTAAAATGTGGTGTTCAGATAAAATTCAGAGTAAATACTGAGAATCACTTCAAAAATGGCTGCTTCTTCGGTGTAAAATAGAAATCGGTCTCGGATAATGTTTATTTTTACGTCGCAGACTTGGAAGTTCCTTTGGAAATGTGTGTAAAGTTGGCCTTGAGTAAAACGTAGAGTTTAGACGGAAATCCATTATTTCCATTTTATTCCAAATATGATTTTTACAATATCCTCTGAATCTTAAAATGGCGTTAAAACTCACATGAAAATTTTCCCTGTTTGCAAGGAATCAAAAAATTCTTCTAAGCAATGTCCTATTCCTATTTGGAATTTCTTGTCTCGGGATTCAAAATTTCAGATCCCACAAACAACACAGAAAAGATTCAGAATTTCTGATCCCCAAAGTATACAACGAAGGATTCCGAATTTCTGATCCTCAAAGAACACAACGAAGGATTCAGAATTTCTGATCCCCAAATAGCACAGGAAAGGATTCAGTATTTCTGATCCCGCAAAGATTCGGAATTTCTGATCCCCTACAAAGACACAAAAGTATTGAGAATTTCTGATCCACCAAAGAACACAGGCGAAGATTCAGAATTTCTGATCTACCGAGGAACATTGGCCGAGAAAGGATTCAGAATTTCTCATCTCCCATCGAACAGGATTCCCAACATTTTATCCATTCCTGATCACCCAAACAACTTTAGTGAAAAAAGTTATTTTTCTCTCTGAGCTCAAAGCAGTCACAAAATCTGAGGTAAAAATCATTACTGAAGGATTCTCGAGTAAACTGAAGACTGATTACAAGTTCCGCCAC
>CM042749.1:26175994-26221973 GCA_022496165.2 Catalaphyllia jardinei
ATAGTCAGGTTCTACTGAGAGGGTGATGAATTTACCGTTGAGACTTTCCAGTGGGTCAGTTTACTCTACGCACACAGTCTCCTCCAATAACTTGTTGTCAAATGGGAGAGGCCATGGACTTAAGGTTTTTTTTTTGTATTTTATTCATTTTTTTCCATCTTAGAAAGTTAAATACACTTACAAATACATGTACATACAACACACGTACACGGTGGACCTCTTTACAAATATTACACACATTCATTTTTAACATCTTAACAACAAGCGTACTACAATATTATAATGACTATAATTGCATTTGTTTTCAGTGAACTTGCCCCACTTTTTACGATGGAAGGGCACCTTGTTGCAAGATTTGGCAACCGTCATTTCAAGTTGGTGAATCATTTTAATCCTAGCGATTAATACCATAATGGATGGTTTAGTTTTGTTACATCTGCAGGAATAAATGTATTTTTTCGCATTTAACAAAATATGGTTTACAAATAAATCTCCATTACAATCCATTATACCAAACATTATATCTTTATTAGATAGAGGTTCAATTTCAATATCTTGGTTGCCCATCCATTTTATAACTTCTGCCAAAATTTCTTAGTGTAATGGCTAGTTACAAAAAAGGTTTTCTAGAGATTCATCTGCTTCTCCACAAAAAGAGCAAGCTGAAGATGGAATTATCCCAATTTTGCTGAGGAGGACATTCGTGGCAAGACATCTGTTGAGAAGTTTATATTAAAACTCGCGTGACTTTGCGTCTAAGGCAACACGACGTGGTAGGCTGTATATTTTTTTCCAATCTAATTCATCGGATGCAAATTGAGCGTTGTATTTGAGTGGAGCTGTTGGTGGAGTAAAGCTTCTATTACGAATTTCCTTATAAATGAGCTTTGATTCGGCTTTGCCAAGTAAGACATTTTGACCATTTAAGTGTAACTCAACTTGATTTTGTAAGTTGAAAGGCTCGATAACAGAATTATTACATGTTTGTAAAAATGCGCGCCATTCAGTTGGGAGAGCATCAGTTACACAAGTAAGTCTGAAAGCATCTAATGGTGAAGATGTATAATCGAAGATGGTTAGTCAGAAGCTTATTGTCTTCATAAATCAGGTCTCCTATTCTGAGAATGCCTATATTCGCTAACCTATTGTAATAGACAGACTTACCATCCACACAAATACCTTTGTTGTTCCATAAAATTATTTTTAAAAGATCTGGATTGGTGGGGTCTTGTAAACTGCCTTGCTTTGTAGCAGAGCATTCTGCGAAATATTTAAGGCATTCCTCATAAAACATGGGAAGCTTGATGGGCAAGGTTTTTATATTATAGTTGCAACATAGGATAAATTTACCTCCAACTGGTTTTAGATAGTGCAAAAGTATAGTTTTCCAACTGCTTGGTTGCTCATTTGCGAGTCGTTTGTAGCAAAGTATTCTTTGGGTTTTAATTATGGAATCTAGGTATGGAGCTTTGAGCCCGCCATTTTCGATGTCACTAATAAACGCTAGGCGTTTGATTTTGTCTTTTCCTTTCCAAATAAAGTTAAAAATAATTTTATTGGCCTCTTTCACAAATTCTTTGTCTAAACAGATCATGATTGCTCGATAAAGGAATATTTGGATAATGAATGTTTTGACGATTTGAATCCTGCCAATAATAGTGAGGTCTCTCCATTTCCATATCCTTAACTTATTGTTAATCGAAGTGATTAATTCGTCAAAGTTCAACTTTTGTTTAACGCGATAATCATATGTAAAATGAATCCCCAGAATTTTAACATACGTTTTTATTTTAATAGTTTTAAAAAGGGTGAGGCTGAGTGACGAGTGAGCACAATCTCCCAGTAACATCATTTCCGACTTATCGTGGTTTATTCTCAGACCAGAACACTCTCCAAAGCTGTTTAAAGTTCTAAAAAGTTCAATAAAAAAGTATCATTAATCAAAAAAGCGGTTAAGTCATCTGCAAAGATTTCCTATTTAATTTCTTCTCCATCCACCATAATACCCTAAACATTCTTGTTGCTCCGTATACTAATAGTCAAAATCTCTAAGACAACAATAAACAAATAGGAGGACAGCGGATCTCCCTGCCTAACCTCCCGCTGAACTTCGAACGGGGCAGTGGAAAAACCATTGTTCAAAACACAGCTTGATATATTGCTATAAAATGTTTGAATCCATTGTCTAAAAGATGGTCCGAAATGAAAAGCAGACATAGTGCGAAAAAGGAAATCTCTGCTTACATAGTCAAAGGCTTTCTTGAATTCAATTGAGGTCAACCTTCCTTCAATTTGGTATCTTTTTGTGTAATCCAAAATATCCTCGATAGACCTTACGGCATCACAAATAGTTCTGTCCTTGACATATGCACATTGATTGTGATGAATGGCGCAAGGTAGAACAGCCTCGAGTCTTTTGGCGATAGCGATAGGCGATTTTTACATCAACATTGATTAGCGATATTGGTCTCCAGTTAGCTATAGCTCTCATGTCTTTGCCTTTTTTTCAATAAGTGTAATAATAGCACGCTTCTGTGAGTTCGATAATTCTCCACGATCGTAAGAGTAATTTATACTTTCCACCATTAGATTACCTACGATATTCCAAAAAGCCTTGTAAAATTCTGCAGTTAAGCCGTCATCACCAGGCGACTTATTGTTTTCAAATAATTGAAGAGTCTTAAGGCATTCATCAACCGTTAATTTCCCCTCGCAAGCCTGCCCATTTTCTGCAGTGAGTCTTGGTATTTCTGGATTCTCAGAGGGCGTTAGAGAATCAGCCTTATACAGGTCCGAGTAAAACTTCTCAATCTCTTGCAATATTTCTTTAGGGTTAGTAATTAAAATACCATCCTTATTGAACACCTTGCGCACGGAGCTTTTAGCTTTCTTATGTGATTCTTGATTTAGAAAGTGCTTATTACTCTTTTCTCCTTTTTCATACCAAGTTGCTCTGGATCGAACAATTGCTCCTTTAGCTAAGTTCTCATATATGCTGTTGTACTCTAATTTTAAAATTTCTAATTGTTCAAGATTTTCCAAGGAAGGACATCTTCCACATTTTTCCTCACAAGTCTTCAGAGCAGCCTCCATGTCAGCAATCTTTCCCCTTCTTTTACGTGCCTTATCTTTGCCATATTTTATTGACGCTTGACTTATTCTGTATTCAATTAAATCCCATAATACTCTTTTGTCGCTAATTTCCTTAAACTCTTCTAAACAGGTTGGCATGCTTTCATTTAGTAATGTAACAAAATTGACATCTTCTGCTAAACTAGCATTGAATTTCCAGAACGAAGGACCATGCTTTTGTCTGTCTATATTATTAAAATGGAGAAAAATTGCCGAGTGGTCGGAGTTAATTGATGAAATAATGTCAGGTTTTTCTATGTCCTCTTGACAGACATCGCTTATTAACCAATAATCTAATCTCCTCTGAATAAATGGATTTTTTGCCTCCAAGTGAAACGTTTAGTTTCAGGATTCCTTATTCTCCATATGTCTACCAAATCGTAGTCTAGGCATAAGTCTTGGATGTATCTAACTGAATCTTTTTTAGAAGGATTCCCACCCGAGCAGTCAAGATCGGAATCAAGCGCGATATTAAAATCTCCTCCTATAACTATCTTTTGTTCATTATCGACGACAGAATTCTCAATGATATTATTGAGATTATCAAAAAATAGGCATTGTTCTTGTACCTTGTTGGGCACGTAAATATTTACAAGCAAAAAATTTGAACCTTGCACAACAGCTTCCATTACAACATAGCGACCTTGAGTGTCTACTTCGACAGATTTCAGATTGAAATCTAAATCACTTCTTACTAGAACCATTACTCCACAACTGTGATTAGTACCATGTGAAGAGAAAAGCTTACCTTGCCATTGTGTCCTCCAAATATCTTCAACATCGGGTAGCTATAGAAGCCGAGTGTCTAAGGCCAAGAAGCTAATATAAATAACAAAACTCACCAGAACTCGTATGCATGTGAAATACTTCAATTTCGTCCTCCTGATCTGAAGAGATCTCCGGTTTAACTTGAATATTGAGTCGAGAATCCTTGACGGGGAGTGCTGTGAAGCAAATAATCGCCCAAGCGTATTGGCGTATTGGTCCATCTTTGACAAGAACGCGACTGTAATCAGGGACTCTCAGTATCTGTTAAGACATGTGAGTTGCATTGTGTTCCTGTTCAGTTAATTATTCCCAAGAGAACAATGGCGCGAAATTTGAAAAACGGCCTATTATGAGTCTCAGAGCATCAAAGAAGACAACAATGAGTCCTTGAGTTTTTGTATGCTGTTTCCGGGGTGTGACCGATACATTCATTACCTGAGCATGCGACAAATTCAACGTTAACTCTACCGACTAACTGTTTAGTCGCGAACAGATCATCTGCCTCTAAGCAAAGTACCTTCACAGTGAAGACCTCCGAAGAGGAGAAGCTGTTGGAGTATTTCTCTTCAGAGCGGCCGAACAAAAGTTTTAGGTACAGCATTCCTCTGAAAATAATTTTCATGTTAGGAGTGACAGTCAAAATACAGTCAGCCGTCAATAAGTTGATCCAGATCAGAAAGAACCTTAGATGCCTTAGTTTTAAATCTTACATGTTGATTGTTGATTGTTGTTCCTCACAGGCTGCTCAAGCTCACAATGCGAGAAGTTATATATTTTTTCTTGTTCGCAAACTTTCAACGAAACGTGACATGTCAGTGGCATATATTATGATAGAATTTGACTACGCGAAATGTGACTCTCGCCTTGCAGCATATGGAAGTGATTGATGATCTTTTTTGCATAAATTGTACGTTTTGGTTAAACTGGTTGTATTGTTCTTGCTGAACTCAACTGAACACTTTTTTTTCTTCATCCACTTAGCCAAAACCTTCGGAAACACAATTTTTTTCAGCAACAAATACCAGTACTCTTCGGAATTTTCCCAAATTGGAATACCACATTTTAGTTTGGAAGGAGTTTTATCAAGTTTTAACCTTTCAAGTTTCATATTGACTGCTACTAAATTTTCATGAAAAATTTTACAACTGACATAAGTTGGTTTGCTGTTTGACGCATTAAATGATTATGATCAGTTTCTAAATAGACATTGCATCGTTTTCTGATAATTTATTCTCCATCGTTTTTCCGAAGACACTGTTATTCATCAATTTAAAAAAGTCTCTTTCAAAACTGTTTTTTGCTTCTTTTCTCTTTTCTGTATTAAAATCAATGTATTGTTTTAACCATGGTTTTTCACTGAATAGTTAAACTCTATGTACTTTTTTTAATTTTAAACCAAGTCTTAAGCAAAGCTTTAAATTTACTTCATGAAGGACATATTTTTCTTTATTATGGAGCGTAGGTATTAATTTCTTAACTTTACCGCTACTAATTTTAAATCGACTCTTGATGTCTTTACAATAATCAGAAAGCATATCATCAGTAACATTTAATTTTTGGGGCGCACAAGGGTAGTCATTATGTAAATCGTGTAACTCAGAAGGGTACTCTAAGTCAACTTCATAGATCTTTCCAATACCACCTTTTTTATTATTGATATATTCTAACCAATCGCTAACGTTATCTAGTTTTTGCCATCTAAAATTGCCATAAGGTAAATGTTGTGACATAGCCAAACCATAAAGATTATTTGCATTTTAGTACATAATATAACTAGACTCTCTATTTGGATCGTAATTTTCCATGTATTGATTATTTGCTTCTGCACGTCTGTGTGCAATATAAGAAATACCTCCTCTCATACCTTTTTCAATAAAAAACTCTTGATCAATATGCGTAATTAAATCTAGGTTGATTTTGGTCATTTTAAGCATGGCATCCCAGGCTAGACCTGGAGAAGAGACATAATGGCATGGATCTAGTTTACAATATGATAAACAAGTCTTTCTAAAATTTTCAAAAACATCAGCTAGCAAAAGTATATCAGACTTGAGGTATAAATCATGGTATTCTCCCATGTCTTTAATCTTGAAAGTATTCCAAACTTTTTGAGCGTGACTATAATCATCATCACTGATAACTTGATCAGTTAATAAGCTATAAAAATCTTCTCTTTTAGGTAACTCCACTTCATTGAACTTTGAGAAGCTATCCATATAATCATAAGGGTAAACACCTTTTTCTTTCATTAAATTAAATTCATTTTCATCTTTAAAATATTTTTTAGTATAAATAAAGTTCTTTTCTGAGAGATTACTAGCTAATTTTTCGAGACTTCGACTCATGAATTGAAAGCTATCAATAAAACTGAGTTTATTATTGATATAAAAAGCCATATATTTTTCTGCGTTACATGGAATTACTTTAATTGAAATATCTTTTTCTTCTTGCCTTGTGTAATAAGTTCACCTAATTTTTGAATATTAAAATGGCTATCATAACCTTTAAGATAATGAAAGATAACAGGTATTTTAATTTTTTCTGCAGATATTTTCAATTTTAAATTACATTTTAGATGAGCAGAACCACGAAATTTACCAGTAATATGACAGTGATCTGACAGGTTTTTTATTAGGACCATCGTCATCTAGTTTATATTTTCTATCACAAATATGGCAATGAGTAGCTTTTCTAAAATTTATTTTATCTTCTTAAGTCATTTTTAATGGTTTATTGAAATTCTCTTCTATTATTTTTTGACAATCATTTAATTCTCTAAACATAGATTGGATAAATTCACCGATAGGGTCTTGCCCACGATAAATTACTACATCTTTTGAGTATTTCTTATCATAATGAGAAACTACTTTATAACCAAAACTGCATGCAGTATGCCTTTGGTATTTTTCTGTGTATGATCTTTTATCTGAAGGTTCGCAAGTGCTGATCTTTTCTGTAACAGATTCAAAATCTGCATAAATAATAACAAAAGGAACAGGTAATTGTTTGTGAAAATTATTAAAATAGACACTTGGAATCTTTTCATTACCATTTTTATCAATATAGACTTCTGGTTTTAAAGGCTCTGGTAACAATTTGATTACTTTTGATTTTAATGGTTTTAATTTACTTCCACCTGGAAAAAAACTTTATTCTTTATTTTTTTATTAGGTACAGGAGTATCTAATAAATTCTTCTCTATTGATTTTTTCATTGATTTTTTCATACTATATATATGTTTATAATTTTGAAAATATATATTATAATATTATTAATGGATTAGCGTTATAATAACTACGCTCATGCTTTTTGGTTTTTAAATGCATATGTTTTCCTCTTGCAGTATAGTTTTTTCCATTCTTGCAAACACTGCAATACCACTCAGTATTCTTAAGTTTTTGATTACGATATATCGTTCTGTATTCAGCATAATTTTCTCTCTTTAGTTTTTGCATATCTACTACCATGTATATTAATATTGTCTATAAATTTTTAAATTATAAATTTTTCAAATCTTTAATGAAACCCAACTATTGAATTCATCAGGGTAACCTTTCCATTTGACTAAAGCTTTTTCCTTAGTCTTTCGGATGACTTTTTCTATTCTAAAAATAGTTTGATCTGTCTTTTGTAACTCTTATCCGTAAAAAGAACCTTTAAAGACTCTCTGTCTACCAGGATGCAACGCGAACGCCTTTGTTATTGTTTGGGTCTGTGTCAGAGCTTTCAGTAATGGCGGCTCAAGTGGGGAGCGAAGCGCTAGATTCAAATAGCAGGTCGGAAGTCGACATTTCCGTTTTGTCAGCAGCAGAACACCAAGTACCGAAGATAAATAATTATGGCAGTGTGGTAAGTTAAGATTCTACTTCAAAATTATTTGAAATCGTTCGTTTGATTCGATGATTTGACGTTCGCATTTGTTTTACGAAAAGATAGCAGAAACAGAAGATTCCCGACTTCTCATGCAAGACCAACAGCTATCAAACAGGAATTACTGCAAGCGCAAATCAGCCTGTAAAACGAAACAGAAAAATGGAACTGGTCGTGGTTGTCCTTTCCGTATGGCTAATTTGTCCTGCGAACAAACACAATGAAAGTGCGGAACATCGCGAAACCCATGTGCGAACAGCTAGAAAGCAATAGTGTAAGGCTAATACTACGTAGAAAGCTCAACAAGGCAACGAAATGATAGAGTCCAGAATGAAAGCCAGAAGTCAGTGCAACCGTGTACAGCTGTTTCGACCTTGTTTGGTCTCGTCAAATCGATCAACTGATCATCCATACCCAATAAATGCAGATGGCGATAACGTCAGATGAGACTTAAATCCAAATTTTTGCAGATTAGTCCATGTCAGGTGCAACACGCGTGCCAACAGGAAAATTCTGGAATATCATGTCGTTGCCGCGATCTAGAAAGACTAGAAAACAATAATGCAAGGCTGCTACTACGTAGAAAGCTCAACGGGACTAGCTATTGGGTTGACAGCGACAGGCAACTTTGGTTTATAGCCTACTTCTTTGATATTTTACAGCCATGTTATGGTCAATTGACACCTGTCAAAACAAGGTATCCGCTAACGAGTATCACGTGATCATGTTAGTTCAAGTTTAGAGAGAGATCATCTGGGTTTTTTTAAGTTGACCGCTGACCGAAAGATAGTTTTCGGATGGATCGCTAGCCTCCCACGCAGACGTTCTTAGGCTTGCCACGCGTACCTCCCCACGAACGTCTGTTCAAAGGACCGGTCACGTCCGTTCGTTGGCGGTTAGCCAATCATAGCTTCACTGCCTATCCGTGGAAAGCTGGTCATTGACCGACTTTGACCCAACGCTTGAACACGAGAAATTTGTGCCGCAAACTGTTCAACATTCTCACTTACGTACAAGTTGCACCAGCAACTGCAGACGTACATATTATTTTAGAAGTACCAGCAACTGATAAGATCGACATTGAGGACCGGTACGGTCTTGCCTGAACTAATTCAAATAATGGGATATACAACACGCAAAACAGTCAACTGATTCACAGGTAAACAGCTACATTTTAATTATGTGGAGCCAGAAGGGACAAAAGGAGCAATAAACCTATTCATCGAACTCGAGAAACACAAGTTTAACCAAATTGATGGAAGAAACATAAGAACCTCTCTACAGAAACGAGTAGCTTTTTCGAAGTAATGATACGGCGTCTCCGAAGAAAAAACCGGACGTGGGTAAATACACACTGTATGATATGCGTGATAAGAAGCAACATACGCTCTACTTACAAATAGTTATAATGAACCCAGCGCCACAATATGAAATGCAAGTAAGCAACATTTCCCGGGAAAAAATTCTTATTTTCCACATTTTGCACCTCGAAAGCAAATATCGTGCAATATAAATGAGCCAAAACAATGCATAAGCACATGGCAAACAGCCTGGCAAACAACAGAGATGTGAACATTAACAGAACAGCGCATTGGTTCTTCTGAAACAAACGCTAACCGCCAGTGAACGGAAGAGGCCTGTCCGTTGACCAGACGTTCGTGGGGAGGAACGCATGACAAGCTTAGGAACGTCTGGGTAGGAGGCTAATGGATCGCGGGCTGACTTCAAGTTAGCTTGTTGAAAATAGTTGTTTGGAACCCGGTTAAAAGTAATACAGGATTAAAAGTACTAAGTATAAATTTTTCTTGTTTACAAATGTTTTTCACTGCTTCTGTTTTGTGTGGTTTGAGGTTCTTCAAACTCAAAACAGAAGGTCAAGCAATATACAGAAAACTTCATCGCAAAGTTGCAAAACTCAATCAATTTCTCGCTCATCCCGACCACTTTGACCAACCCGGCTCAGGAGCTCCGCTATTATGATTTTTAGAACGTAAAGTTCATTGCTCTCCGTGAGCAATGAACTTAATGCTGTAAATAAGGACCTGATCTAGCGGGCACTGAGGTCAAAGATCAAAGATGTTGGATGAAGCACAATAATCAGGATTTCAAGCATTGGAATAGAATCACATGTACTGATGCCATGATACCAGACTGTGGACTAGCTTGTACTACTTTACTGCTTAGAGGAGTGCATCAAGAGACTCGCTCTTTTGAGGTTGGCAAATGAACCATATTTCGGTCAATTCACCAAATCACTCAAGCTCGGTTTACAAGTAATGAATCACTTCCGCCCAAAACTTCAATTTAACTTGTCAGGCGAAAATATTGTAATATCATTGAAAATAGGACTTATTTTTTAGAGCATTGTACTGCGAATCGCTTTGTCCTAGCCTGCGTGGCAGGCGTTCGAAGGAGAGAGAAAGGGGAAAGACGAGCGCATGATGTTCGGAATGATGGTTGGGTAAACCTCTTTTCTCTCCTTAAGTTATATCCGACATTACAGCTTGTCGGTAGCAAATCATGTAATTTATTTCAGGGATCATTGACAACTGACTGGAACAATTTTTTGGTAGGATGGTAGTGCTAGTCCCTAGTAGACTCAATCTCGGCAAGCTTAAGAGCTTCACAGCAAGAAACCCGGGGAAAAATACGTGACAGGGCCCTTTTTTGCACTCTTTCGAGGTCTAGCTCAAGATATTTAGGAAGGGCGTGGTGGAATAATGGACAGGCATAATCTAAAGTATGTATTACGCACAGTAATACATTAGTAGATTTTTAGGTGGAATCTGCGCACGCTTTAACTGAACTAAAAAATACAACTTTGTTCGTTCTTTTATCACTTGATGAAACAACTTTGCTGCTGTAAATATCACTGAAGCTGCTGCAAAAGGAATTTGAAACGTCTCAAAGGTAAGGTCAGTATTGTTCGTAACGAATAAAATCGATTGGCATTCCATAATCATTAGTGTGATGAAACTGCGCAGAACGGACTGAAAGTCATCTTTAACGAACCTAAAAAGCAAGATGTTTACGAGATTTATGTACCTAAAATTCCGACTTTCAGTTATCACTCCGGCTTAAAATAACTGTTTGCTCAGATTGGTGTTAGGAAAGAAACATCACAACAAAATAAACACTTTACGTAGCTTTTCTGCGCGAATGTTCCAGTCCGTGGCAGGCCACAGCGGCGAGCAATATATATCATGCACTTGATAATCACGAACAACAGAGGACATAAAATTCCAATGTTAGTTAATAACGCTCCTTTCTTTCAACGCTCGAATCGAGTGGCTTTTAACGCCTGCGTCGGTGTTGACCACACCCGCGGCTTTCCCAGCGGCTTTTTTGACTTTTGCAATATTCAAGGTAACTTCAGTTCCATGAACCAATCATAATTCTTTGCCAGGCAAAGCAACGATTCAGTTTGCTTCATCTTGTATGGACAATAGATTACCTAAATTGCTTTTTCCGTATTCGTCAGAGTAGATAAAGGTCTAGCGTACTCCAGGCGTTCAGTTAGTTGCAATTGGGGAACAGCACGGAAAACAGCGCACAAATAAACGCGTCTTTTTGCGCTGCGTCTCAAGTAACTGGACGCCTTGAAGAGGTTAGCAAAGGCCCGGATTTCGAGTTAACGGTATTGTGACGCCCTCGATCCCAGGGTACCCCGGTCACGGTTGGTCTCTTGTCCGTGCATACCAACCCAAGCCGCACAGAGGGTGGGTCCTCGACTTAATTTTGTCAACACTGTCTGGGAAGGTGAATTTTGCCCTGCAATGCAGACGTTATTTTAAAAAGGAAGCAACTTATTTGTCACAGATCCTACCTGACCAGTGCTTCGTCACTAACTGAACTTCTATGAGTATGAAATGTTGATTGAGAGGGAACTTTGCTTATATTTCACTGCTTTTTTAAGTAGCCGTCAACAACCTGCTGCGGACTAGTTTAGTCAGTTTATCATAGCAAAAGAATTAAATAACCGTGAAATTATCCATGGAATGCATAATGCGTTCAGCTAGGAGCTACTTTCCTGACCGAAATTGTATTTACCGCTAAACAGTCTTAAAACGTTTTGCAAAAACGCTTTTCATAAAATTTTCACTGCATGAGAATCGAATGACCGTCAAACTTTTGATTGGATGAATTCAATCTTATTCAAAGCTCGTCTCTTTGCCAAACACTGGGCGTATCAAACTCTAAACGAACTTTATCGATGCCTCCGTTGTGATTTAGCTGATGAAAACAAATAAGCTGCTGCGTTCTTGATGTCAAGTTCTTCGAAGATGTTTCTCGCTGCAAGAGAAGGAAATGACCGTCCAACTGTCGACGGGAAAAATTCAGCCAAATGTAGAGCCAACCTTTTAGCCGAGCATAGAACGCATTAAACTCCAATATTGAACGTGTCAATACCTTCGCTGTGAGGTTTGCCGATCCACAAAGGGAGGGTTACAAATCCCACCCACTCCCTACTGGGCTCAGTAGGTGAGCTCAGTGAAGACAAACTTTAACTTTCCAGCCCCTCCCTTCAATCAAATCTCTGGAATCTACTAGCAGATACGTGACCAGCCGTAACCAGGGTACTTTCCCTAGGCAGAGAGAGGACACTGAAAACGAGGTTGGTATTGTGAAAGATTTTAAAGAAAAGCTTTTTGTTACCGGCGACCTTTCGCACGATAAATAGATCCGAATTCGATCCAAACAATTCACGATCACACTGCTGGCAGAATTACAACTTCCTTTTAACATCCTCAGCAGGTTACAGAAAGAAGAGTAAACCACTAGGAAGTAATACATGACAAAGAAAATCGGTGAGAAAACGAACCGTATGCGAGTCAAACAGAACGAAATCGAGCTACGAATTACCATTGTCCGGCGACGAGGGTAATGGACTGGTCTAAATCTAAAGGAATCTAATGAAAATGCTCCATTGTAGAACAAAACTAGCAAGACAACTCTGACTGCTCTAAATCTGACGTTCGCTTCAAGTTTTGCCAACACACGTGTTTTTCGGAACGCACGCTAAGAAACTCGGGAAGTTCCCCAAGTATCATTTGTGACTTAGCGTTAGCTACACGTTTTGCATAGTTTGTTTCTTTAATATATTAATAAAATAGATTCCATGTTGCCGTACATCTGTGCAGTAATAGATCACAGAGGACATCAAAACGTGTAGAGAACATCAGTAACACCACTCTTTTGTTCTAACCGACTTTTTAAGTCATCTGTGATCTATTACTAAACAGACGCACGGCAACTAGTATATATAAGCTATTCGTTAAAGTGAAGGAGCAAACAGAACAGATGTGATCCAACGAGGAGTTCTTTAGTCATTCTCACCTCCTTTACTTTAATAAGAATGCTAAATCAGCACCGTTACAACTGGTGTATAAGTATAACCTACGCTGCGTAGATAAAGCGCTTACGTATTTCTGCTAATTCTAAGGAGCGATTGATAACCGTTGTCAGTATGAAGTTAGTCGAATTACCAAACTTTGTTATGTTATGTATTTACTTGTTTGTTATTCCCTTCCACTATGCAAAGTCATAAACATACACAACAAATTCAAAAGGGTCTATAAATAGTAAATAACTTGAAATAATTTCTCTAGAACGCGTTCTTTAAGATGACTTCATGAGGGCCGTGTGGTGCGAAGATTGCATGATCATCTCATAAATTTATAACTGCTATTTAACTCTTCAATAACGCACTTCAGTATATTTTCACTTTCACTACTTTTCTTAACTAAGCTTTTTGAGTTAAATGAAATAATATGAGCAAAGAAAGCGATGGGGAGTTTTCTACCATAACATTCCTCTTTCATAACTTCGACTATATTCTGAATTATTAAAAACTGGATCATTGGATAATGCAATTCGAGAGTTTTCATTGGCTTAGCCATCATGGTATATGAGCCATTATACCATGATCTACAAAAATGGCTAACGTATGCGTGATTTTTTAGGCCTTTTTGTTTTTATTGTAGTCTAGCTTTCTATATTTTGGGGGCGTTTTTAATAAAACAATTATTCCACTCGCGCTTGTTGCATACGAGATGATTATAGCCAACTCCGCGCTACGCGCCTCGTTGGCTATCTACCATCTCATATCCAACGCACGCTCATGGAATAATCGTTAAGTATTGCGGCAAAGAATTAAGGTTGACAGGAAGATCCGAAATATTTGCGGATTTTTGCCGTCTTATTCGTTGTAAGAGGTTTCGTGCACTTGTCTACGAGCTCGCGGCTACAAAGAAAATTTTTGCGTTTTCGTGTGGACAGAAAACACTTTCAAAACAGAGCTTTTTAAAAACGATGACGTCACGATAATAACTTGATTTCCCTGACCGAGTTTTCCTTGATTGTTGGGTTTTGAAATTTCTCCGACACATTGTGGATGCCGGGAAAACATTTCGTGCGTTTTCCGAGTGAAAAAAATCATTTTCAAATTTCTCCGGCGTAGCAGGAATTAAGTTTTAAAATATTTTACAGTAACTGTTTAACCACGCTATTAATATTAACATCGTGTTGCTTTTCCTTCTGGGCACCATCTGAAACACTTACGATACATCAAAAAAAATGCTAATACTGTCGTTTTATGCAAGCTACATGAACGCCACCAGTTTGTTGTGGTTTCATTTTCGGTTATGATACTTGTGAATACGTATTGAGCCTTTTAATTCACATTAAAAAAGATTTACATTCAGTACAATTTTATTGCACTTTGGGACAAAAGTCCTGCTATTCTTTTTACGCCAAGTCAATTCTTAAAAATGGAAGTAGGTTATGTTTCCCATAACTTTAATTTAAATTTGTTTGGCAAAAAAGCGGATATTCTACACACTTTAATTAGGGTGAACGAACTTTCCCGAGATATAATTTCTATTAACAACTAACACCGAACAAAACATTGAAAAGTATTGTTGTAGAGCACACTAGTGAAAATTGGGTGAAAATTACAAATTACATAATTCTTCGTAATACATTCACTTCAGTTGAGGTTTGTTCAGATCTGACCTCAGGCTCACCAAAGCACTAGAAGATTCGTTGGAAAATATGGGATACTAGAAAATCTGACTATAATCCATATAAAAATGTGCAAAGGTAACGTGATACGATACCATAACAAATTAAAACTGATGTTGATAGTCAACCAATACGACGAAAAAAATTAAGACCGATATCTAGAAGACGGAATAGAGCGACGTATTTTCACGATAGGGAAATAAATGCACACCGCGCATTCCTAAAGTAGCATCTGGAACGATGAACAGATACGAAGAATTAACTCTTGGAATCTTATACATGGTAGACATATCGACAGAAGTATTTGCATCAAAATGAAAAGCGATTTATATTACACATGTTACCGATGCACTATTATGAAAGTCAGCTGTTACCATTTTTTAAACTTGCTGTTATTCAATCAATATATAAATCTCTTAATGTTTTCGCTGATTCAACTCATCAGCTGTTTAATTAGGGTAGCAGCCCAACTAGCCCCAGTTGTTCGACGTTAAATAAATAGCATTATCATCATTCAAAATCTTAATGCGGGTGGAGGATCTGAGTACTTTTGTCACATTGTTAAGCAAGAAACGTCACATCCGTTCAACCTGTGCATTCTTCTTTGGGCGCATCTAGATTCACCATTGATTGTGCAGCTTCCGCCTTTTTGTCTTTCATTTCAGTGGTACAACTGTCCGATGACACAATATTGTAATAGGAATGCGATTCATCCAGTTGATTAAAATCAAAATATGGAGTATCTCTCGTCATCATAGCCTCCAGTGATGCCATGATTTGTTCAAATGTAGGTCTGCGTCTGGGATCGTCTTGCCAGCAGTGCAGCATTATTGAATACCTGAGGAAACATTAATATAGCACTTAAGAGTAATACGCAACAGTTTATGAGGTAGGTAAAATACAAACTTGAATTGTGTTTTGCAGTGCCTATCGTGAAAAAATTTTTTAGTAACAAAGCAAGTCATTGCAAAAGGTTACAATTTTAAATTGGTTCTTATTGTCTCTTAAAGTAGAGCACGTGCGATAAAATGTGTACTAGCAGTTAAAAAACGATCGTTATAACCGCGGGGTTTTAGAGGCTGAGGAATACCTATCTGGACTACACACAGCCATAAGTTTGCTTCAGAGCTAAGTGATCTGAGCTGCGCGCGATAGTGTGAAACCACTTCTTCCTTACAGGGAAAAGAAGAATTCCCGACGTCTTGAGTGGAGTGCATTTTGATCTGAATTCATACGCATGATTTCAAACATTTGAGATCACAAGTATAATTTCACACCAAAATTGCACGACCAGAAGTTCAATTGTCACTCAGTCATTAAATCAATTTTAAATTGCACAATTAATAGCCAATACAAGAACCACAAGAATTTGGTCAGTACCAATATTTATTGAACCAGTAGCCGGTTTGTCAAAGAGCGGAAATGGAAACTTGTTTATATTTTTGAAAACATGAAGACTTACATGTCAACGTTATTTGTCAAAAACTCATTTCAGGGTAACAAAGGAAGATCTATCGATATATTTATATATATAGCGATTAAAATTCGCTCAGAAATTTTCCCAAGTGGTCTAAAATCATAGCGAAACCAAAAAGTACACTTTAAAGTTCAATCTTCGTCGTCCGACTCAATGATGTAAGCCCTCCATTTCTTCTCTGGTTCAGACTTTTCGTTGACGTCTTGGAGTAGAAATCGAACGTGCACCCTGTGTAACTCGGCGATGAAACGGGGCTACCAAAACAAGTGAAGGCTGCCATTCGGTACTGAAACTGCGAAGGAATGCTCGGTGGAAATCCAGAATATCCAGCTGGCTGGAAATAAGGACAAGAAATAAGGTTCATCACTGCCTGGTATATTTGGCCTTGTTGTTGGACGTGATGAATAGGAACCAGTGGTGGTCGTTGGTGTTGGACTGCAAGCGCTTGTTGAGGCTTCATTTGCACTGGTTTGGTTGGAGACCTCGTTTGGCAACAGAAGTTTTGGAAACAAAAGTTGCCAAATTTGCCTAACGATAGTTTTTTTTGTCTCTCATTTTCGTGCAACGTGATTGGTTAGCTTAACAAAGCCGTGAATTCTGATTGGTTGTTTCGCTTTACTTTCCCACTTTCACTGGCTGAGGAAAAGATGCGATTTAGAGCAAAAAATAGAGCAATTCGTAAATAAATCGCACTGCTGAGAGCCAATTCGATTAAAAGGATAACCCGTGGTTTCAAAATGGATTTAATAAGTACTTTGAATGTTTGTGTTATTTAAAGTTAGTATGATTTCCAGAGGTGAGTATAAGAATTGGACATTCTGATTGGTCGAAAGGCACATCAAGTGGCGCTATATTCACCCCGCTAGAGCTTGGTTACTAAGTTCGTCAACTTTGTCATCTCGGCAAGTAAACATGGCGGACAGTTGCTGAATGAAGTTTTCATTTATTCAGAAGACACCATTCCAAGTCCAGGGTATTTGAAAGGATGGAGAATTTTCCCAGTCACTGCTGTCACCCTTGGACCAAAAATGTTTTCAAGAACTCATGTTCAAGGCTTTTAAGAATCGTAAGCGCAGTGAATGCGACGATGGCCAGCCTGTCGACTGACCGAAATGTATTTTCCTTCCAACTAATGCTGCTCGTTTTTAGGCAATGATGCCAACTTTGAATGGAGTCAACAACATTAAAACAAAAGTACCGGATGTACTTATTTTCGTAGCGTCTGGCTAGTTTTTTTTACTGCCGAACTCTATGAGTAAATTGATTCACAATCGATGCATTTTAAGGTTATCATTGAAACTACAGCTGCATACGTATTTATGTTACTTAACAATTAGACTACGAGCCCGAGTTTTCTACGGGCAGATAGTCAATACTATCGCTCGTAGAAAACGAGGGCGAGTAGTCTAATTGTTTTAGTATAAATTTACCTTAGTCGCATTGTATAAAAAGAAAAAAATGTCAAGTAACGCGTAGAAAAGAACTGTTTTATTATGTTGCATCAGGTTCAAACATGATGCGCGATGTGCACTGATGCGTAACTGTTTTCTATTAAACAACTAGATGAGCTCGAGATTTCTATCGCGTGATAGTTGACGAGGGCGCACTCGCGCATAGAAATCGAGAGGGAATAATCTAATTGTTTTAGTATAAATCTACTAGTCGTTCAAAACTTTCATCTAAATCCTCTCCACAGACACTTCGAAAACACAAAGCAGCGGCTCCAAGCGCACGCTGTTCCGCTACTCACTATCTATCACAGAATAGAACGTGAGTAGCGCAGCCAATCAGAGAACGGCATTCGTGATATAATGCTAATAAATTTATACTAACAGCAGATAGAAAACGGTAATATAGCCAATCAAATTCACGTATTCACAATAGACTACGGCGCGAAAATATGCTAAGATATTTGTCCGCCGATTTTATATTTTCATAAATGATCTTACATTTGCCATTAGAGATTGTAGGCTGATAAGCTACGCAGATAACACTAAACTCCATCTATCGCATCAGGATCCCCAAGTCGGGGAAGACGGTATAAATGTAGACCTGACGAACACCATACAGTGGTTTCAACAAAACGGCATGATAGCAAATCCGGATAAATATTAGGCTCTGGTGCTCGGAAACACGGCTCACGATTTCGATATAAAATGCGAAGAAAAACCCATACCTGTTTCCAGCAAGATACAGCTACTAGGCGTAATATTAGATAATAAGTTGAAATTCGACTCTCATCTCGCATCTATCTGCCGGAAGGCAGGAGGACAAGTAAATGCCTTAAATAGGCTTAAGAATGTTCTGCCTTGTAAAACCAAGGAAGCACTATATCGCACTTTTATCTTACCGCATTTTGATTATTGCAGCCAGATTTGGCACCATTGTGGAGCGCTTAGATTTGTATATAAGGACAAGAAAAGCTCTTACGATAGATTGCTAAATTGGATTGGTTTGCATAGCACACTAGAGGGACGTCGTATCCAGGATATGTTAATCACAATAAATAGTTGTTTTCAGGAGAAGGCACTGACCCCCATTGTAAACCTATTCAGGTTAAAGGACTCAAAATATAACTTAAGGGGCACGAACACGCTCTCATTGCCCAGAGTAAGTAGCACCAAGCATGGTCTCAGGTCTTTTCGGTACTTCGTGGAAAAGACATGAAATGCGCTGCCGGATTCGACTCGCGGCATGGCCGGCACAAGAAAATTTTTAAGAAATATTCTTCATGTAGCTTTCTAAAATTGTTACTATTAGTTACGTAGTTTCTTAAAACTGTAATTTTCAATTCGTAATTATATATGTACAAATAAATAATTAGACTTCTTAAAAATTTTACATTCTTAAATTTTTAGATTGTTAGCTAAATTTTATCTTTCCTTTCGTTTTGTAATTTATCTGTTTATTTGTGGGCTTCCTGCAAAGTTGCTTTTAGCTAAGTGGATTGCCACGTAAAATGAAGTTCTGTATTCTGTATTCTGTATATTATCTGTTGCGAGAAGCGAACAGTTTATGGCTCTCGGAAGCTCTGAGCTTCGAGGAACAGATAATGTCCGCGACGCCCGCAGTTTTGAAAATTGGATTATTGGATGAGTTTTTTTTTATATCCAGAATAATCAAGACCGCGGTAGGGGTTATCAGTCGAAGCTGAGGCTGATAGCCCTTACCGAGACGTCGATTATTCTGGATATCACAAAAACGGAATCTAATAAATGTTTTATCATACATTGAACGCAAAAAAAACCAAAGTAATGTTTCTGCTTCTTCATTGACGGCAAGCAACACGAGTTGTGCGAAGTTGACATGATTACCCTTGAAAATCATGCACTGCGGTCATACATGACAGGATTACCCGTGACCTTGACTTGATTATTGCATAATCTGCAGTTATGATGTCACGGGCAATGATTTCGAAAATTCACTATACGCTTTCGGTCCATCAAAAAAGAGTTAGAGAGTTCAATGTATGATAGATATTCAACCTTGGTCCGAAAGTTTGGAAAGCGTTCAGGTTTGAGTCATCGAAAAGAGTTTTAATTGTACACTTGCAAATAACGTTGTAAAAGTACTGTGGAAAACTTTGATCGCCATGTAACAGACGCCGTGTCAAAGTTATTAGGGAGCTTACGAATCGACGACTTTTGCACGACGCCGCCGTTAGTTTGCGTGACATGCTCACTGCGCATGCCTTTGTGAGCACTTGCCAGCGTCGCGCCAAAGTCGACGACGTTGGTGAGAGCGATTTGCCGGCGTCTTCGAACCAGGAGGACGTGAGGTTAGTTTTCAAAGTTTTCTCTCCATAATTCCGGTTTTTTATGCCAGATAATTTAAGTACACATTATCACATTATCACATTATCATATTATCACATTAGACGTTTGATTTTCATTTTTATTTGCCTGTTTTCGTTCAAGATACGACCTTGTACAGTGCCATGGCGACTAACACTGAAAGCAGTCAAAGCACCACACGGTATGAATGAAAAGTACATTGCTATATGAAAAATCTTTCATTTTAATCACGCTTCACTGAAATATAAGACTTTTTCTAGTATAAAGCGAATTTGAAAGGACTAAAAAGTTGCTTTTTAGAATTCGTGTCGACAGTTAAAAACAAGGACTAGATAGCTCAAGTACAGAGCTAGGCGATTTCTCTTCTGTTGTTTTGTGTGGTCTTATAGCCAGACTAATCTTTTAGAACACAAATTTTTCTCGACTTGCTGCCATGCTAGCACATTTTGTTAGTCTGTATTTTTTTCTCGAGCTCCTGAGACAAATAATCAGCCAGTGTGATTTCATAAATAAATAGCTTGTCGAGAAAGGGTTACATTTACAGTTAGCAGGAGTCAAAACTGCAAGGCTGCGCATTATATCCTCATTATATACTTTATCAAGCAATATTTGAAACGGTAACAGTTACGTTTATAGAAATTAAGCTCTACTGATGCATCTATTTTCCTGATGGTATTAAATTGAACAATTGATCTCTGCACAGAGCTCTAAAATTGAGTTTTGTTTATTTATTTGGCGCCTTAGTTAGTTAGTGGCATAATTAATTATTTATTAAGTGACAGTTATATTTTTTATCATCCTTTCACAGAATGTCTAAAATGAAATGGTCATTGAAACACGACACCTTATTTGGTCGTGAAGTTCTTAGTTGGGAGCTGTGGAAGTACCGTTCAGGCACCAGAGAGCGGGGGAACTGTTTAGAGGAAATATGCAAAATTCTGAATAACATCAAAGATACCCAATTTTGCGTTTCGCCAAAGGGTTTGAGAGACCGCTTGAAAATCCTAGAAAGGGATTGCAAGGCCAGGAAGAGAGAGGCCGAGAGGGGCTCGGGAATTTCCCAGGAATATCGAGAAATAGATCAGATCATGGAAGACTATCTAGAGAGAAGAGATGAGGAAGAGGCTAAGCAGACCAAACAATCAGCTGCGGATCGAAACAAGGAGGATGAAGATAAAGCGACAGGGGAGGAGATGAGGGAGAGGGCTATGGAGCGGCTAGCCCAGACTAAGAAGCGAAATGGAAAAGATGAACCACGTAAAAAACGTCAAAAAAGCAATGACACACTCAACTATCTCAGGGAGGCAGCAGAGAGGGAGTCAAAGTTAAGACAAGATGAGCTAGAGATAAAGAGAAAGCAAGAAGAAGCTAGCATGGCTACTCAGCAGGCACTGCTTTCTCAGCTGCGAGATCAACAACAGTTACAGATGCAGCAACAGCAACAGCAGCAACAACAGTTTATGCAGATGATGCAGATGATGCTTAACAGCCAGCAAGCACAATCTCAGGCAATTACTGAACTTGTAAGAAAGGGACAATAGTTTTGGAGCAGCTAGTATTGCTGTAGTTAAAGACATTTTGTGCATCTTAGCATTTGAACAGAGCTTTTGATTTCTTCCCGTACTTTATTGTACTCTGATCATAACGCGTTTTACAGTACTGATAGGTTGTGTTCTATTTTGACCATGTATCCTTGTAAGAGGCCAAATTGTTTATGTCGAATAACAAGAATATTGTAAGTGTATCTTAAGCGCAATACATCAAATAAAGTATTCCTCTAGAGTTGGCGGATTAAGACCAAAATACTCTGAAGTAACAGAACCATATAAAATGCTATGTGCATTCTGCATTAACGCACATGTTACATACATTTTTCCTACAGCACTCAATCCAATTTTAAGGTTCTTTTTAAAATCTAAGAATTTAAAATAATTAACAATATCCCCGAATATCCACTCCACAGAAGAGCGGACTGTGCTCATTGAAGTGTTAAAATCTTGTTGGGCTGGGGTCAGGACACCACCCTTAAAGGGCCTTTGTAGGTGTGCTCGTATCGGATAGGCGGGGTCACCGTACACACAAAGGGGGAGGCCAGTTACTGGACAGTTGGAAAACCTCTGCAGTTCTCCCAAGAAACCTGAGGTAGCCAGCATGAAACTGTCATGGCGCCTTCCCTCAACTGGGCCAAATAGATTCCCCACTAATCCATTCGGCAAAGCTACGGCCTGAAACTTGATGGAGTGGACTCGCTTATGTCCGTTGTAGATGGCTCGCTGGTTTTCGTTAGGCCTGCAAACTGGACGCACAGTCCCGTCTACGAATCCCCAACAGTTATTTAAGGCAGCTCCTGCCTGTTCGATCGCTTCAGCGTATTGGAGAAGCTTGGGAGGAGAGAGCAAATCGTGATTGTATCTTGTAAGCAGATGATGCCACCGACCGTAAATCAAGTCCATTATGTGGTTTGTTATAATGGAAATCTCAGGCACTGGTCTGGCGAAATGATAAACCAAATCTCCATATCGACAAGGATAAGCAAAGCGCTTGAGATACATGCATAATGCTGGTACCAAAGCAACAACTAAACCGTTGTAAGTTGTTATCTCGTCAGGTAGCTGTAGAAGTTCAGCAAGTTTATAAATGTCCTCCCTGTAGAAACGAAACTCGGCCTTGCATTCGTCATTTGATTTCTCGTCTAAATCGAACCTGTCGTAGTTCCAGTAGGGAAAGTCTGGATTTGTTGACTTGTGACAGTCGTACAAAAGTACAAATTCTTGTTCGCTAATAAAGTTGCTTCCATAAGCGTATGCGATACAAGCCCTCGTTTCTCTGAAGTTAGGCATTTTGGTTTAAACAACTCGCCTTGTCAAAAGATAAAAACAAACTTCAGAAACGGCGGGAAAATTTGCCGGTCGCGCGTAAACGTCGTCGTCTTTACTGCGAATCGTAATTTCAAATTTCTACAGGACGACGACGCGGGAGTATAAGGTGACCCAACGGCGCCGTCGTGCGAAAGTCGTCGATTCGTAAGCTCCCTATTCTCGACAAGAACTCTATCAGCGTTCCCTTGCTGTGGCTGCTGGATATTTGGAGATGATTGCTGGCCAGTTTCAGAGTCAGACAGAAATTATCTTAGCATCTGATTCATCCGTCAGAATCTCCGAGACCCTGATGTTTTTTCGCTTCTAGCTCATCAAATACTCAAATCCTTGATGGGTTTTTCGCAAGGACAGAATTGTTGGCGTTAGCTAGCGTTGAATCTCTTGTCTTCGTCGACCAAAAAAGAGACTGAGGTAAAACTAGGTCATCCTCTGTAGTTTTGTGGGATTTTTGCTCTTTGCCCGTCCGAGCTCACCGCTGTCGAACAGTTTCTTCATCTGTTCAGTGGAAATTGGTTTTTGACCGTTTCTTATGGCTCTATTTGGCCGACAGTGTTGCCTGTTTTTCTTAAGACTTTTGCAAATGCTCTAGTGCCTTATTTGCCTCAGTAAAAACGGGGTCAGAGATAGTGGAAAACGATTTATTGAGCGTCAGCGAGCGAAGAAAACGATCAATGGCGGCTCCGCTCAGATGGATTTCATTGATGAACTTTTGTAAATTGACAGTGTGCCATCGCTATTCCTCGCTGACGTGCAAAAACTCTTCCGAAAAACATTCAGTTCTTCTTTTCACATTTCTTCTAAAAATATCGAAAATTTGGTGCCACCAGGACTAGCAAGCCATTCAGTAACATTAAGGTAAAAATTGTTGTTGTTGTTGTTGTTTTTACGTAATCTTCGTGAATGCGTAAAATCTCGATGTTCATGCTTGAAATTTTACAGCTTTTAAGGAAAACATGACGGGTACGTATCGTTGAACATTCTCATTCCGAACTTTATAGATTTTTTGTTGTTACTGGGATGGCATTGTCCGTAATTTCTTGTATTTCTTCTATAGACAGCTCACCGACTTGGCTACCCACAAAAAATATTATGCTAAGCCACATTTGCCGCATTAATTTCCATATAAGGTCAAACGTAGATGTAATGGCTGGTAACCGAGATACAGTGAACCAATCAGAAAGCTAGAATTGCATTATCCGAGGTTGAGAATTTAAAAATCTCGGATACTCCCCTGTTTCAGCTGGGGAATATTTGGTCACGTAACGTGTTAGACCAGTCGCGCACGAGCGCTAATATCTGATGGATTATAAAGTCCGTTTTTTGGAATTTCTTGATATTCAAACCCGAAAATTATCATACTAAAGTAATTATTCACCTCAGGCTCAGCGAACATTGGTGAATATTCACCTCGACGAATATTCACCAATGTTCTCTTCGCCTTCGACGAAAAATTGTCAAAATGTTTTATTGTAGTAGATACAGTAATGAAGCTATGCTCAAGTCATAACTATTGACTTACAGTTCTTCTGAGCAGCCATGTGGTCTTTCCAAGCGATATGCAGTGTTAAGAAGATTGCGAAGATCTTTGTTGTTAATCCCGGGATACGGGGTGCCACCTGCAACAAAGTTGTTTATTTCATGAGCTCACTAGTAGGGCATATGCTAAATCATCCCAAGCAATGTTAAAGCATTCGTTCGTGGGCAATAAGAGAAAGAAAATAGCTCAAACAGTTTTTCACAGAGGAGTATTTCTCTTATACAAATCACACTAAATATCGAAATGTCCTGCTTTATTTTATGTTTTCCGTTTTCGAAAAGATGTTGGGGAAATGTTCCTAGCGTTGAAAACACCACTCGAAACCTTGAGTTCAGGGCAGTTAAGTATATTTCACATTTACATTATTGTAATATCTGCTCTGTGATGCCATTGCGCACCGGAGACTTTCGAATTTAATATTGACAGCTGTTTTGCTTGGAATTGGCCCAAGTTGATTCATGGCTGGGTATAAGAGGAAAAACTTAAGAAACGATGAACGAAGTTCAATGTTCTTACCCATTGTGGATATTTCCCAAAGAAGAATGCCATATGACCACCTGAAAGAGACAAACGCACAGAGCGTTTTAAATATGATTAAACAGTAGCTCTTTATATGCAAGCAATAGCAAACCATCCGTTCTAATGTTCAGGAAAATCATTTCCTGATAGATAAAGTAACATACATATCACTCTGTGTTGTGTAGATACTGTTCTTAATAGCTTCAGGTGCCATCCACTTTATCGGGAGTTTCTTCTGCCTCTTCACTTCGTATATATTCCCATCCGTTTGGCGCATCAAGCCAAAATCTGCAATTTTAACAAGTTTGTTTTCTCCAACAAGGACATTACGAGCTGCCAAGTCACGATGGATAAATCCTCTGCTTGAAAGATAACTCTATAGTAAAACAGCAACGGTTACAGAATTAACTCACTAAAGTAACTGATGTCAGCTAAATCGAAAACTATGAGTACGATATATTCATGCTTGCATCATTTTCAAACTGATTTTCTTAAAATAAGCGACGACATATTTACGCTTACGCAACTGCGTTTAATCACAAAGCAGCCTTTTGTGAAAGGTCAAATAAACAATGTTGTAGTACTCTTTGGTAGTATAGGTTTGGTTTTAAGATGAAACATGGAAAATACTGTTCCGCTGCTAAATAACCGTGTACCAACAACTTGGTACATATTATTTGAAATCAAATTAGCGACTGGTCATTACTTACCATCCCTCGTGCTATTTGCCATGCGAAAGATAACATATCTTTGGCAATCAGATCTAAGCAATCGTCACTGGTATTATTAGTGGTTTCTTGAGACACAGTGTATTCCACTTTTGGAGGTTCTTCACAAAGCTGTAGTTTTATAAAGGGATTTGTTTCCGAATCACTGTCGTCTTTCTCTTCCTCGTCCTCTCCGAAACGTTTCCCTACAGTTTCTTCACCGGCCAATTTTTCTTCTTTAGACAGACCTTCATCTTTGTGACTTTTATTTACTTCTTTGTCCAGGAAATCTGTTCCATCTATCTCTCTTTTATTTGCTTTCTTAATTTCATGTTCTGATTGACATTCCGGAAGAATGTCCTTGCCTACCCCAGTAGTATTCTTCCCTACGTTGGCTTCATCTGTATCATCTATTGTCAAAAGATCCATTTTTTGAAGTTTCGGAAACTCCCAATTGCCAACCTTTCCAAGAAAGAAAGAAAAATTATTTAAGACCCTTAAAAGACGTTATTCAAGTTAAGTCTTTCGCTGATCTTTCTGTTTTTCAAGTTTCCCGTTAACGACCTAGTTCTACAGAGCTCTGAGCGGTTTTCCGATTGGCTTGGAAATACAGTTGACTCCTAATGAGCAAGGCTTAATGGCTTATTTTATTCACTAAAGTCAAACTTCCTGCGTTAAAGATCATCGTGTTGTTTCAATTGAAACTCAAAGTTTGCTAGGATAAAGGCTAGGTCGCTATTGATATTCTCTTAAAGTGGACGTTCCACTGATTAATTTATTTTCTTAAATAAACACGTAAACCTTACTTGTTTTCTTTTTTCCCTAAGCCAGTGCAGTAGATCTCCGCACGGAACATATTCTACCAACAACAGGAAGGGCTCCGATCTTGTCCAGAATCCAATAATGTCGAGAACATTAGTGTGATAACCAATTTGCTTCATGAGATCAATTTCCTCCAAAAACTGTTCTTTGTCTTGTTCACTGGCTAATGCTATTGTATGAAGCATTAAATTATCGTAAGTGTTTACACTGAGAATGACAGCGTAGTCTATTGTAGAAAAAAGAGCCAGAAGGTACAAGAGTGACGGTTGAGCACGTTTGCCTGTAGTATAAGGGGCTTCTCTAAACTTGCATGCATTCTGCAGTTTAACGAAATCTTCTCATTTCTTCATATCAAACGTGCACTAGCAGGGTTGCATCTTTTTATCCAAGAGTTTCATCCAATCCTGCCAGAGATTTATCATTTGAACTACAGAAATATTTCAATCACCTAATAATGGTTTACAAACGCTGATTGATCGTATATGCAATGCATCAGAAACCCTTGTTTATGCAAATACATGTATATATGTAGGTGAAGTAATTATGTGCATTACGGATATCTAAATGCATTCAAAGTGGTGTCCTTTTATCCTCATTTCCCCTGAGAATGTTTCTTAGTATTCAGTTTTATTTGTCACATTTGAGAGATTGGCGTTTTGATTCTGATTATCAAAAGGAGGACATAAACAAAACAAAATATTAACTTGTACATGTAGCAGCACACGAATAAAGCAACTGTATAAATACGTTGCCAAACTGAAAAAGAGAACATCTTACTACTAAGAACTTTCACAGCAATAATTCGTCCTTCTTTGAACTGCACACGTGTTCCTCTGATATTGTCGTCAAATACTTCCACTCCTGGTAAATCTCTCAGAACTGCCTTATGTACTTTCCCAAATGCCCCACGGCCAAGTTCTTCCAGCAAAGTAACTTGCTCGGGCCAGACCTCTAAGTTCTGAAGAGGAGTAATGTCTGACTTGGACCTAAGTAGATGTTATGTTTAGTTCATTTAAATAAATTTGCTGGTGAAATTCAAATACATGAACTTTTCAAATATGAAAAAAGCGTTAAGGAAAAAGACATAAGCTACTATCTTTATTTCGCCACAATCGTAATTAGCTTTATGAATTGTTTTAATAATCCATTTGTGCCTTTACTACAATGAATATTCATGGTGTGGAGTGTTCATGGAGTTTAAGTTAAAAGAACGCGGTTTCATTTGCCACACAATAATCCACTCATCCACTTACTCTGAGTAAACTTTCAGCTAGCCATTTTGACGTCATTAACTGGCATCTACATGGTTAATTTGCTAAGCACTTGCAGCACATAAAATTCTACAATTATGCCTCAATTCTGAGAAAATGGTTTGTCTTGAAAAGTCCAAATTCTTCCCAATTTTCCCAAATAACACAAAATAGTCAGGGAGATAATGATGAAATCGAAAGGTCCGTACGCCTTGGAAAAATGATATCGAGCTAAGCATATATCACTTATATTTTACTTTATTTTAGTTTGTCCTCTCGAAATTTTAAAACATTTTCTGACCATTTTCTCTTCCTGCTAATTTTCTGTCGCCTCCTGTCTAACTTTCTTCTGTAGCAGAAAGTCGCAACGATCATCACTAGGAGCACAGACATGCTCCCCAAAGAAATACCAATTACTTTTCCAATTGAAGTTTCTGCAATTCGAGCAAAATAAACATATCAGATATATTACTTACAGATTGAAGGACTTGTTAGTTGGTTTGTGGCAGATTTGCATTAATATATTTTTGAAATATTCTAGAGACGCACAATTCTTCTCGAGGATTATGGAAAAGATTTTAGCGCGTTGTAAAAACACTATTGAATCCTGTAAAAGAAGTAAAAGTTGAACCTTGTTGTGTGTAAGTAAAAGGACGGTCGGTAGATGGATCATGTTACACATTATGGTGTTAAATCCCCATCAAAAATCAAGTTTTATATTCAAAATTCGAGTTTCTGTTTTAAAACGTTAAGTTTACAATTAAAATATGGGCTTTTAACAACAAAACCCTATCTTTGCATTCAAAATCATCCCCTGTTATCATTATCTATTTGTCAGCGAGTCATCACTGATATTTCCAAGATATCGCTTGATACAATCTAATGGCTCATCCTCGGTGTAAGAACTTGTGACACTCACCAGTGACGAAATCAACATAATAGACCCTAACCCTGACAATAGCTACAAACCAAAGAAAAACTTCACAGGTTTTTACAGCGAGGTAAACCCAATCTAACCGTAATAGTACACCATCTATTTGTGATGGATCTAACATGTTGTCTAAAGTAGAAATAGTTTTTAAAACAGTTCTGTTGAGAAATAAATAATCTTCTCGTCTCGCCGAGGCGGCCGGTATGTTCTACTAAGAAAACTCGGCGTGCTGGGTAGGGTACCAACGCGCATGCTTGATCTTGAGCTCTTCGTGAAGTTCAAACCAAAAATTAAATTAGGTTTTTACACAAATATCACATAAAATCGCCTAAATATCTTTCCGGAAATTCTTTAAAAGTAGTGTAAATGTCCTAAAAAATTATTTTCTAAATAGTTCGGAAAATCCTCTTAATATCTCAAATTATCTCGGATTTTTGTTTTAAAAATAAGCCGATATTGAATCCCAGTGGGGGCTCAAAAGTATGTCAGAGATTGTCGTCTACACTTGTATTAATTGAATAAAGCAACAATATGGATGCAAAGTGTCAAGTGGCAAACCGCTGAACTGGATTATTTCTAGCATAAAATGATAGAACTGAGTGTACTGTTGCCAGACTGATAGAGAGGAAAACTGGAAAGCAGCCCAAAAGAGGCTATAAATTTTTCTAAATATATCAAAATTTTCATAATATCTTCAAATTTTCTTAAGTTTTCTAAATATCTCGGAAAATTCTAAATATTTCAAAAGATATCCGGATATTTAAGTAAAGGCCTAGATTGAATTAAAAAGTTGTACGTTGTTTTGAGCGCATCCTGGAGAAGGCTGATGGCAAAGACAAAACGTTGAAGCGAAGAATTTAGTGTTGAGGGTAAGGCTTGATTGTTCGAAAGAGACTTGAATCAATGTTCAAGCAAAGTGAATTTTGAGGCAGAATCTTGATTGTTGAAGTGAATAGCTGATTGGTGAAGAGAATGCTTCAATCTTGAATCTTTTTAAGCATCTTTGAATTTCGGTATGATTTTGAATGCAAAGAGAGGGTTTTGATTTAAAACACAAACTTGAATGTTGAGGATAGAACTTGATATTTGGCGGGGATTTAACGCAATGGCGCATGGCGTTCTACTATAAAGACAGGCGCAAGAAGGATACCACGTCATAACCAGCTAACTATTTTGCGCATCTTGAACTTCCAGCCAGGGGCTAAAAGTGTATTACAGTTCCTCATGTTTTACAAGACGCGTATAATACAACAGACACTTATTTTGTCTGGACACGAAACACACACAAGACACCAAACTCATGATTTCTACTTCGTCATTTCAGAATATGGGGTATTTAATGAGTTGTGTTTGGACAGTGAAAAAAAACGACAAGAATTGTCGGCACATGACTACTCAGAGTAACAAGTCGGCTGTAGGCGATTTGATTCGCGCAGTAAGAATGACTCCTTTTTTAGTCCTGTGCAAAACAAAACTAAGTATGATATCTTTTCTTAAGACTAACTTGATACTGACCAACTTGCCAACAAATTTACAAACTACCTGGAGTTCCTGTGGGTGACTCTGTTTTTATCCGCTGACTGGTTGAAAAGTTGCTTTGCCCCATCTCATTCCAAGCAGACACTGCAATTTCATACCAAGTGCCGCACTGTAGTGCCCATTGATGCTGAGTCACTGAGATTGTTGTTATGTCAATTTTACTCCAGGAATCTTCCTTTGTTCCGTCACCATGAATTTGCCTGTAGTAAATAGTGCACTTAGTCAGCGGACAACGAGGATCTTCATTGACTCTCCATGTAAGATTGACCGCGCAGTTTGACCTCTCCAAGTTTGTGATGACAGGTGGTGATGGTTTGGCTGTAAAAACGACGGGTTGTAAAAATACAAAGTAAGGTTTCAACAAAAGGGCGATGGTTTGTCTATGAAAACAAATAAACGAAAAGGAAGCTAGATAAACAAGTAACCTAAGAATTGAACTTAATTAAGAAAATATGAATTTTTGGCGAAGTTGCAAAAAAATCTGAGATAACTTTAATATAAAAGGGGTTTAACTCGTGGAAAACTGTGCTTAACTTAATTTATCCGTCTCCAACGACCACCCTTAACCTTATATTCTTAGAACATTATGTTTTCCTTTTTCTGCTTCTTTGTATTTCCCTGGTGAACGTTCAACAGTTTGAACCCTTTCACACCACCGTTTCAGTTCCATTGAGATTTTCCTGACATCGCTTGGCCTACAGTAGCAGCCTAGCTCGCATGACCTCCTGTATGACCTCCTGTATTACCTCCACCGGTTGTTACTTTCCACAATCTGCTGTCGTTGAGAGATGTCTCAACATTCATGCTCCACGCTATAACTCCGATCTCGTAGTCCGTTTTGCAGATCAAACGATTGCGAAGAATGTACTGGGTTGTGTTCTTCGTCACCTTTACTGACGTCCATTCAGTGGAAGTCACTTCTTTGTAATAAACACTGTACGCGTGCACCGGGCACTGTCCTCTTATGGGAGCAGCCCACTTCACCAATATTACAGAGTCATTCACTTGGTTCACAGATTAACAGGGAAACCTGTTGGGTGTTGTAAGTCAGTGAGTTTAAGACATAACCTCGTTAAAATTGCTAAAGTTACGTTACAAATAATAAGGGCCCAAACCATTAAGCTTTTACATCCAGTCGCTAGATTTGCCTCATCCTTTTGGTGGCAGGTGAAGGCATTCGTCGTATCACTCGTAAATCGGCTCTGAATGACGAGGCGAGTAATCGCTTGCCTTCTCAATATTCTCCCCGAACGAGAAAGAAATTGCAGCAGAGAACTAAACGCAGAAACCAGACCTCGTTAACAACTGTGGTTTAACTAGACCGGGTTGAAGATTAGTTGCTCATACCGTGCACACCCACCCACCCACCCCCCTCTCCCCCGTCCCCCAACTTAACCATTCGGACAAGTACAGTTCAGTTTCGGTTTTGTTATTCCAAGAAACCACTTCAAATTGATATCGATTTCAAAACCCACTTAGACGAGAAGGCATTATTGATGAAGGTAAAGAGCATTACCTTACTGACGACTTGACACAATCAGGCACATGCAAAACTGTACAAATTTTACAAGACGCCGGAAATCTGCAGTCTTTGGGAAGTTTCCTCGTTTCATTACCCTGCTCAGCGCCTCAGAGTCTTTTTGATGTCACAAAGTCAATCACGGAAAGACGTAAGTTTACCTCTTTGACCTACGCAAGGAATCTGTTTCTGTGTTGCCTCAATGGCTAGTCTAATTAATTTTCGCTTTAACTTGCCGCCATTTAACAAATTGGCGTCCCTTTTTCGTGCGTCTGTCCTGTTATTGATCACGAATTTCGTAATTACATTGTCAAAGTAGCTGTGGATCCACGAGGTGATAGCTGAGTGGATCCGCAGACTACTTTGACAGTGTTACGAAGAAATTCGCTGTCAATAACAGGACAGACGCATTAAAAACTGACACCAATTTGTTTTTTTACGATGACAAATTGTCAAATCGCCCGCTCTCGTTCGTTGACGAATCGCATATATTATAATTTCATGTGTCTTTCTGCTTATTGACAATAAGAACTAGCCAATGAGCGCGCGAGAAAATCTGCAGTTAACGTCAAAAAACGTTTTTGACATAAAACAAACCTTTAAGAAAATCTCTGCTAAAAGTGGTTATTCTGAAAACGCGGAGGGCGGAGTGATGAAAGAAAATTTAAAATAATCATTAAAAGAAAAATTGAAGTTTAAAATTAATTGAAACAATAATATAATACATAGATATGCTTAACATAAAAGTTTAAGAAATAATAATGATTAAGAAATTTACACCGCCTGGCCCATTCATATCGCGATCACTGCATTTGAGTCAGTCAAAATGGTATCTTCAACTCACGATTTTCTTAGTTAACAGTTCAAGTTTAGGAAATAAGTAAAGAGCAGTCTACTATTTGACCATGTGTAAGGAATGTGACAGATCACGATGAAATAATCTAATCTACCCTCGAATTCCTTGAACCTTTCAACAACAGGACGCTTAAGCTAGTACTTAAGGAAGGAAACCAGTAGAGTTGCAAAATGTTTTTTTTGTTGTTGTTCTAGCTTCAATGAAATCCTGAACATGGAACTAGCACAGCTTATGAGGCAAGATGTTTACATCGAATGATCTTCTTAGAACGATTTGTGTTAAAATGGTGTGCTAATTGTACCCTTGCGATACGTATCCTAAGACTCAATATTTCATTTTCTTTAGACGTTAGCCCCATTCCTTAACCTGCATGTAAGGTTATTGTACTTTACTGAATGAAATCTAAATTATTTCGAGTTTTGTTATTTGTTGTGTGTGTACCAGAAATAACTTTATCCTTTAGTACAATATATGAATTGACAACCGTAAAGAGATTCGAAAGCTGACGTTTCGAGCGTCAACCCTTCGACCGAGCGAATCCGATGAAGGACTATTGCTCGATACGTCAGGACAATTCACATTATTAACCGATGCAGCACACAGTGTCTTTAGAAACTTATGCCCTTTATTCTCTAGAAATAACACGTGACGTTAGTACTTTGTTCTTGGGCCATCGTAATTTGATCAAAAATAAGACACAAACAGCAGTGATAAACATGTTGAACTTGTACATTTTGATTCAGACTTCTCTATCCCCAGATATAACTCTGTAACATATGAAAAACATTCTCGATGCTATCTTGGGCCTAAGCTATGGAGCAAACTATCGCCAGATGTCAGATCCATAAACACTCTGAATAGTTTTAAGAACAAAATTCGAGGTTGCGATATTGCCTCACTTCCGGACCCTGGATGTACCATGTGTTAGCGAAGGGCAAAACAGACTAGCATTGTAAAATAAAAGAGACCTTATTTATTCACGAACTTGAGCCAGCTTTCAACGTCAACGTCGGAAGTGAAAAGCTGATGCCTTATTAATCTGTTCTAGTTTTATAGTTTGCTGTTAAGTATTTGCTTAATCTAGGTTCCAGTCCCCTCACTTTATTATATAAAGCTGCTGTTTTAAATTTCAACGGTTACTTTTGAAAATGTATGTATGTGATATAAAAGGCAACAAGTTTACTTTCCCCTCCCTAGTCAGTCATAATGTATGTCACGTGACTAAGCACATGGAATAAAGTCACTTGAAGTTGTCAGCCATCATGGCACGTTTGTCTTTACATGGTGTCAGAAAGAGTTTCGTTTCCACGCCAAATCACACGCTACCCAGCTAAAAGTTGACTGGAGATAGAACGCAGAATTCGCGGAGATTGTGAAAACAGCCACAATGGCGAAATTCAAACCTCCGGAGATATCGTGGACCGCTCAAGATTTGCATCAAGAATGGCGCCGTTTCAGTCGACAAGCAGAATGCATTTTTGACGGTCCGTTGCATGAGAAAGAAGAGAGCGTGAAGGTGAGCTACCTGAAGCTGTAGGTAGGCGATAAAGGGTTGGATGTATTCGAAGGATTCACATTCACAAAACCCGAAGATGCGGCGAAATTGAAGGTCGTATTGAAGAAATTCGAAGAATATTGCGCGCCACGAAAAAACCACATAATGGCTGCTTTGAAATTTAACGAAAGACGTCAGTGAGAGCTTCGACTCGTTTGTTACAGATCTGAAGATTCTGGTTAAGGATTGTGGCTATCAAGAAGAAGAACGTATGGTTCGAGACGCGATCGTTTTTCGTTGTAAACATCCCAAAGTGCGTGAGAAATGCCTGGATCAAGCAGACGCACTGACATGTGAAAAGGCCATAGAAATTGGTCGAAATTACGAAACAAACCTCAGCAGCCTGAAGAAGCTCGCCAGCGACGAAGACCCAACCGTGAATACCCTGAGTCAGGAAAAACGTCCGCCATGGAATCGTCGGCAGCGCTCAAATAAAAGCAAAGGGAAGACCGAGAAGACCACCGAAGCGAAGGATGTTGAATCGAAACACAAATGCGGACGGTGTGGTTATGACAAAGCACACAAGAAATGCCCAGCAATGGGGCAACAATGCAGACACTGCAAAAAGATGAATCATTTCTCGAAACTCTGTTTGTCAAAGGAAGTCCATCAGTTACAAGAGGTAGCCGATTCCGACCGGGAAACAGAAACTCTGACCAAGAAGAAAGCGAAGATGACTCGCTGTTTGTTTACTCGGTAAAGTCAAGCTGTGTTCCAGAAGATGAGCAATTTCATGAAGTTATTTTGTTGGAAGATACTGAAGTTCGCTTCCAGCTGGATAGTGGTGCAAAAGCTAATGTCATGTCACGGAAGACTTACAACAATCTCAGGCGAAGGCCACCGCTGACAAAGACGAACACTGTGTTGATTTCCTTCTCTAAGCACAGACTGAAACCTTGTGGAGAAGTGGTTTTGAGTGCCAAGTACAAAGATAATGTCGAAGATGTCCGGTTCTTTGTTGTAGAACCCGAAGTAGAATCCGTGCTCAGTGGAAACATCTGTGTCAAACTTGGCCTACTAAAAAGAGTTCACCAGCTGACCAGCAACACGCCACTTGGAAGAACAAGAGTCGAGTTAGATGACTACCCAGAGTTGTTCAAAGGATTAGGATGCTTGCCTGGGACATATCGCATTGAGCTGGCTGATGGCGCTACCCCTGTGATACATTCCCCAAGGAAGATACCAGTACCTCAGAGAGAGAAAGTTGTTGAAGAACTGAAAAAGATGGAAAAGCTTGGAGTTATTGTACGCCAAGAAGAACCAACAGAATGGGTAAACTCACTAGTAGTAGTTCAGAAGCCCAATGGTTCAGTGAGATTGTGCATTGATCCTAGAGATTTAAATGCTGCCATGAAGAGGTCCCATTACCCTATGAAAACTGTTGATGAAGTGGCTAGCCGTCTTCAAGGTGCCAATACCTTCAGCATTCTAGATGCCAAAAGCGGCTTCTGGCAGTTAAAGTTAGACGAGGAGTCCTCGCTTCTATGCACCTTTAACACTCCAATTGGTCGTTACAGGTTCACAAGGCTGCCCTTTGGCGTAAAATGTGCCCCAGAAATCTTCCAAAGAACCATGGACCAGATGGTTGAAGACCTGGATGGTGTTGAGGTCATAATGGATGACGTAATCATCGCTGGAGATGACGCAACACATGATGAACGATTGATGAAATTTCTAGAAAAAGCATCAAAAAAGGGCTTAAAACTAAACAAAGAGAAATGCAAGATCCGCCAGAGAGAAGTACCTTATGTAGGACATCTACTCACCGCAGAGGGCCTGAAGATTGATCCCCAGAAGGTTAAAGCCATTCATGAGATGCCAGAACCAAAGACAAAAGAAGATGTGAAACGGCTCCTTGGCTTCGTGCAGTTTCTTAGCAGGTATCTTCCTAGACTGTCCACTGTAGATGCTCCCTTAAGAGAGCTAGAGAAATCAGATGTATTGTTCCACTGGGACTATCCACAGATGGAAAGCTTCCGGAAGATTAAGCAGCTTGTGTCGCAAGCTCCAGTACTTCAATACTACGATGTGGATAAGCCAGTAACTATTCAATGCGATGCCAGTGGAAAGGGGCTGGGAGCAGTGCTGTTACAAGCCAACAAACCTGTGTGTTACGCCTCCCGAGCGCTTACTGACATTGAAACAAGGTATGCCCCAATTGAAACTGAAATGTTAGCAGTTGTTTTCGCTTGTCGCAAGTTTCATCAGTACATCTATGGCAGAAGTGTCACGGTCGAGACAGATCATAAGCCTCTCCAAGCCATCAGTACCAAGCCTTTATCACAAGTACCACTGAGGCTTCAGAAAATGATTCTCAATGTACGTGGGTACGATGTGGAGATACGCTACATTCCTGGAAGCAAGCAAGTCCTGGCAGACACCTTAAGCCGAGCATCTGTGCACAGTGATGACAGTGGAGCTGACGAAGAATTCAAAGAGATTAATCTAGTCCTCTCAGTCTCAGATGAACGCTATGAAGAATTCCAGAATGAAACGAAGACAGACCCTGAGCTACAAGCAGTTCTCGCTATGGTGACAAATGGATGGCCAGACACAAAAGTACAAGTTCCTGTAGAGGCAAAACTGTACTGGACATTTCGAGACGAAGTTGCCACAGCAGACGGGCTCCTTTTCAAGGAAACACGCCTAATTGTCCCATAGTCGCTTAGGCCTGAAATGCTCCGTCAGATCCACAAGAGTCATTTAGGAATAGTCGAATGCAGACAAAGAGCAAGAGAGGTATTATTTTGGCCTGGAATGTCAGTGGAAATTGAGCAAATGGTCACCAATTGTAGTGTGTGTGCAGACTATGCCAAGAAACAACCCTCTGAGCCACTGAAGCCCTCTGTACCACCATCACTCCCTTGGAAGAAGATTGGAACTGACCTATTTGAGTTTCGCGGAGAACATTATCTCCTCTCTGTGTGCTATCGCAGCAAATTCATCGAAGTCACAAAGTTGGAATTTTTAAGAAGTGGATCTGTGATAGAGGAGTTGAAAAGGCAGTTTGGAGTCCATGGGATCCCAGCAGAGGTGGTATCCGATAATGGCCCCCAGTTCAGCAGTTCTGAGTTCCAGGAATTTGCCAAAGATTATGGATTTAAGCACACCACTACATCACCACATTACCCGAAGGCTAATGGAGAGGTGGAGAGAGCTGTACAAACTGTTAAGAAGTTGTTGCGAAAAAATGATGACAAGCACCTGGCCTTGTTGGATTATCGAACAACACCATTGCCAGACATTGACCTGTCCCCGGCACAATTACTCATGGGTCGTCGACTGAGAAATAAGTTGATGGAAGGCTTGCTTCAACCAGTAGGTAACAACCAGCAGGAAATCTCCAGGTACCTGGAAAAGACTAAAGAAAGTCAGAAGAAATATCATGATCGTCATGCAAGCAAGGACATGAAATAACTCCAGCCTGGAACCAAAGTTCGTATGCAGCCTTGGACAAATTCCAAAGTCTGGAAACCAGCTACTGTAGTCAAGCATCACCATACACCAAGATCCTATGTGGTGCAGGCTGAAAACGGCAGAAAGTATCGCCGCAACAGGCAGCATCTACGGGTATGCCCAGCACCAGGACATGATAGTTTGAATGGAGAACTGCCCCTTTGTCTAGACAAAACTGTAGCCCAGGACAAAGAGCCAGCCAAGGATGCTGAGTCTGATCAACCCACGACTCCCATTATGTTGCCTGAAATCCCATCCCAGGAGCAACCCATATACCAGGAACCAGCAGTGGAGAACATTACGGACGAAGTGGCAGACAAGTAGTAGCACCAAACCGGCTTGACCTGTAGACTTGTACAACTATGGGCTCTGATCAGTTGTTGATTTATTTTCTTTAAACCAAGGACAGTGACATTTATTTTCAGAATATTATTTTATTATTGTGTTTCTTTTCAAGAAGGGTTGGATGTGATATAAAAGGCAACAAGTTTACTTTCCCTTCCCTAGTCAGTCATAATGTATGTCACGTGACTAAGCACATGGAATAAAGTCACTTGAAGTTGTCAGCCATCATGGCACGTTTGTCTTTACATGTAGAGTACAAAAGAAACGTCAAGTCATAATCAAAATGTACAAGTTCAACACGTTTATCACTGCTGTTTGTGTCTTATTTTTGATCACGCAACGTTAGATTTATCAAAGTTGCAAAGTTTTGTAGAGAAAAAAGGTTGAGAAATTTGGCAAAAACAAATTTCAAACCTCCAGCAGTGTTCTCATTCATAACTAGCCATTAGTAATTTCTCTGGTTTGGAAAGAGAACACCACTTCCAATGAGTATCTCAGATTCTAAGAAACGTTTTAACTAGTTGTTTTAAGTCAGTATTACTCCATAAACAGCGCAACTTAGTTGAGTCATTCATAAACTGAAAAAGTTGCGCAAACATTAATGGTTCCGACTTAATTCTTTTTCCGTGAACTCCACCTAGCGCAATTGAGATCTATAGGAAATGACCTGGCGAATACCATCACGGAAGAAGCCGCCCTCGCCATCGCAAAAGTGTATTTTGCACTAAAAACAATCGTTTCTGTCGGCCTAGAAATCACCAAGTTCTCGAGCGGCTAAGACTCATTTCATTTGACATCTCAAGTTTATGCGAAAAAAAGGCCCTGATGACATGTTAGTGTATATGAAGATGACCTTGACTTTGATATTAAAGACTATGATTCCTCGGCTGATTTTCAAATTTTGCAATCTTTGGCCGAACTAACTTTGGCCTAAGTCTATCTAAGTGGAGGTGTCAGTACAAGACACCCTCTCCTCCCCCATGCTTTTGACAGCTGGCCCCCAGTAAGCCACCAGCAGATAGCCCATTAACCGACCATTCACCCGACGCAGCCTTAACGGAGCCCCCCCTCTAGTTTGGCCTTTGTGCCCGAACCCAGGCGAAAACGTGGCGGGTATGTTTTTGCGAATACGGTTAGATATAAAACGACACCAATCGAAATGTACAAATAATGTGACTTATTCTATGACTAAATATACCACCCTGAAACTTACCTCTAAGTAAATCGATATAATCATCAGATATTGCAGACTTCAGCAGATAAACATCCATTACTGATCCGAGTAACTGATATTCATTGCTAAGCCGAAAATCAGGCATGTTACCAACGGTGCAGTTGGGTTTACCAAACTTACTAAAAAAGTCTATGCCTTGCCATATTGATGCATGGTCTTGTTTCTTGCCGTCCATGTACAGAGTTAATTCTCTCTTCTCTTCAAGAAAAGTAAAAGCAAAGTGTGTCCACCTTTTTAGTTTGATTTCGTCATGGCTCTTCAATAGTCCAATAACTTCATCCCCGCCGTGGAGTACTGTCAAATGAAAATGTCGGTCTTTTGCTGATAGGTAGAAACCTTTTGACTCACCTTTTATTTGACTCATTTCTGCATATATTGTTGGAAACTGACCTTTCGTTGTTAGCTGTAAATACAGCCACATTGAAACTGTAAAGCTTGTGCCTCTGACGTCTAAGCAAGGAGTTTTGAGGTATGATATTGATGTACTGAAATTCAGTGACTTGCTTTCAGAACATCGACCAATGCTAACTTCTGATGCATTGTTGTAACTAAAAATTAATTTTCAAAAAAAAGTACGTTTTGTTTTTAAAAGCTTAGGTGCTAATTAAAAGTAAAGCTGTTTGTTTCTCGTTCAATCAGGATACACCTGGTCACTTGTACTATTTATTATATGGCTAGCTCCGTGACCAAGCAAGATGAACCGAATCTTGTGCTGTGATTGGCTACGCGAGGGCGGGATGGTGCTATCTTGCCCGCTCGGGATTATACGCTGTGTCCTTTTCGTCTCTTGGCCAGCCAAAATTCAGCCATCTTGACCTCACTCTTGGTCGATACACAGGGAACGTGACCCGAACACTGCATCAGCAGTAAAAATAAATGTACTGTTATTTACCTGAGTTCTTGTATCATTTTTAGTCATTGAAGGGATTTGAATGAAGCGAAGGTGGTTTACATTTCTAACATTATCTTGACTGCCGCTTTGTAAATGTGACGCTAACAATAAAAGTTATGTTAATTAAAGCTCAAAATAAACGTAAACCCACCTCACTTGTTTTGCATTTTTGTTTCTGCCGCTCAAAATGGCGAATTTGAGCGATATAGGGGGCTTTGCGTTGACTGCTACTACGCCGAATTTCGCAAATTCTGTAGCAACAAAACCGAGCAATTTCAACGTTGTTTTCTGGTGAACCGGCATATATTTAAAATTTTTCTATTTCGTTTTTTCCTCGGTTGTTTTCCAACTTTTCCAGTTAACAAGTCTTTGCACGCAACATAAATACACAATGGGGGTCAATGGGCGACAAAAGTGTTGAGACACTTGGCAGTGAAATTCGATTTTCTGCGTCTTGGAATCATTTCTCCCCCTCTCCCCCAAAACAATGTTGTTTTTTCTATTTCTTCGACTGCACAGACCACAGCACCTACACAACATTGAATTGGGGGGCTGGGGGCATCAGAGATTTAACGCTAAATGCAAATAAAATAGAGCAAATGCTTAAGTATTGAAAATCGTCTTTTCCTAAAAGTGTCTCAACTACTTTTGTCGCTCATTGCAGCTAGAAATTTATCTTACGCAAAGACCTGGTTATCCGCGCTGTGTGCTCTGCTTTATATTTCTGATGCACGCGGCTCAGTGCAGAAGGTAGAGGAAAGAGTCAGTTAAGAGAGAAGAATGGGACCGCTTTGACGAAGCACGTGATCAAAAATTTAAAAGCGTTCCCGATCAAGTGTAGTCACAGATCGAACGAAAAGCTACGCCTAAAAACAACTCGAATGAATTTTAAAAAAGCACCCGAATATAAACAAATAAAACTTTACTTGAATACCAGTTTTTAGTCAATCGAGATGTGAAATTCATACCGATTATGTTCAGCAACAAGAGAATTAATTAGGTACCAACATAAAACTGGCCTTATTTTAGTTTCATCACTTATCTGTAGTGTCTTCTCCTTTTCTCCCTCGAAGAGAGTTACGCTGTAATTAAAAAGTAACCACGATAATAGAAACTTGAGACCTTCGGTTTATTTAAATCCCTCCTAAACGACTGAAAAAAAGATGCAGGAACACAGCCAAATAACAGTACAGTTATTATTTTACTACTGATGTAGTGTTCGGGTCCCGGTGTTCAATGCCCTATAAACATGTCTGGATTTATGAAAATGGTGCTAAAGAACGCGATTTCTCCTTGATTTCACTACCCTTTTAGGCCACCTCCAAGCCATGTAAAAGAGCAAAGGGTAGAGAAAGGACGACAATGAAAGGAAGATAAACGGATGGAGGAAGAGAAAAAGGACTGACTCTCCTTTTAATTTTTATATCGTTACCTTTGGAGAATACATAAGCCAATTCACAGAACCTTTCTATTCCACTGATCAGAACTAGAATATATTTGAGGTATTGACCGCGTTCGGCGTAGTGGTCAGCCGAAACTTACCTTGGAATTTGTAGCATTAAGCGAATGGATGAGTGAAGAGAGGTAAAGTGAGAATCTCCTGCTCAAGAACTAGATATTAGGCCACCTCTCCTCCACCAAAAATAGCACTGGACGACATGAAATGGATAATTGGTTTAAAATACTCAGCAGGCATTTAACTGACCTGATGTTGACATCACTTCCATCCAACCTCCAGTACTGATGACCTACTGAACCTGAAAATCAAGGACATCTGCTAAATCTATTGGTCTTTCTCCTGAGCAAAAGGCCCTCGATAAAATCAGGAACATGGAACATTCCGGGACATCGATTCAAATTGTGACAGCGCGATGCTATTAGTGAGTTCACATGAGCCAATCATTATTTGGCTGCGAAGCCGCGTCATGCGATTCCAGTCTAAACCCACAAATTGCCGATTCTCACATGACGTCACTAAAATTCAAACTACAAAACTATTGATCCTCCAGAGATTTTCCTTTTATGATGTATAAGAGCAGCTGAAAACTAATATAAATGTAGCCATAGTTTTGTCACTGGTCCGTCTTCAGGTTGAAATTATCATCCCCAGTTTTCGCGCTCTCCGCTAGGAACGCCTGGTCCTATGACCCACCGAGCGCAGCCTCGGCCTTTCCGGAGACCCAAGTAATAAGCAAGTTATTATTAATAAACTAGTAGTGATCAAAGATTAAAGCAGTGCGTTCACGCGCGTACTCCAAATGTGTGAAGCCTACTCTGGGGCCTTAAGTCGCCTGAAGTCGCCTTAAATCACGCCACTGTCAAACTTGACTCGAAAGTTGCTTCTCGTGGAATGAAAACTTACAGTGAAAACCGAATTAAATTGCAAAATCTCCAATTTTTAACAAAATACTAGAAAAGTGAAGAAAATTTTTGTCATTAAAGCAGCCTTGTGAGCGGAAAAGCTGGGATGTTGCCTTGAATATTGCAAGAGTTGAAAAAATGCGCTCAGAAAACTTGTAGTTGCGGTAACACCGAAGGTGAATTGAATAAAGAAATTAATTGAATAATAGAAATCACACTCGTGTACCCATATTTTTTGGTGTGATTTAACAATTCGAACGCCACCACCTTGGTTTTCTATCAATAACGGTATTAGGAATAAGGGACAGCCACGTGACTGAAAGGAATGGATTACTTTTAAGTTTCGAGCCTTCACTCATTGCAGTCATTTTCTTTTTTCTTTCTAGTTTTATGTTTTTGTTTTGTTTTGTTTTCTTCTGGGTTTTTTTATTTTCCGAGATGACACCAGTTAATTTTTGCTTGATTTAATTTTTAAAAAATTGATTTTACATATTTCTCTCATAGTTATGATAACCATTCCATGTTCCGGGATGTTCCGGAATGTTCCATGTTCATGGTTTTATCGACGACCGTTTTGTCAACGCATTGAGAGAAAGCATAAAAAGGTTTGTATTTCTTTATAATACGGTATAGCAATTCCAAGCATCATCCACTTACTATGTTCTAAATCACCAAAAACAGTAGCACAGCCCTGTAAAATAAAAATAATTATCGTGAATGGAAATGGTTAAAACAGCAAAATAACGTAATTTTTTCAAGGTGAGCTTTGAGTTAATTAACGTCCTCCAGTTTTAGTCTTACAGCAAATTCTCCATAAACTTTAAATATCTTGTCAAGAGTATTATATGAGGTACTATATATACGTGAAGTTATTATATGTATCAACTCTACCGTACCGTACCGTGAAAGAGTGAAACATTCATCTTTATACATAAGTATGCTTTAAATTGTCAAAAACTACATAAATAAACAAACAAACAAAATAAACCGTTCCTATAGGGGATAGGACACGCAATTTTAAGAAATTTTAGCACTAACCAACCGCTCAGCATGGTAATATAAAACGCTTTAGAACTGGAGAATAACGTTATCTCGAAAAAATACCCCGAAAGAGGCATGGCTGGGCAAAACTAGAGATAATTAGCACAGACTGCATTCGAGTAAACGTGGAGAACATCGGGCCGATTTTTTACAAGTTTATTACACTTATACCTTCGGAAAGTATCCTTGATTGTTATGTGGCTATGATTTTTCCAATATAAGATTGTTGCTCTCTCAGTTTGGCGTTATGAGCTCGTATTTACCGGATATAAACAAAATTACCATAAGTAGCGTGAACCTCTAAAAGGCATATGTTGATAGCCAATGTAATTTTCGAAATATAGATAGATAGATAGATAGATAGATAGATAGATAGATAGATAGATAGATAGATAGATAGATAGATACACGATACTTCACTCAATATATCAATTCTTCATTCGGCGAAAATACAAAGTCGACGCGATTTTTCTTTGGTTACGCATTATTATGGTATTTTAATACCGAAGTAATAATTATATTTTGGCATAGACGTCGCTCACCGTGAGCAATAAACTTAAGGAAGCGAAATACGAGATACTTGACCAAAACCCTTGACATGTCGCGCAGACAAGTTGTGAGTTTGATGGAAAGCGAGGAACAAAACCAAAACTTGTTGCTCAAAGTAGGCCCGTGCTCTATTTTTCGCAACAAATTTCTTCAACCCGCAATGAATGTTTTACTTGCGCGACAAGTTGATCACGCAAAGTGGAAACGGGAAGCGTCGACAGGCATCGACCCAAAACTTGCAACGAAGTAGGAGACACAAAACCCTCAACTTGTAGCGCAAGTTGGGGGTTTTTGGGTCTCCTACTTTCTCGCCGCCTTTAGGGTTGTAATGAATAACAGACGAAAATAAAAAAGGCTGATTAAACAGTATGGTAATATATTTCCTGTTTAACCAGCTTTGCTTATTTTCGTTTTAACTTATAACTGTTTAGATCTTCTACAGTGAGAGGATCCGTACTTCTATTTCGTAACGGTGGTCTTTGCAAAAATTAAACTGTGTTGTAAGTAGGGATCTGATCTAACGGACACTGAGATCGTAGATGGTGGATGGAGCGCAATAATCTAGATATCAAGGCACTGGGATAGAAAAAGAAAATCACATGTACTGATGCCATGACACTACACTTTAAACTAGCTTGTGCTACTGTTCTGCTTAGAGGAGTGTATAGAATGATTTGCTCTTCTGAGGACGTCATTTGAACCAGATTGGCAAATGAATACCGCATTTCAGTCAATTCGTCATATCATGTTAGATCGAGCGCTCAGACGCTCAGACTGGGCTTACCGCAAGTATAATCCACATCAACATGTTCTTATCGCCGCCACCTGCAAGTAAAACGCGATATCACTTTACCTGTTGAGTAAGAAAAAGGTTTAAAAAATGGTTGGAGTAGACAGTTTCCAAAATTTTAACCTCGTTTATTATACTGAATAACATAATGATATTATACTTATATATTCCTTTCCTGCAATAGTAATGCGATTGTCGCATGATTTATACATATATATTTTTTTTTCAATCTTGAAAATAAAGTAACCAAACCTTAATTAAACGAAATTTGACTCGTTTTAATAAAAATTACACGATTGCACTCGGCGTAGAACCGAGCTTTTTCTCAAAACTAAGAACTTCCCTTGATATCTCATTATACGAGCATCTCGGTTTTATAGGCATCAGTGATATTGATCCCTGCATGGTGAAACCCATCGGTATGAATATCAACAATTTCTGTGTATTATATCTTACTGCTTCCTGTTCGGCGTTGCATTTTGATCTGACTTCAACTGCAATTTATAACTTGTTTGTTTTCAAGCTTTAAAGGCTCGATTAACAATTGTGTGAACAATTTAAGCAATAATGGTCCTGATCTGCGAATATTCTCGAAGTAAAATTACCTTATCATATTGTTTTCAGTTTTTCCTCATTGTCCAAGTTGTGCAAATAGCAAACACTGTGAACATGTCATACTGATACAACAAAATAATTGTAGACGAAGAGTGTGAGGCGTCAGATCTTGGCAGATCAGCTGGGTTTCATGTTAAATTCTCTGTTTATAGTCAGTTGAGCCAGTCCTTAATCTAATACTTAATATTATAAAGAAGAAAACGGTAGTAAAACAAAAACAAAACGTTAGATCATGAATAGCAGCATTTGCAGCAACGTAGGGGCCAGGTCAAGCTTGCCGTGCTGCCACAGTGTTGTCGTGACTTAGAGATGTGCGAAGAATATGTCTTGACTGGCAGTCCGCCAAATTCAAGTGTAAAGTCGTAAAGCGGGGCTTACGAGTTGTTTCTCTTGTTTAGTTTCTCACAAACGATGGTTTTCATTTGCTTAGCTAGGGCCAAGGTATTATTACTCTTGTAGGAAAGTTTTGAAATCCCCATATGACAACAATATGATCGCTAATTACGACTGAAAAAAAT
>CM042749.1:26242863-26252863 GCA_022496165.2 Catalaphyllia jardinei
TTCACTTGGTTTTGATTGGCTAGCATTAATTAGGTGGTAAAATTTCATTGGTTAGTTACATTAACATTTATTGCCTGTTGAACTGTCTGATTTGACCTGTCCGATTACAGACTGCTATTAAACGGATAGGTCAAATCGGACAGTTTTGATGATGCAACAGCCAAATTAAGCAATAAATAAGGCCTTTTAAGAACCATTCAGATTCAAGCATTTTGTTATTGATACAATTAAATCGCTAATCGGCCGATTAATATTGAGATAAAATGGCTTACTTGTTGTTTGGCCTTCCTTGCTTGAAGGCCCATCAAACGGTCATGATAGTTGGTGATAGTTTCAACTATCACGCACGTTTGAACACGAACTATCATTCAGTATCATTAACTATCACCCACTATCATGCAGTTTGGAAATGTTCAAATTCGACATAGTTCATGATAGTTTTTTCCGTTTGACCGAGCGGATGATAGTGCACGATAGTTTTTCGGTCAGCGGGGGTAACCAATATGCGTACCGCATTGTCATCGTCCTGTAAAGAATAACAAAGCAATAATTTGGACAAATATTCCGACGACAGTGACCCTGAAAGCGACAAAGTGAGAAAAGCGAAAAAATCTAAAAAACCAGGCGACTGTAGTACGCCACATAAAGTTTACTCGTGCACTTGGTGGCGCAGTTGATTACGTCAATAGGGAATTTAAGAAACTAGGACGCGACGCCAAGGGCAACGTCAATTAAAAAACGATTTTTTATTTTACCTACGAATCTGGCGATACTCTCAAGTCATCAAGAAATTGAACCTCGGACAGGGCGAAAAATTTGAGACAAAAATAAATTAGCCGCCGTGGTTCATATTCTCAAGACAACGCAGAATTTGGTCATTTTACGTTGTTGTTTTGCAGAGAACGGCAAAGAAATGTACCAAGAATTATAACGCACATGCACAGCTATTGTTCTGCTCATTGAACCTTTTGTTTAGAGACGTTCCCGTTGCCTTTGCCGTCGTTGTTTTCTTAAACTCCCTTTAGTCAACCCCAGCGCGCGCGCGCCTAAACCATTGCGCGGTTTCGACGAACTATCATGAACTATCATGGACCGTTTGATCACAAACATGATTGTGAATGATAGTGAATGATAGTTAAAACCATCATCGACTATCATCAACTATCATGACCGTTTGAACGGGCCTTGAGACAAAGTCGAGCATACTAATTTACAGCAATTAAAAGCTTCGCACTCACTGCAGATTTGGCAGAGCCTCAATTGAATACAGTACAAACCTCATAGGTCGTCATAGAGGCGGATTTACAAAGGAAAACAAATTGAAACCAATCGACCAATTTAGTGCTGATAGCACTACAATTTTATGTGAGTGGTGGCTTACTACAAGTTGTCGGCGATACCACTGGAGTAGACAAGTCCACCGTTTCACTGGCAGTCCATAACGCGGACCCCATATAAAAAACCATCACGGTGCTTACTCACGGGAAATTGCATTATGGGATACTAATTGTTGATTAGCGAGAAAATGTAAGTGGTTTTTACACCACGTACTAACCGTTTATCAGTGATTAACTAATCTGCCCTCTAATCGGGCTTTGAACAACGTTTTCAATTCCTCCAATTAGCTAACCCGATGTTAGTGGTTTTAATCGACGATTAGGCTTAATCGGAGGTTAATTTAATCGGGGTTTTGAACAACCGCAGGTCGTTGTCAATTTGCAGGCGGTGATGTCGACCCAAACCCTCCTTAAATGTAAAGCTCTGTGGATGAATGGTGGTGGTAAGGAATTTTGATATCTCGCCGAGCCTCTTCCCGCAAAACACCTGAAACGGCATCTGCCGCGGATCGCGGGCTACGTAAGCGTTCAACTGTACTTCTTCTTATTCAGGGCCACTCTGACAATTTAATTTCGTCTCCATAGACTATTATTTCTCTCTATCTGGGGTAGGTCTTCTTTTAGTTGCGCCTGCCTGTAGACCGCTAACGAGCTAGTGAACTTCCAACAGAAAAGAAACACTTACGGTACTTGACGATGAAAGGGAAACTGCAGTCCAGGATTTTTTTTGCGTAAACATTATATTAGATGGAATCTTTCTCTTACACGCTGAACGCGTGAACACTTGCTGCCAAGATGTCGCGACAACGTATGTTTTTCCTCGGTTACCGTCGGTTACTGAGCTAAACCATGCCTGATGAGGAGTTTATCTGTCGACAAACCTAGGTTGGCTTACTTTTGATTTTGCCACCATTTACCCAAATTAAAAGTTTTCGAAATCTTCTCGCCACTGTGGTGTCATGAATCAGATCTGGCCTTGGCCTTGGCCTTGGCCTTGGTCTTTGGCAGCATTCTATTTCCGGAATACAATCATCAAACTTCCGGTATTAAAACTGACCAATCAGAAAAAGCGACACTATGACTTCCGCTTCGAACTTGTCAATCAACTTGTAGCATTGCTGACTTCAGTGGCCCCCAACTGGCAGAGTTAAAAAGACATAGTTAAAAACAACGCAAAATATCGCAGACCTTCTGGGTGTCTGGGCTAAATGAGCTTAGATATGTTTAGCTTAATGCTTCCTCTTCCCACAGAGTAATTTTCAGCAAATTGCGAAGTAGATTTCCCCTCACACTAATGCGAAATTCGAAACGCTGTGATTTTAAGTTTCATCCATTGTCACTTCATTAGATCTCCGAGCAGGCTCCGAGCGATTTCCGTAATCTCGGTTCCAGACCTCGCACTAGCAGACCGCACAATTTACCGCGCGCGGGTTCCGCGCGGATATTAAAAATTCAAAATGGCGGCCAAAAAACACAAAACTCGCGCGATAAAGGTAATTTGATCTTTTATTCATATTCTAAACGGATGTGAGGGCTCACTGTGATATGGGACAATTTTTCTATTTTTAGAACAAATTGCGCCATCCTGACGTCATATATCCGCGCTAATCACGCACGTGTCTTGGTCTCTCGCGTGGATGTTTTCACGTTGCTTGATGAAATGGTGAGAGTTGCGAGATTCTCTTGCCGATTTTTCACAGCGATGGCAGGGAATAAGGCCTAGAAGAAGAACCAGGGCTCTTCTTTAAGTTTCAAACATTAATCAACCTTAAATATATTCAAAAACTAGAGATATTATATGAGTTCGATGTACGTCCAATTTATCATGTTTTACCAGCATGGTAAAACACGCATCAGCGAGCGCTCTTATTCATCGACAACAGACAATTTATTGGATTTTTACACAAACAAAACTAAGCAGCATCTACAGACATAAACCTATTGTCACTTGTTGGGCCTTAACGCTGCTACATCCAAACATATCCAACTAGTTTTTTTTTCTGTTGTTTGGAAAAGCTGTTAACCTTCTTCATATGTGAAATTTAGATTGGAGTAATGTGAAGTTCTTGTAAAACTCAACAGATACTGAAATTTATACTTACTTTTTCTTTCCATCGATGATTTCAGTTTCCATCGTTAACACAAAATATATCCTTCAATAACAAAGTAAAAGAAACCTAAACTTTAATTCCATGTAATTTACAATTCATGTGCTTGTTTTAATTTTGGTTAACTAATAGCGATGTTTCCCGTGAGGCCACGCAGGAGAATTTTTAATGTGCTCTTCGTCTTCTTCAGGGAGGACTAGCGATGAACCAATAACTTTCCCTTTAATGAAGCAGTGAGGGATATTGGCTCCAACTGAATAACACCGGCACCAGAATAGTTAAACGTGGTCACTGATGACAAACTGATACGCTTCAAGCTACTTGAAGACTCTCCTTCGTGTTTCGATTAAATGTTAAATGTTAAACCTGGCCAAGAACTGGGATTGTTTATCCATTTTTTTAAATAACATGGGTGGGATAGGCTACTTGCACCTTAATTTAAAATGATATCAGGATCTTGCAACAGGATCGAGACCTTTTACGTACTTGGAATCGCACGCGAAAGCCACGAAAATAGAACGACGCCGGCTTTTTGACAACCATTAAAGTGTGCTAATGTCTAAGAATGACGTCAATGTTTATAAACAAGAAACATCGCTATTGCCTATTAAGCTCACAGTTTTGTCCCGGCACCGCTTTATTCTGACTTTTTCTGAACAGAGAACTGCGAATCTGTTGAAAATTTAAAAACTCAAACGAGTCAGCAAGCTTTTAAGGTAAGAATGGAAGATTATAATTTCTCCTTGTTTGCTAAAGCTGACACCGGGAAGACCGGGAACTCGATGAAACCCACCAAAACGTAAAGCAAGTTTTATTGGCAACTTTGCGAAACTTTACGGTAAAACCACAGCAAAAAAACTCGTACTTGTATGAAATAAAAGCAATTCTTAAGTAACTGGCGGATCGAAAATTATCAAAAGTGAAGATTAAATTCATAAAATGTTACTCTCTTACCTTTTTCCCTCAAAAAAGAGCTGAATCTTTCGCGTTCTCGTTGGGACGTCAAATTCAAGTCAAATGGTCCAGGTCGCGAACGCGACGTGACCTTGGCCTGGCGACGTCCATTCTCGTCCCCATCTCTTAGCCGGCGGGGCCTTGGCACGAGAATCGAAGGGCTCTGGAGACATAGGATTTTCCAGTCCTAGATTCTACGACTTCCGGTCTTCATGTATGCAGTCGTGATGTTTCTATACACTGTATGGGAGTGAAAATGGCGGCTGTCGAGGCAGGATCGAGGAATCTCTTTTCAGGCTTTAAATGGTATCAATTTGGCGAATGTCTCTGTCAGAAAGAGGTGATAAAGAACATTGACGTTTTAAAGAAAGGCCTGCTTTGGCAAGTCATTGATTATTAGGTTATTGCCCTTTGTTTTTGACCCCCGACATGGCGCGACTGAATCGTTTATTTGGATTGTTTCGACCTTAAATGCGAGATCAGACCGAGAGGCAAAATGATTTACAAGTCAGCTGTCTATTGGTTCGGAAAACTGAGCCACGAGGTTGAAATCGAAGATATCAAGCAATTGAAGTATCCAATAATTTATAGCCCCCCCCCCCCCTCCCCGAGGCAATTAATGGAAAATTATAATACGGAAGTTATATGGATTGTGAAGTTGTGAGACGCAATATGAGAGCTGTCGAAATTGGTGAAGCACGTCTCGTGGTAGAATGGCAAGTATTGGATATCTGTCTTGAATTATTCCCATTTACTACAGTTAAATATAGGGATTTGTAAGAGAACGAATTTTTCTCAGCAAATATGCTTTGGGGACAAAGAATGTGACAAATAAAATTTTGAACCTTTTTTTGAGATAGTCAGTGTGTCTTCCTGTGTACAAGAAATGTAATTAAGCTTCTTTATTTAGTCTTGCTCCACATTCTCTAACTGAGGGTGGAATTTTCTGATTAGATTACAAATTATTACAGTGAGTGGTGATATTGTTTGTGTGATCATTTCTAATCCTGTATGAGAGGCTTTCAAACAGTAAAATTATTCTGCAACAATTTGATACACTAGTATGTACTTATGCAAAATGTGGAAATTTGATTGGCTGAGCTGCTTGCATGTTTATCACTGATCACGAACTAATTATTATAATCATTGTTAAATCAGCAAACATTTGCATACATTGTATTTACAGGAAGAGTTTTAGGCCTGCATATTCCCAATTAGGTATGCTAGGTGACTGCAGTTGCTCTAACTGCAACAGTAACTGAGCAAACAAAATACATCAACTTCCGATGAAATGGTGGATCCACAAATCATTGCAGTGAACCTCAATAGGCAGAACATTTTCTACACATGTTCAACACGAGCACACAGTGGTGATGACCAAATGAAAGTACTGCTTCTTCTATACACAGCAAAACTACAAGCTATGAGAGAGATGATGCCTCCTACAGTGATCTATTCCAGCTTACATACTGCCTAGTCCAGTCCCTTAACTCTCCTTTCTTCCCGCCCCTAAAATAGGGGCTGAACCCGGGCAGGTGAAAGAAGAGTCCAGGATAACTTGCATGCGCATGCTCACAACGAACCAATCAAAAATTACTAGGTCCCAACCACGCTGCTCGCGTCAATGTGTCGCCCAACGTCTTTTTCAGCTCGCGTTCGCGCAATTTCTTTGACGTTGATATTGTGGTAAAAACGTAACTATCGAAATATGGCCATGGTTTATCGTAGTCTGTACTTTTATCGCATCGACAACTAGTACGCGTCATTACTCTTTTCCCAAACATTTTTTCGTATTGTTTCTGCATATTAAGCGAGTTTGCAAAAGTTTTTGAAAGGAAAGTCTGACGCGTACAAGTAGCTCATTTGCATAATGCAGCGCGTACACTTTCAAGTCCGAGTCGGTGTTTTCAATTGTCAACAAATCTTGGCAAAGATTTCTTTCGTTATCTTTGATATCGTGATAAAAAAAAACAAATCGAATGTGGTATAGCTTGGTACTGGTGAAATTCCACTGATTTGGGATTAATTGACATGTTTTCAATCAATCTGAATGCAGAAATTGTTGCTTGTATATTATCATTCAGAAAATCGCGCCACAAGCCAAATCTGGGAAATACTCCCAAATATGGTTTTTCCCCCGATTTGGGGGGAAAAATGGCGGCGTTCTGAGCATGCGCATGCAAGTTATCTTGGACTCTTCTTTCGCCCGCCCGGGTTCAGCCCCTGTATATGTGGCGGGAAGAAAGGAGAGTTCAGGGACTGGACTAATATACTGCCATATGGACATTGTATATTGGCAATATTGTTATTGGAACATTTGACCTCAAAACAGTATCCCTTGGTTGGAGATCTTTTAACTTGACCTGTCTACTTGATTTGTATTACTATTACAGTAAGAGGAAATTATAGGTTGACCACTTATTCTTGAAAAGTGAAAATTTCATTGCTTAGCACCTAGTTTGTAACACACATTGTATATTTTCTAATCCACTGTAAACTTTATCCATAAGACTATTATTGTTTACGTTTCCTAAGTTACTTTTCTTTAAGTACCCATGAAATTAAAAAATCAAGTCATCTATTTTGTAAAAACTCGAATTGCTCCAAACTGTTATGAGGCTAGAAAAAAACAGATATATTTTTCTGTCCTCAATGTTGGCAAAAAAAGTCTCTTCATTTTGGGGAATTGATTGCGAGTCTCTCACTGATTAAATGCCAGGCGGTTATCAAAAAAAGAATTATCTAAATGTCTGTTTTCAGTTGCACATATATCAGAGTTGAGAATTTTTAAATGTGTATAGTCTTATGCAGTGACAGATGTTTTGCGGAAATTGATGCCTTGCTGAGAGCTGGTTTTCAAAACCCTAATTTCACCTAAACCAATTAATTATACGGTTTACCTGCCTGCAAAAGGAACACTTCCTAACTTTTTGCATCAGTGTATAGCTGAAACATTATCCACTCGTCATCATCATCATCAAATTTGACCATATTTGGGTATTCCGCGCGCACTGTCTTCAAGTGACGTTCCCGTTTTCTTGGTAAATCAGCCTATTAGTGGTTTTCACGTCACGTAAGTAAGCTTGATTATCACGCAAGTGAAAAATAAAATCGCTTACCATTCAATAAATTAAGTCAAGAAATTGAAATATCGTAGAAGAGTAATAAATAAACAACGTGCCAACGTTTCGGGGATGTGCGATATTCCGAACTCGAGTTATTCGGCAAAAGGTATCAATGAAAATTATTATGTTTAGCATGGAGACGCCACGTTGGAGCCCGTCTGAGGGACTCCAACATGGCGGCCGGAAACCAGTGGAAACATCTAGAGTTTACTTTGGCTCTCTTAAAACGTTTATTCTCTCTGTTAAACTTGGAAACATTCGCATAGGCACTTCTTTCAACATATGGGTTGCTCAGAACTCGAAAACATAAGGCGAATCGATATTTTCGTGCACGTAACATGTTACCCAGAAACAATGCCGATGTCACGCATTGTGAAAAAAACGTGTTCTATAACAAAGCGGTCTACCGAGCTGAAAAAGGGCCAACAGATATATCTTTAAAAATGACTTTCACCTGATAAAGGTAAAAACTTAAAATTTTTAATATCAGTTTTTTCTGACTTCACGTGAAAACCAAGAATAGTGGAACCGTCCTTAAACAATTAGGATCGGTCGATACCATGAGTGGCTTCCGATGAGTTTAAGTGCCTATGAAGAAAAACATTTCCGCTTATTTGAAAGCCTTTTCAAAGTAGAGAAAAATGGTGTTTTCATTTTGGAATGTTTTTTTCGTTTTAGAGATATTTAAGATTTTGTACTATTCAAATAGGGAAAGTGATGACGTCATAGGTGGTTTCAGGAGTGATTTCACTAAACAGTACAACACTCAATCAAGAATATCTCTAGAAAATTAAAGCAGTGTTCTTTAAACTTAGCACCAGAAATGTACATCACAAAAGGAATTCAATGACAACTGTCGTGCCATTGCCATGACAACAGCTACACAGCTGGTTCTGTTTTAGTTAAGAAATTAAGACTAAAATTCTCAGATTTTATCTAAAACGAGGATTAACCACTCCCAACGATCTAATGGGCAGAGTAAAGACAATATGGGCACCATGTGTGTTCCGAGCAAGACCCTCTGTCCCACTGAAAGTTCACAGAAAGAAACTGGAGCCAAGAGAGTTGCAATGGCAACAATATAGTAGGTGTCACTGTTTCTGATTCATTCAAGTTTAGAGAGCACTGCTTCAATAATTCTAGAGATATTCTTGATTCAGTATTTACTGTTGAAGTGAAACTTTTTATGACGTCATCACTTTCCTCATTTGCATAATAGAAAAACGTGAATATCTCTAAAACTGAATATCTCTTTACTTTGAAAAGCCTTTCAAATAGGCAGCAAAATTACTGAATGCTGATTGGCTGAGACAGAGGGCATTTTTTCTTAATTTTTGTAATTGCCCCGGGTAAAATTACTTGATGCTGATTGGCTGAGCACGCCTGCATTGAGTTGGTTTCCCGCTTCAAATGGATTTTGAAAAGAAATTTCAGAAACGCATCGCTTCTGAGTTTGATCTAAACACAGTTAACGTGAAAGAGAATCAAAATTTTTTTTTTTTTTTGTAATTTTTTATTTTTTTTGCTACATTTTAAGAATAAGAAAATAACCAAAACAACCTCACTTGAATACATAATTACAATGAACTAGTCTCACCGTCTCTTTCTAGATCAATACCTCAACAAGTTTTCTCCATTTAATAAAATGTTGTGAAAGCTTATTTTTTTCTCTGGCTATTTGGAGTTCAATTCTATATATTAGTTTAATCCGAGCAATGAAACCCTGAACCGTCGGTAGACTATTCTGACACTTTTTGGAGTAAATATAATATCAACATGCCATAAACCGCAGTCTTTTGGTGGAAAAGCAAAAGGATTTTTCCGACTAAAAATGCATTGATTCGAAGCCTTAAAAACGTTTGAGTGGGGACGGCTGGTGTTGCACGAAGCATAGAATTACAGAACTTCGTGGCCGCCAAACTGAAAGTTAATTTCTTCGTTTTGCTTCGGGTCGCCATATTAGTATTACAACTCACCTTATCGGGGTAAAAACAGCGTAAATTGTGTTGGCACGTGAAGTTTTCACAGTGGAAAGGGCCGTTTTGGTTTCAAGAAATTATTAGAGCTCATTTGGACACTTGTTTACGTCTATCATCGATCGGTGAAGTAGTTTCACGCCGTTGCAACCTTCGCAAAACAGGTGAATAAAATTAGATTGCTTATAGTTTTGTGTGAAAGAAATGGCTCAGAGTGAATTGAACCAAGTTTCTGCGTTTTGCTTACTATTATAGTAGGCTTACACCGTGCTACTGCTAGCCTGTTAAATAATGACAACCGGCAAATCTGTTTACGCGACGGCAAGACCTTGAAAGTTGACCTTTGTACACAGTTTTGCCCTTTATGTGATAAATAGCAGTTTTATAAGAGGTGAAAAAAGTATTTCTCATTAATTCTGCAAAAGCAACATTTCCTTAATTAACCCAATTTTAAATGATTTTGTTTTTGTAAACAGGATGTTATTGCCAACGAGCCAGCC
>CM042749.1:26257863-26277863 GCA_022496165.2 Catalaphyllia jardinei
AACTGTATGAAAAACTTCCGAGAGAGAGGAATTTCTGATAAGGTGGTTGCTTTTTCTTGTCGTGTCGCGCTGAATGAAAATTCACGATGCATTCATCGTTTTGGATTGTTCACACCGGTTAGAGAGAAATTTTTGGAAATCTTTTCTAAATAGTTTATAACCAGTTTATCTCAATTTTGTCGAAACGCTGTTCCATTTATACCACAGGTCGGTTGAAATTTTTTTAGCAGTTTATTTTGCCATGAAATATGAAAGAAAGGCTGCAGTAACTTCCGAGTTAGATGAAACAGCTATTTTGAGTTTTGATGCCCTGACGGATACTTTTCAAAAAGTGAACTCGCGGCTTGTCTTTTCTTTCTGCGCGATAGGAGGGAAGAAAGAAACAAAGACCTCTTTGAGGAATCCGCCAAGTGAGGCTTGTAAACAAATTTTTTATACACGGAAAGGTGAACAACGTTCATAGTTCGCACCGAACGAGTATTTTTTTTTTTTTTTTTTTAAAAAAATAAAAAGGTGTCCGAATTCTTCAAACAAAGATGATCAGTGGAATTACCACTGTTATGCGAGAAAAGTTCTAAAATAGCAAAATGTAAGGTTGCATTGGTACCAGCTTAAATAAAAAAATCAAATGAAATGTATAAAGGAGCCTATTTTAAGGCCCCAGACTCTCTGAGCCGTGGTGTTAATGGGTAGTTAAGAAATAATTCTGAACGCCTGCTTGACTAACAGTTTAGACTAAACATAAATTTGGTCCACTTTTTGAACAACGGAAGTCTCTTTGGTGTTGAAACACTATCCACAGGTGACATCCAGAAATATAATCTCTTATAATTTGCTTTGTAAATCACTTTTTCCACTTATAACTGGGACACACAATGCGAGAGGTCTGTATTCGATTGCTTACGTGTCACGGTGTTGTTTATTTGAACAATACAGTTCCCCTACTTATCTTTTTTTCCAGTTATAAATTTTAGAAAAAATTATGCTTATAGTTTTTGGTGTCGAAAGGGCAGATTAGGGCGAAATTTAACCCTTCTTTAGGTAGTTTATCGTTTCCAGTAGAAGTAGTCGAGGAAAGAGGAAGTTTCACACATTAACATTTTATCCTTTCTTAGTCTAAATTAGTCGCAATTTCCGGTGTATATGCGTCGAGTCATTAGAAAATGAAAGATTTCTAAAAATAAATAAATGAATGAATGATTTATGTGGTAGAAACCCAAACTAAGTTAGTTTTTGTGCCAAAAAAATTGATATTTGCTGTGTAGCACTGAAATTTGACAAATATGTTAGAGTGCTTAATTAAGACAGTCAGATGTTTCGGGGATACTTCATCACTGTTTGTTTCTCAAAAGGCAAACCTCAAAACTGTTATGAACAATAGATTGATTAGATTTCTTAAGATGACAAAGCGAAACAAAGCGAGACGAAAAATCCGTTAAAGCTTGAAAAATTCTTTGCTTTAAAAAATGTTTTAAGTAGAAATGCAATGGGCACCACAATTAAAAATCACCACAGTAACGTTACTAGGAAAATCTCATTAGCAGGGTCTTCATAGCAAGAATTCTATCTTGCTTTTGGTCATTTTACACAAATAATGTTTGTAAATAAGAAACGGATAACTATGCGAACGTTATAATTTATTTCAACGCTTCAAAGATTGGTCGAGGTAACAGTTAATCCTGTTAGTTATAGTGATTTTTCAAATCCCTTTTATGCGGTTCAGTTTTATTTTCTCTATGAAAGACAGTTTTTAATTAAGTAGTGACAACGTCCTTTTTGGCTGAAATCATTAACTAAATTATTTACGCAGTCCATCTGTATTCGCAGTTCACAAAGGTCTAAAAAAATAAAGCAAATTTCTTTTGGCACGTTTAAACATAACAAAGTGCTTCAATAATTTTTTGTGTAAGTTGAGGACACCTCACTCCTATTCTGTACTGGTAAGGTGGGTTTTTCAACACATGTGCTCGTGTTGGGATTGCACATAAAACGTTGCTATCGTGGTATGATGACAGTTAAATGGAAAACTAATTTATACTGTTCAGAAAAACGATAGGCGAAACGGGGGATATCTCTATGAGCAGAATTAAGTTCTAATATTTTTAAAACTAAGATTTTGCCAGATGTTCAGTTTACCGCTTGATTTTAAGGATTACACCAGAACAAAAAGATCACAATTTTGCAGAAATTTGAAGATGTGTCTGTTACTTTGCCCACGGTGGAAAACCAGTTAAGCAGGCAGTTGAGAGCGGAGGCGTCAGCGGAGGCACCTCTGAGTAACAATGAAAAGCTTGCAATGCAATTTTGTTCTGTTTTCTGTAAAAAGCTAGCGTAACGTCATGATCACCCACTGTGATCTCATGTGCTTGGCACTTTCTTGCATTTTTTTTTTAGATATTTGTTTATTGATGATGTTTCTTAAAGAATGAGCAGGATTACCTACAAAAGCGTTCCTCATTAAAAATTTCATTTCTTTAGGCCAGTTATCGTAGATTAAATTCTTTGGTACCTTAACAATTACTTACTTTCGATCCTGGTCTTACTGTTACTGTTAACTTCAGTTTTTGCTCTGAGGGAGCCCAATGTCTATGAGCCTGATGGTTTCTTTTCGGGATTCCTCGCCACTTTCATTTGCTTTTGTATGACTGTCCTGTTTTATCGTGATTTGTATTTTGTGGTAAAGAATAAAGAACAAGAGAGTAAGAGTAACAATTTCAATCCATTTTCACACCTTTTTGGTTTCTTTGTCGTACGAATGAGATTCGCAAGCGGATTTAAATGAATCCAAACAATTTCTTAAAGTCAAGGTGTCTAAAATCAAGTTGTTTTAAATCTTACTGAATACCAGCATACAATTTTGGTAATATTCTGAAAGACGGCCTGATGTATTATTTTATACCTTGGATTAATAGGAAAGTCGTTCTTTCTATTCACGTTTAAGATGAGTCACATTAAAGATAAACCTGAAAAATGATCGAGGATATCTTCGTCACTGAATTTGTCCGAGATCCAGTCCAATACAGCATATTTCCAGAATGAGAGATCATTATAATTCCAACTCGATACTGGAGTTTTAAATTGTGCATTGCAAGCATTCGAAATTTTTAATAAAGTCGCTTATACACAGTTCTGTATTAACAAACCCAGTTTTCAGTCAGGAGTCATTTAATTCCGAGCGTTGCTTCTGCTCATGACATTCTTGTCTTTTGATTTCCTTCTTTTCCTGACGAAGCCGTAATCATAGCAATAAGTGACTGATAAAGATTGCATAAATCATATGCGTTCCAACGAATTAGCTTCATAACCGCACGCCATTTTCATGAATTATTCTGAAATAAAGCCAAACTGTTTCGGTTTTTTTCCTAGTTTTTTCAACATTTTTGTCCCCTACTGTGTCACTGGACTTGATCGCAATAATTGGTTCTTTTGCCTTTAAATAACTCAGAGTTGGCATGAATGAGCGGCTTGATGAAAAGCTGTTTTGTTGATTTATTTGTCCCGCTTAGTCCTAACTTTGTCTGAATTCGGAAACTGCAAAGGAGATATGAAACGAAATCAATAAGGGAGAATAACGAGAGCCAGAGACTCAAGTCACGCCGCATAAATGACTGTCACGAAGTATTCTTGATAGATCAAAAACTGCTGAATGATTGAGGATTGAGGATTCAGCTCTGTTGGTGGACGTTTTAGCACAAAGTGGGGAACATCTTTTCTCGGTGTTTAAGTTGACAAAGGAAAGGAATGAAAACTCGATTTGTTTAGACCGTATCAAGCAGAGAGAATATTACAGGTCTCGGCGCCTACATTGGGTACCTCTACCCAAAAGCAATTAAGTTGACCGCTAATCATGCTTTCAATTACAAACAGATGTCCAATGATGTCGAAAGTATACACGACATATTCACTCTTCTTATCTGTTGTATTAATAAGCCAGAAACGCTGAAACATGTAGAGCAAAGCAAAATAAAATCTTTAAACCCTAACAAAGTCTAAACTAAACGAAATAATTTCTTCCATTTTATATTATATTCTGGCGACTAAGCGTCTTTAATGAAACCTGTTTAACACCTGCTCTAGTTAAATTTGTAATTAGTAGAAAAACGCTGCAGAATAAAGAAAATCCAAGCTGTTTTGCCAAATCCATTTTCTATTCAAAAAAAACACTAAAAAAGCTTGTGATTGAATTCAATAAATTTTGGCGAAGCCTGTTGTAAAAACTCCGCCGTCAATGTTTTCAAAGCGATCACCCAGGGCGTGGTTTAAATAGCGAATCAAGTTGAAGTTCAACAAAATACAGCTCAGGCAGTGTTATAAAACTACTTCGACAAAACAAAAATTTGAGTTAAACTCATATAGTTTTCTCATACGCCTCAAGCTCCACTGACCTGTAAGCGAAATGAAGACGCTGTGTGTATTTGTGGTTGCTGTAGTCTTTATGTTTGTCGCCACTTGTAGAGGGGATGATTATGACACGTTCAAAAATGTTGAGAATGATTTTCAAGATCGCTTTAAGAACAAAGTCAACGAGCGCCGGGAGCAGATAAAGGCCTTGTTTGATCCAGGTTGCCTGGTTTGGAGTCGGGTAAACCCATCTTGTTTCAATGGGAAAAGGAGCTTTGGTAAAACACCAGTAAGCATCAATTCAGTTTCTTTAATTTTCCATTTAACAATCTTATCAGAGTAACGAATACAGTTTGCATGCATTTTTAAGCCGTAAGGCTGTCTTAAATGGGATTAGAAAACTCCCAAAACGGTGCTGAACTTACATGCAGTTATAAAGAAAAACGCAAAACCGTAATGAAAATGAGTGGCTGAAATCTCTTATGAAGATCAAGCTTACGATTAATTCTCATTGATATATTTTTTGATGTTTCCGCCAAACAGGTTTCCGACAGCACAGATAGCCTGCTTGAAGATGTAGACTATTACGAATGAGAATGTTTAGTTCTCCGACCAACCGAAACATGGACTAAGACATTCAAATCAATAAAGCAAGCTTGAACAGTAGAATGTTGTGTTTAAGTTCGCGATTACAGAACACGTAGTTTATTAAGGATAAATGCTATATATTGTCATGTATCTTGGAACTGTTTGATAGATCTGCCATACTTTAATAAATGTAAAGTAGTTCATAATAAAATCAATTTAATTGTGTGTCGTTATTTGTAATGAATCCAGTAAGAGGAAAACCGACTCATATTACCTACGATAATTGACAGAAGAATAATGCAGACCAAATTTACTGTTTGTGGCGTTGAAGTCAGCATATTAAACTTTTGGTCATTAGTTGTAGCCATTTTTGTTTTTCTTTTTCCTAATGTAGGGACATGACACTGACAACTTCAGCTTCTCACACCTGAAAGTAATAAGCCGAAATTTTCCTATCAAATGTCTAGATCTTACAGTATGACAATGTCTTGACGACCCGCCAAACAGAGGAATTGGCAAAAGTGCACTGGACTCCTCATGGTTCCTCTCTCCACCCAGGGGTCACCCAGGGGTCACCCAGGGGTATAAATGACCTCTGTCAAATAATTAAGGTAACAGAATGCTGGGAAAAAAGGTAGTTTTAAAACTTTATGGGCGAGGACCCAAATAACTTTTCAATATGGGACAAACCATATAGATATACTTACACCGATGACACAAGAAAATAATGATTATACGGCCTCTTAACAATAGTTCCTCGCCCAGAACCATAGGATGCTCATGAAAGTAATATTATACGAAATTAAAATCGAATAAGTTAAATGCTTAAAACAGTGGAATACATATGCACTTAAGCTGGATGCCTCGCAGTCTTGCTTGTGCAATGTCAAATTACCAACAGAATTACGCAATTCATAGTCTGTACTTCCTACGTTAAAAAGGTCCCCAGTTCTACACCCGGTGTTAAATTCTCATATTGTTGCTTTCTGCTTGGTTCACTACTTCTCAGTCATTATACCACCTGGGCCGGGTTGTTTAATGTCAGATTAAGCTAACCCAGGGTTAACGAGAATTTTGATTTCAGTTTTGTAACTTTTTGGTGAGGTATCCTGTTTATATTGTTTGCCGCCATCAGTTTTTCAGTTGCTATAGTAAATCTCAAACTACACCAAACTTTAGAGGCGAAAAATATTTTTAAAGGAGGAAAAATAATGCTTCAGTTAATGTTTAATGCTGGCTTAATGTTAAGCGACTTTCCACCAACCTGGCCCTGAGTTTCAACTTATAGTGTAGCCAGTTTCATTTTGCGGAATGCGACTGAAAAGTCTATGAAAAAGTGTCTAGAAAAGATTTGGTTAGCTTCTAGCTCGGAAATTCGCTGTACAAGAAATAATGGCACTGTCAACCTAGAAACGTAGGACTGCAATCCTGGTGACTGTGCAACAAAAGCGGACTGAATGGCGAAAAGCAGCAAAACAATGCTAGGTACGGGGATTTTAAAAACTGAGGCAATATCGTTCAGAAGCATACTTTTACCATAAAAATAAGCTTGCCACTTCAATAAGGTTTGTTACTTTTGACTTGATCGATTCTGAACAGCACAGTAGTCTTGCTGATAGCGAAGACATCTAGGCGCTTATCTGATTTATTAAACTCTTGCTTCATTTGAATTTCGCACAATGGGGCGTACAATTTTCAGCAACGCAATTAATTCCAGATCTCCCCACGAACCTTTAATCTCGTTTGCTACAATTCTCCACCATATTTACGACTTTACTGAGAAGAGATTGTCACTTGACTGTAAAAGAAATATTTGAGGAGGAAACTGCTCTCTTTCCACACGTTTCAGTCAGCTCAAAAAAGTGAACACCGCGCCACAGACTTTATCGCCTTTTCTAACCTGTTTAAATCAAACTAAAATGTTCACATCATCCAGACTATTGGTAGAATTAATATTTAAGATAGAATGGTATACTGAAATATGGAGAAAAAGTCGCTTTTCTAAAAAAAAGAACAAAATCGACACACCTGAATACCCTGAATACTTGAGAAGAAGTATTCACATGAGGGTGAAATTCAATTAATGCACACAGTTTTTTTACATGGTAACAGCCATAGCAATAGTTTGTATAAAGTCAGAAAAGGAATACAAATCTAGATAAACTTTAACATAACGTGGATGATACTTAGTAGAAAACCTGCAATAGCATTTACAGTTTGATAGTTGCAATAGCTCTTGAAAACCATGTCTTCAATCGCCATTTCAGGCGGCTCTTTCATGTCCATACCAAACGTAACACGTTGAGAACTTGTCACATACTAAAACAACCCTTTACCCTACCCCTAGCCACCGCGTCCCCTAGCCACCCCGCCCCCTTGCCAGCTTCTTAAATGATTCGTTCATGTATAAAAAGACTTTAAGTCTAATGTTCTCCACTGTCTGCTTTTGGACTTTGAAAGGTACTTAAAAGGATTTCCAAAAACGCAGCAAATTAAAGCAAGATAAAATCACAAAATGTTTACCAAAGTGTAAACCAAACCATAGAAGTCCTTCCAATAAAATAGAATAAACAGGAGACTAAGCGTCTTGGACAAAAACCTGTTCAACACCTGTTCTGGATAAATTTGTAATTAGTCGAAAACTCTATAGAATAAAGAAAATCCAAGCTGTTTTGGCAAAGCCAATTTCTATTCAAAAAATAAAAAGCACTGAAATAGTTCGTGATTAAATTCAAATGATCTCGGGGACGCTGAAGCAATTCCCACGTCAAGCTGTTCTCATCATCCAAGGCGTGGTTTATATAACTATTAAGGTAGAGTTCAGCGAATTGAAGCTCAAGCAGTGTTATAAAACTACTTCGACAAAACAAAACTTTCAGTTTAACTCAAATAGCACCCTGATACGCCTCAAGTTCAACTGAACTGTAAGCGAAATGAAGACAGCCTGTGTATTTGTGGTTGCTGTAGTGATTATGTTCGTGGCTACTTGTCGAGGAGACAGTTATGACAAATTCAGAGAGGTCCAGGATGATTTTCAAGACCCCTTTACGAAGAAAGTCAACGAGCGCCGTGAGAAGTCCATGTTTGATCCGGGTTGTGTAATTTGGACTCGGAGAAAGGCAGGTTGTGCGAAGGCGAAACGGAGCTTTGGCCCAAGACAAGTAAGCCCATCTTTCCATTTTCTTTAACTTCGGTATTACGAATTTCGAGTTATGAAGGTGAGGTGCACACATCTTTAAACCTTAAGGCTGTCTTTAACGGAGTTAGAATCCCAAAACACGGTGTTCAAAGTCTCAACTTTGTAGCAAAATACTGACATGCAATTATAAAAAAATCCAGAACCATAATGAATATGAGTGAAAACTAAGTCCAAACCAATGCCAAATAAGCTTCAATCTAAAACAGAGCCACTTCTCTGTAGAAGACCGCAGAAGGCAGTGAAAAATTTAGTTGTTGTTCTTTGTTATCATTATTTAGATCTCTTGTAAACGTTTTTAAGAATTAATAAAGTCTAACGGGATAGCATAAATTTCCATTGATATTCTATTTATGTTTCCGCCAAACAGGTTTCCGACAGCACAGATAGCCCGCTTAAAGATGTGGACTATTATGAATGAAAATGTTTAGCTCTCCGACCAACCGAAACATGGACTAAGATATTCAAATCATTATATCAAGCTTGAGGAGTAAAATATTGTGTTTAAGTTCGCGATTACATAACACATACTTTATAAAGGATAAATATTATATATTGTATTGTATCTTGGAACTTTTTGATAGATCTTTGATACTAAAATAAATGTGAAATAGGCTAAAATAGTTCATAATAAAGTTGATCTTAAGGTGTTTGCTATTTGAAGCAACCCCAAAAAGGGTCAAAAACTGGGCAGACTAATGAGATTCACATTGCTTACAATGGCTGAAGACGAAAAATTAATATAGAGCAATGTTAATGTCAGGGTATTTTACTTCCTGAGGGACTCCACAAACTAGCAATTTACGCTGAGTTTAACACTTATTGGTTGATAACTATTTGTTATCAACAGATAAATATTATTGACAACTAACAAACTTGGTGTGTTTGAGTTGTCGACAACCAAACGCTATCAACTAAGCCACAGTTTCCCTTCGGAAAGGAAAACTGCGGCAGGACATTTAGTTTTCGACGAAGGCATTTTTGACCGTTTTGTCCCGTGTGTGGGAATACAATACAAACTTTATTGACACTCCCTAGAGAGGGAGTGAATGGTTGGTTAATATGTCTACGAGAAGATTGGAGTAAGAGGGTGCCATTTTTGTCCCCATTGTAGTGGAGACCAAAATGGCCCCCTCTTACGCCAATCTTTTTAATGGGCAGGAAGCCCTAGCAGCTGCTCCACACTCTCCCCTGATTTGGTGCGGCTACATCGACGATAAATTTCTCCTCTGGACACATGGCGAAAACAAGCTAATGATTTCATCACATACCTCAACAAACCTTTATGTCGAACCCACAGACAAACATTAGCACCTCCTTAAATCATCCTGCCACCCATCCCACGCTAAGTTATCCATTCCCTTCAGTATGGCCTTGCGACTGAGAAGAAATTGTTCAACAGATGTTTTCTTCAATACACGCTCACAACACACCTTATAAAGAGAGGAGTAGCCACCGCCTCGTTAAAGACGTAGTACAAAATGTACGTCAAATTCCTCGCCGCAGAGAACTCGAACCTCGATCAAAAAAGAGTCCCACGGAATTCCATGTATAATAAAATTTAATCCAGCCCTACCGAATATACCTCAAGTCATTTCCAGCAACCTTAATATTCTTCGTTCTTCACAACGATACCTAGAAGCATTCCCTTATCCTCCTCCTATATTATACCACCATTGCATAAACCTTCGTGACATACTGGTCAGGGCCAAACACTGCAGGCAAGTCCCCCCACCCCCCGGTTTCGGGAGCTTTCCTTTGTCACAGAAATAGGTGCAAGACATTTCCTTTCATTACAGAGAAAACCACGTTTTAAACGTTTTGCTCTACCAACGAGCAAAGACGTATCACATCATCTTCTCGTCTTCCAATCTCGTTTATATGATACAGTGCAACAAATGTAACGTTCAATACATAGTCGAGACTAAACGTCATCTCAGCGACAGATTTGGTTATCACAGACGCGCAATCGAAAAAACCATCACACAACAGGACATTGATCAACCAACGGCCGTTGCAGATCACTTTACCCTTCCTGTCCATTCTTGGCGCAGCTGTTGATCAGCGAACGGAGTTGAGCCTGGGTAAACAGCAGTTACACATTATGTTTTATGAAAGTTAATTTGATTCCTGCTTAGAAAAAATTTATTCCTTTTCAAACCTGGAGCTCGGAGTGAAATGCCCTCTATAAGAGAGGGTGTGCAAAGGTATGTGGTTGATATTCTAAGGCGTCTTGAAGGGGTAACAATGTAGATTTTATTGTATATGTAGCGAGAATCTTAGGTGATAAACCCTGTACATAGAATTCTATACACCCTTTTAATAAGTCGTAGCGCCATTTTGAATATTAAATTTATGACGTCATTCGCGGAACGTTTTCATTACGTTACGTTGGATCCATGTTTTCAGTTCTGGTGCACTTTGTATCTTGTGATAAGTCAAATTCCTCTTGCAGCTGTTGCCGAATAAATCCCCATACGAATTATACGAAGGAACGGCACAATTGAAACCATTTGAGCCTAATAAAAAGGTTGTCTTCTCAGTTTTATCTCGGGTAATATTTATAAGGTGCTAAGAAAGATACTGACTTTTTGTGGCTCTTCTGCTTAGCAGCTGTAGCCAGAATGCTATCGTGTGCGAAAGTAAGTAGAGTGTCCAAGTTTGGAACTATTCCGTCCTCGTGACGAATAATCGAATAGAAATCGATCCAGTGTTCGGAATGGATGAATGAATAATAGTTTTTATAAAGTAGGTGTTCTCTCGACTGGTAGCCGGACATAGCGACTGGTAACCGGACATAGCAAAAATTAAAATTGAAATCGCTTGACATTTCTAAACAAAGATCTACAGTTTTTAGAAGGAGAAGTTTTTCCGTGGAAATTTTATAATAACTTCAGACTGACAGGTATGCATGTATGTAGTATTTTAAAAACACTTTCCGGCTGTGCCTATGCTAGCAGAAATTGGCAGGATTGTTCGGAGTTCGTTTACTGGTCGTGGAGATCCAAGTGAATTGTGCAGCCATATCTGCCGTGCTGCCTTCTTGAACCCTTTCCAAGAGTTACAACTCCTCTGAAGAGCGAATAATCTCTTTCGAGAGAACCAACACGAATCATGATAAACTGGACTGAACTCACTCGTGGAAACAACTGTCTAATAACAACGAGTCAAACTACATTGCACATAATTTGCATAAACTTTCAAGTTGTGTTTATTGAAAATAACTTCCGAGAATTTTGGACTCCTAACGCAGTTTGCGAAGAAATAGTCAGGCTACATTTATTAAATCAAGGCAGGAGTTTTCTTAAAAAGGAGCTCATTTATAAATGAAGATGCAGCATTATTTTGGCTTCCCTTGTCTAGTTCGTGTCACGCAACATGATTTTCTTTAGCAGTCAGACGCAGTTTTTTTCAAAAGAATTCGCGATTGCCAAGCCTGTTAAGCATATTTGAACTACTAGTGAAATAAATATGGCAGTACTATTGTCAATGCATAATTTCCTGCTAAGAACTTGGCAAGAACATTGGCTCGTCGATAATCTCGCACAATTACCCGCACAATCGAAGTTTTAATTTTCCCGTTCAATTTTACTTCAAAATCACGGTGTTTTTTTTTTCTGCACCCTTTATCTAAAGCCGACTAACTTAGAGGTAAGATATTAAATTCAAACTACCGAGAGTCTTATCTTACAAATTTGTAGATCGGCATATTTTGCGCGGTGCAAGAAACAACTTGAAAAAGTCGGCATGTTTTTAATACGCTACGAGTGCAAAAACGTTTTCGTATTGGCTCGTTTTACAACCCCTTTTATTGCAATATGATTTGTTTTACTGCAGTGATCCAAATAATACCAGCAGTAGCCACGTGCAGTCATTGACTGCCTATTTTCTTGTACACTTCTTTAGACGATGACCAGCGATCAACGTAATGAAATCAGCGCAAGACGTCATAAATTTAACTTCGCGTATAGCATTCTTCATTTGAAAATATAACCAATTATCGTCCAGACTAGAATTTCTTAGCCAATCAGAGCAAAGCACTCAAATGGCTTCCCAGAAGCGTGGTCTTGAAATCAGCGCCCGCTTGAAATCTGTTTTTTTTAAAAACATTGCTCCGGCTTCCCGTTTTCATGCGTTTTAGTTCACTTTCGGAAAAAGCAGTATATTTAACTTGACGCTTCGTATGCAACAACATACATCTTCAGCTGTCACGGTTGCAAAATATGACAAGATTTAAAAAGACTAAAACTAAAGCGAAGTATTGGTGACCAGCTAGACAACAAAAAACAAACAAAAACTATATCCGGCGCGAATTAATAAACAAAGAGTTGTTCACTACCGACCTTTTTGTTTAGGGCGGGTTTTAAGTCCCGTATTGACAGTGTTTCCTTAATTTTACGCTGTTATATCACTGTAAATCAGTTTTCAATGTGATTTACAGTGTAAAATTATGGAATTACACTTTTAACACGGGACTCAAAACCCACCCTAAATGAAAAAGTCGGTGGTAAAAAACTCTTTCCTTATTAATTCGCACCGGATGTAGTTTCTTTTGTTCATTGTTGTCTAGCTCGTTACCAATACCTCGGTTTAGTTTTAGTCTTTTTAAATCTAGATCTTGCCATATTTTGCAACCGTCACTTCTGAAGATGTATGTTGTTACATAGGATCCTTTATCTTCCTCTCTCTGCTATTTTTCTTTTTTTTTTTTCTTTTTTGGGGGGGGGGGGCGGCATTTGATAGGCACCTTGTACTGTTTTGTCAGTCTGAGATGCTTTTCCGATGCAAAAAAGAACATCTTTGACTATGAAGTAGCGAAATTATTGTCTTGCACTTTAGTACCTTTTCAGTAAATACAAAGAAATACCGTTTACCTCAACTAACCAGATCCTAACCTTAAACCCGGCCGTTAACTGTAAGCATCATACTCTAACACCAAATCTCTCAAGGTATTGCCAATGTAACCCTATCAACCACAACACTTACCCTTTCTCTATATAACCCTAAAAAACCCTTACTTTTAACACTGAATGCTAATATCTTCCTTTCCTTATTCTATGATTCCACCGCACTTTGTAATGAAAATGTGAAAATGGGGTAAATTGTATGAATCATTTTCCTTAAAAGGTCATAATGGATGTTTAGCAAGGAATTACCTAACTAAGTTGATGAAATATTGACAATTATAACTTAGTAGGGGTAGTCTGATGATCAAGTTCTGGTCACAGATGGCAAGAGAGGTTTTCCTTTCTTTAAAAGACTATTTTATATGGCTTTTGCTATTTATTCTGTAAGAGAGACTTCTCCACTGTGGGCCTTAAAACGCCGCAAATGTACATCATTTCATGTACAGTTAGTAGACATCGTGCAGACGAGACCAGCCAAGAAGGTCGAAACAGCTGTTCACAGTTAAGATTCTTGGCTTTCAGTTTGGACTCTATCATGTCGTTGTCCCGCTAAGCTTTCTACTCAAGATTGTTATTATTTCATTGTCAACATTGTTATTATTTCATTTGCCCTTTGTAGGAGACGAGATGATTAAAACATTTTTATCAAAACCTTGTCTTTAATAATCCCCTACTACACTAGGCGACTATCTGAAGAAAAAAATGTTGGCAATTTTTCGACACAATGTTACTGAAAAGTGAGCGACCTAACCTTATTTAGCCTAGCTCGGGCTTAAGTTTTTTATTAGTGAGCTCGCCCCTTGTATCTCCAAGAGAACCTAAGCAATGGTAATCAAACTTTTTTGGTATGTAAAGCACCTGAACTTGCCGGTTTACTTTACAGATAATCAAGTGTCAGTCAAATCACTCAAAGATGACGTCAGGCTTTTGGAAACGTAAAATGTTACATTAATCAAATCTTAAAAAGGTAGTTACCACAAAAACGTCAAGTCATATGACCAAATAATTAACAAATCAAATTGTTATATAGTGGGGCGTTTTTCCCTTTACATTTGAACTGCGGTTGTAGATGAAAGTGAAGAATGATCATCGCAGTAAATTTTCCAATTTAAACCCGTGACCTCGCGGAGGTCACGGGTTCGAATCCCGTTGAAGCCCTGATTTTTTTCAGGCTTCTGCTTTCCAATTGCTTAAATTGGAAAAATTTACTGCGATGATCATTCTTCACCATCCTTTGATGGAATTCTCTACTGCCAAATGCCATGAGTGAGCAACATTGCAAAAACTATGATGTCAAACAGGAAAAAAGGTTCACCGTTACCCGCGAAATGTGGACCGCTGTTGCATGTGATCAGATGGTGCAGTTGAAGGTGGTCGGATGTTGTCGCTGGAATCTCAGCGCGTTTTTCAAAATTTGCTTTTGTTTCGTTTTGCTATATAACAAAATCACTTGATGACTGGTCCCGAAGGAAACAGAGAATTTTGTTTCCCTTGAATCTCATTGAGATTCTCGGGAAACAAAATTCACCGTTTCCCTCGGGACCACTCAAGGCCACAGTACTGACCCAGGTACTATGTCCGCCAATTATATTGTAGTTTTTATGAGGAGCATCCTTCCCATGGCGTCTAGCGCGCTTTTGGATGCCTCCCTTTCCTCCTACACTAATTTGTTACACTAATTTTCTTTATTCTATTGTAGAACAATCAATTCAGTGTGCTTCAAGTATTCCGTCATTCGCTTCATATATGAACATAACAAAATGAACATAACAAAAGCGAAGCAAGAAAGTAGTTTATTTATTTACGCATTTGTTTATTTTATCCCAGGCATCTTTTCCGCTGGAAGGGAAAAATATACATTGATTTATTAAACAACAAGCATGTGGTCATTTGAATTTCGCAATGCATTTCCAAGCGTTTGGTCATTTAATTTTGATATCAGTTTTTTTATCATCGTGGGTTGAGCGTGGGGTGAGAGCTCTGAAACACGAAGGCAGTTCAGTTAGATACGAATTTCATGTATTTGATTTTCTATTTCTTTATCTTTCTTTTCGTCCTTTCGCTTTTAGTTTAAGCCTTCTTTCCATAACAAGGTGTTTTTTCTGTGTTACTGCATAAGATCACAACAATGCACATTGGAGTTTCTATTGCCTTTCTGCCTCCATGCTTCTCAAGAATTAACTGGGTAGAGCGTAAACTAATAGCAAGTGGTAAAAACATTAACATACGCTATAAATGTTACGACCATTGATCATATCCGACATTTAAACTGGCGATAAGTCTTAAAACATCAGACGTGACAATATCCGGCCTGCCTCTTAACAAAGAGTAGTAAAACCTTTTAATGAATTTAAGGAAACTCACTTTTAACCATATGGTCGATAATTGAGGCTCGTTTTAACCCCCCAAATTAAAAATTAGGCATTTTGAAACATTTTAGTTCTTTGACAACTTAATAGGGACGCTTTCGCTACTCGATAAATGCTTCAAAATCAAAATGCACTCAGCAGATGTTTTTATAATAGCTTGTTGTCACACTGGTTATTTAATCGTGAAAAACATAACCTACTTAAACCCTGAAGACGTGCGACTGATTCTCAGAATCGACGCAGCTCTGACAATGATGGCCAACAGACTGGTTATCGTTTGTTTCTTGGTTGTATTCACTCTGTCAGCCTCGTCGCAAAAACAAGATGATGGCCCTAATCAGGAACTTGAGAATATCACGCCATTGGTAATTAAAAGATCACGTAGCAGAACGCTCCCTAAACGAACTTATAAACCAGACTGCTCAGGATTTCGCTGGGCTAGGTTCAGAAGATGCTCTTCGGGTTGAACATATCAGGTAACTTATAGGTGAGTTACATAATATTTTTATACTGAGCGAGTACGCTAAGATATATTGCGCAGATTTTACTTATCATAGAACGCTTTGCTTTGTGTAAACCAGTCTCTAATTTATCGCTAATCCATTGTAGACTAACGGCAGCAAAGTTGTTAACGCTTTGATCTCCAGCTCTGATCAATCTTTTACTTTTGACCTTTCTTTCCTTTGAAATCAAAGTAGGCTGGTACGAGAAAAAAAAGCCTCATCAATTCAAGTCTTAGGGAGCCGTTTCAAAAATACGATCTGATTCTAATGCTGATTAATGTTTATCCTAATCTCACGTTCATGTTCATTGTAAAATGTTTTTTAGTCGAACCTTCCATTGTCAAGTCATATGAACTTTTTTGATGCAAAAGATGATGGAAAAGAATAGTGAAATGGAAGAGTAGGTATTCGGACTTACAGTGGACCCTCAGTAATCAGATCACTAACAGGGCACAGAAATCTGGCCGGCATTTTAACAGGGTCGCTGTATTGATGAGGTTCTTTGAATAAGATGATGACTTACTGAGCTTTTTCTCGGGCCAAAATAAATTGTTTGGAATAACGAGGTGATAACAGAGTGGCTGTAAAGCGGAGCGACTGGCTTATGCAATGAAGCTGAACATGTGTTTTGCTTTCTTCGCGGGCATTAAATTAATGGTGCTATTTTACTTCTGCAACAGCTACTGTTCAACTGGATTAACAAATGGCATTTCCGAAATTAGCGAAATATCGGAAATTGAAGCTAACATTTTCGGAAGGGAAACATTCCACTTCCGCGTCGGTGGTCAGATCAAAGGCAATTAATAGATCTTGTAGATAAAGTAACGTGCATTAAGATAGGTTACGAGTCTGCGCAGTATACGTGTAGTATAATAAGTCCAGTTTAGCTAATTATACCCACACTGCCTGCGGTGAGGTTTTAAAAGCTTTTTATTTCTTTTCCATTTATTCCAGATGTTTTCCACTAAATGAAGCACACGTTTCATCGCATTCATCGCATGATGGAAAAGCATGGAATTATCTTTAGTCTTGGAAATCTCTGTAAAAACATTTGAAATATTACAACTACGAAATAGAATGAAAAAATTGATGTAAAGAAACCTTGAATGCACCACGCGTGCAGAGTAGGAATATTAAATTGAGAGCATTATAAGTGAAACTGAATAATTTAGAGAAGTGAATTTTCTCTTCTTATCTCTCCCTTTTCCCGTTTGGCCTCAAAGCACTCATTCCAATCAGTTAAGTAAATACAGCAGCCGCTAGTTGCATTCTCTTGCCCCGGTTATACAGAAATCCCCTCAATATTCTTCCTACTCTTTGTGGAGATGCAACTAGTAACGTGTCATCATCGTCGAGATTAATTTCTCCGGTCACTAGTGTCTAATGATCACTGACCCGCTCAATTTCAATTTTTCTTCTTTTTTTTCTTCTTTTTACAAAGCTCTCTAGCAGAGAATAGTGATTTTTTTCACAAATAAAGCATCCCTATTTCTACAAGACCAACAGAGAAGCAAAAACAGATCTCGGCGTGTAGGCCAACATGTTTGCCTAAAACGACCGGAATTTCTCTTGCATATGGCCACGAGTCAAAAACCCAGCCTCAAAGAACGGTGGACCCAGATAAATAAAAAAAGATACTCCGCTAATACTGCAGTGTCATAAGAGCTAAAATGGGGTTATGGCTCCTGAATGTCGAAAATACTTACAGCTGTTTCGAGAGGTGGTGTTTAAAAGACTTCTTATTAATAACGGATCCACGAGTTCGTTGTTAGCCGAGTAATGAAATTGAAAGGTAATCATTATAATTCCCTCAAAGAATTCCTCATACCCTCATTCGATCTAGGCGTGTCCATAAATTGTCCAATTCTATTTATCAGGGCCGGGTTGTTCAAAGCCCGATTAAGCTAACCCAGGTTTAGCGAGAATTTTGATTTCAGTTTTCTAATTTTTTGGTGAAGTGTTCTGTTTATGTTGTTTGCTCTTCAGTTTTCAGCCGTTGTAATCTCAAACTACAGCAAACATTACAGGCGAAAAACAATTTTAAACAAGAAAACATAATGCTTCAGGTACTATTTAACCCTGGGTTAACGTTAGCCGGCTTTCGAACAACCTGCCCCTGTATATTATGGAAAGATTTATCTCCCAAGCCCACAATAGGTGGGTTAATTATAATATGATTAAAAACTACATCACAGAAATATCATTTATTCGGCTCTATTGCGTTCGTTGTCTCTTCAAGATGTCATGAGTTTGACACCGTTATCAACCAAAAACGAAGATTGCAAAACTCGTAATCAATTTCTGTAATCGAAATGGCGTTTAACTTTCAAATTATAGCTCTACCACACAAGAGGTGATAATAATGTTCAACACGCTCTAGTTCTACTTGCAGTATGTGTATCAAAACTGTCTTCTATAGTATTCTCTTGAAAGACATCGGCCAAGCTGAAAACTGGCTTAATGGTTCCCACAAGCACTAAGGAAGAAACATCGTTGTTAACGTCACATGGAGAATATTTTAAAAATAACAAATGAAACAACCTTAAGGAAGCACCCGTCACGTAAATGCAAGGTTTTGAGAGAGGTCCTCCATAAAAAAAATAAGAAGCATTAAAATCTAAAATAAGAAATACAACACTTTTCAGTTTAAAAAACCTGTTTCAACAGAAACTTCTGCCATCTTCAGTCACACAGTAGAAAGCGATAGATGGTGAATTTATAACAAGTAGAAAATGCTAATGTAATAGGCCATTTTCGAGTTCTCTTGTGCTTCTGTTCCAAAACGAGTCTAAGTGCGAAACCTTTCATATGAAAATAAGTTCTGCTTGCAGTTTCATTTTCATACAAATCGAAGTCATTTTCATAAGAATGGTTTCGCACTTAGACTCGCTTTGAAACAGAGGCACAAGGGAACTCGGAAATGGTCTGTTAACAGTAAAATCAGATTGTACTAGAAAACGACCCCGCAAATCTACGACTGTTCGAAGCGTTTTACATACGAAACTACAAACCTTTTCATCAACTCCCAAGAGGAATGCAGCGAATTCGCGGACCTTTTATTCTAATAATAGTTTTAACATATCTAGAGACTTCTTTCACTTTGACACTCGCTCATTACATCATACCATTCATTTGTAACTTATTATTCACCTCAAGCATTTTATACATTCTATCGTTTTTCACACGTTTTTACTTTACATCTGTATATAAGCCTTACGGAGAGTACTTTTTCTTATCCCTGATGATGCCGTAGATTGGCGAAAGCTTGGATTTTTGAACGATTTTAATATCAATTTTACAGTAGTGTAAGGCCTCAATAGAACCTTTACCAGTTTCAGTAACAACGGAATAAAGCAAAGCGTAAAAATGTGATCATTAAAAAGATTTTTAGATTAACATGATGTAATTGTTGATTCAAAGGAGGTTGTTCTCTCTGAATATGAATAGTCTATCTCAAAGGAGCATTGTGAGGTATATATGAAATAATTCACTTTCTTTTAAAGGAGCATTGTCACGCTATTTGGCAACTTTATAAAAAGTTAGAAAGTGTCTTCGCATCAATTGAATTCCAAAACTAATGATCTAGTTTGTTATTAAAGAATATTTGTAGGTACTGAAACTGTCTCCTGTCGGCTACGGAAAGGATTGAAACTTGAAAAAATTGATGCTACTTGTTACAAAAATCCTCAAGAAATTTATTATGGTTAGACCTCTGTGATAAAATTTATTTGATATCTTCGTCGTAAGTTTACAGAAGCATTTTGTTTATGATTAAAGGGTAGCACAGAATTGACCTAAAACCGCAAAATCCTCGTGATACTGCTCCTTAAAGATGAAAAGTAGTTGAGGCGTGATCCAAAACATGAAAATAATCTGCTGAACACAAGGCGCGACAATGTTCAGAATTTTGTAGATGTTGGAATGGACAACATTAGTAAGGGTCTGTCGCGATCATTGCCGGACAAAAGCAAAGACAACGGACCAACCAGCCCGAGTTTAATGGCAAAATCATTTATTAAAAAAAATACTGCATTTACAGCGTAAACTACGGTGTTCATCTACATAACTCAAGTATTCAATTATTTTCTGCTTCTCT
>CM042749.1:26281887-26291044 GCA_022496165.2 Catalaphyllia jardinei
TTTGTAATGATAGTCATGTGTTTATAATGATCAATCATGTCTTCATGGCAGTGAGGTGGCATTTAGCAATTTTCATCCTGAAAGTGGGACTGGGAAATATCAACTGAAGGCAGTTTCCACTCCTACTATCTTCAAGAGACTATGGACATCTTCACAAGACTTCGGACGTCTTCAGAAGTTTTCAGACTTCTTCGGGAATCTTCAGATATATATGTGTCGTCTTCAAAAAACCTAGCCTGTGTTGCAGCCGGACATGTCACAAAATCTCTTGTATGCTTTACCAGCGGTTTAGACTGTCTGCAAGACAGGCTACAAAAAACCAGCACTCCAGCATAAAAATATCATGCCTATAACTCAGAAAACATTGTCAGGTATACAGATGGTCGACAGTAAGTGATCCTTTGGTAAAATCTTCACTTAAGTCCAGGATTGAACGCAGGTACTGTTTAATTAGTACTTCATATTATTTTGACAGGGTTATTTGAAATTTTCATACTACTTCGTATTTGACTGAATTGTGTGTGTTTAGGTGACTTTTTACCAATGAGGACACTTTGTGATGCTTATCATAAGGAATTTGAATCTCATTAGGTATGTTGTCCATAATATGTAACACTTACTTCAGTATTATTTCTATCTACTTAATAAATTGTACATTCTAATTTGGAACATGAAAACCTACCAGTTGAAAGAACAGAAAATATTCCAAATGAAAGAGACAAGAAGTACAACTCAGGTGTAAAATCATCCTGAAACATCAAAATCAACAGAAATAAGTATATATCAATAATAATACGTTGACTAAAACCAAGCTACATGTAAATACTCACACAGACTGTAGATGCCAAAGTTGATGCAAATAGTACCATGCCAAGAATGAGAGAGCCAAACCCAAAGAAATGAAAGGCAATCTTTAGCTGCCAAGGAACTGGCTCCATTATTGCAAATAGAAATGTAAATGCTGAAAATAACAACACCAGTCACTACATAAAAAATAGCCTCCATTTGGCGTGAAAATATGCTCAGATATTTGTCCGCAGACATTATCTGTTCCTCGAAGCTCACAGTTTTCCAAGAGCTACCCTCAAGGAAAACTATTCACTACTCGGAACAGATAATGTCCAAGGAAAAATATCCGAGCATATTTTTGCCCCAAATTAATGGAGGCAATTAATTATCCTTCAAATCGTTTTCGCAACTTTTGAAAATTGGGGAATATTCTCGTATTCGGTCTCATAAAAAGAAAAAACAAAGATTCCCTGGTTACCTCAAATTACTAGTGTTACATTAATCGCAACATCAATTCTCTTCACCAATCAACATACATTATTTTATTGTTAGCTCTTAGAATTTGAAGAATGACTGTGCATCAGTGTAGGCAACAGTTCAAATTACCATACAGCATAACCTACAGGTACAATCAAGACCAACATGGGCTGAATAACAAAATGAGTTTCATCTTCTTGCAAAAACAGTGGCAAGAAAACAGAAGGATATGCAAGGTTTGGAGGCCTTAAGCAAATGACTGTGCTTTCTCAGTAGGTAATTAGTTGTTGAAGAGAATAAGGGATACTTAAGCTAAACACTGACAATAATTTATTATTGCAGACACTGGACACAACACATACTTTTCAAATCCAAAACCTTGGTTACATTGTATCTGTCAAACATCCACTGTACTGTTGCAGAGAGTAATCTTGTATTAAATAATCTTACATTGTATCTCCCCTAGAACACAGGCTTTGAAAAATCTTTCCGCTCCAATTCGAACAATTTTTGCTTCACTACTGGAGCTTTCAACTTTCAGCTTGTTTGCATCCAACAGACTACGGCACAGTTTGAAATCAACATTAATGACCGCTCCTGTGTAACAAATGTGACTTACCGGACGGGTGCACAGTCTGGAGAGAGGGTTGTATTTTAACGGAAATTTTTGACTGTGCACCTGTCTGGTAAGTCACATTTGTCATAAAGGAGCGGTCGCTAATGTTGTTTCCAGCTGTGCCGTAGTATGTTGGATGGTTACAAGGTGCATCGGAAAGTTGAAAGCTCCAGCAGTGTACCAAAAATAGTTCGAATTGGAGCAAAAAGTTTGAAGATTTTTCCAAGCCGACCTGAAAAGGGGACCAATGGACTACCTTTCTTTGAGTTGGAGGGAAAAATCGAGCAGAGAGAAAACAGTTTCGCGGTCCAGGTCTTTCGAAACAGCAGTGTTCAGCCTTGACTTGGTCTATAGAAAGCTACGACAAACACCTGAAAACCCCCCAAAAAAGACGAAATAGGCCAAATAGACTACAGAAATCATGCAAGGTGAGTTCATTTACTTAATTTCATTCCAAAAAAGGAACATTTTATTTCATTCGCAATTTTATCTTTTGTTATTTTAAATTCCATACAATGCCTTGTAGAGCCCTCAAATTCTCAACAGCCCAATGTGTAACACAACACCGTGCACTTAAGTCAGTCACAACTCACTCAATATGCATACATAAATCATCAATATTTGATCAATTCCTCAAATCGTGAGTTTGGGACTCCTGTGCCTAGAATGACTTCTCAACACCCTGATAAGAACATCAACTTTGGCTCCCATTGTACCTCTCTTCTTATTAATCAACAAATAATGCAAATGCTATACATAATACTACCATTTGGGTTCAACCGTGAAGCGTGGACGTTTTCTCGTGCATGTTTATTTTTCGAACAAGACAGTTTCCCAAACAACTGTGTCGACTGGACAAAGGAAAATGTTTTGCTTGGTCTCAGCACTAAACTATGGAAGTTTGTCAAAGAAATGTAGCATGTTTTGTTTACGTGTCACATGGTCACATTTCCACTTTTGTGTACTGAAACTATATCACATTTCACAAGTTTGTATCTTGATATCTTACATACCTCCCATGACAAATGTAAAGACAATCCCAGCTACACTGATGTTTAACAGTGGCTCATCACAGTAACGTGAGCTTCGATCACTGCAGTTACAACAAATACAGACATTACTTGCTAATTCTGGCTACAGTGTATGATGCTATGGCAGGACTAATTAATTTAATACACCGTGGAACTACAGTAATATATTGGCCTCATCAAGAAGTGAGCAGTAAGTTTTCCAGTTATTTCTTTGGAACTCAGAGTGATACTGTATCAGTTATAGCAGAGCAGACTGTCTTAGAAGTCTTTAAAGTGGTATTATGACAAAAATCGCAACTTTCCTATTGAAGCCATTTTAAAGAATAAACAAGTAGTCTGTATGAGAACAAAAATGCCATTTACTTTTTTCAAATATCTCTTTCCAGAGATATTAAAGTTTTTAAAATATGCAAATTAGCCAGGTGACGACGTCATACACTCAACCAAATTTTGATCAAATATGATGAAAAAAGATAACTCAACCAATTTGAATTAGAAATGTTTGATTCTTTGCAGTAATATTCTGCTAAAGGTGCTACACAATATGAGCTTACAAGTTTTGTTACCATGGCAACATATTGGGTTCCAGACCTCCCCAATATCAAAGGCATTTCTGACCACCTTCAGCATTCTATTTTCATATTTGCAAATGGTGCCTCATACATATAATCCAGCAGGCATATAAATATATAACCTTCAGTTTGTGGCCCCGTTTAGGGTTTTTCGACCTGAAAATCACTAACATATTGAAATCAAGTGGGTGGGGACTGGAACAGAGTGAGTTGCCACCGAATTTTTATAATTATAGGTGTCTTTTTTATAGACCTATTAGCCTGCCAAGTTTCAACAGTTTGCGCTGCAAATTGGCTAAGATAACTCTATTCATGTACTTGAGATAATATTGGGTTAAGTGTAAGACATCATCAGTCATCTCATTGGCATATTTTACACATTTTTCAAACTTAAATATCTCAGGAACTAATGGAGATATTTGCAAACGGTAAATGGCGTTTTGATTCTTTCATGGATGTCTATGTGATACACCTAAAATATTAAGGGGTGAAAATTTGATCATAGTACCACTTTAATAATTATTGTCAGCGACGGAAATCATTAACTCAACTCACAGCATGTTTACTTCTCTCATTCCAGCTGTTATCAATTGTCAACATCCACAATATTATCAGTATGCAGTTTTGGTGGTTCATCTTAATTTATACTGTTCACATTTGAGTAACCATAACATCGACCTATCCTTCCTCCATTGTCACCATGATGCCTTTGTAACCTCCTTCCAGGCTCTCTATTCCCTTTTTATATAGCTCATTTACATACCAAGAAATACAAAATAGGACCTTTTTCACAATGCCAAGTGCTTTAATCCAAGAAAGAAATTTGATTGCAGCAGATTTTGATCATGTGCTACTGTAGGTAAGCACTTCATGCATCACACAGTTAGCAAAACAATGCTTTAAAATTGTAATTTTTCATCAAAATTTAGGGAAACACTTGATTATGATTGTGAGTGGCTAAAGTTTACTTATTTCAGTGGTTATCAAAAATTTAGTTGGCGGATGGCATACCTGGGTTCTTGCCCTAGGAGCAATTCAGGAGAGAAAGTTTACACTTACTTCAGAGCAAACTCTACTTGTCCAGGACAGGGCTTTTTTTCAAGGCCTGTCATTTCCTCATCCTAAAACTTTCTCCAGTTTTTGAGTGCCAGTAGTAAATGAAATCATCTAGCTTTCAATCTGTTGTTAATTTTGTCGATGTGTTTTGTTATTTCTATCCGATACAAAGAAATTTTTGGTGAGTACGATTGCCATACTTGGTTTGAGTGATTCACTAATCACGCAAAAGTTTAGAAAAGTAGTGTGATGAGCAGTACTGTACATGTAGACAAATGAGGTCTCTACTTACAGTCTGATAACATAAATCTGTGGTGTGATAAATGCAAGGGCGAAGAGTATTACAGTAATTCTCCTGTTGACAAATAATAAAACACAAATATCGAATAAACGACCTCAAAGCTGACTAAATAAATAATTAAAATAAACTTTTAAAAATACATTTGTACATGTAGATGTATATGTGAATGACCCACTCATTGGAGACGAAGTACTGTACTCGTAATAGTAATCTCTCATAAGTCACTTCAACATCATTTCAAACGCCTGATAGATTTTTGGGCTTTGTACACTTGCATGATGCTCTCGTGTCTGCAGGATAATCACTGATCATGATCATCAACGGATGTTTGCAAGTGACAAAATGATGTGGAAAAAGACTTACACTGCTCCTCGAGAGTCTTTAGGAAACCACCTTGTAAAATGGTAAGCACAATGGGCCACAAAGTAATACCACATTTTCAATCAACCTTCTTGTACGCAATCGATCAAACCACAAAGAAAACAATGATTTGTTTGGTGAAAACGTGCGTAGAAATCCTACATTTCTGATCTCAAGCTCAGTTAAATACTTTTATCCACTTCGCGCAACAATAACCTTGGTTCGAATAAAGGATCTCCAAAAATAATTTGGTTGCTCAGGAAATATTTACGTCTTCGTAGAAACAATTAAGCCACCATCTTGTGTCCCACAATTCACCACGCTACTTTTCTAAACTTTTGCGTGATTGGTGAATCACTCATTCATACATGTAATCATTCGAGCGGATAAAGCTTCAGAAAATACGTTTCAGCTTTAAAGAAAAACCTGGATTTCCTCGTTCCAGTGGGGGAAAATAGCTGTATTTTTGAAATCTTTGAATGCTTTTAAGTCGAAAAGGCTGGCTGATAAAAGGTTTGGGTACTAGATATCTCTGCTCGTCTAAGATGGCGGACTTGAAGGGCAGTGCGCTGGTTATCTTGGCTGAAGGTGCAGAAGAAATGGAAGCTGTAATTACAACAGACGTCTTACGGCGTGGAAAAGTAATTTGATACAGTAGGATTTCGTTTTTAGAGAACTTCGCAATGTGGCCTTTTTTGTAGCAGACCAAGAAGTGGCATACTTAACCTGCGATCAGGCGTCCCTTTGTTTTTTCGCGGCGGGAAGGTACGCCTGATACAATTTCTTGACTAGTTGTCCGTTGCTAGTCCAGAATCTGGACTTTTCTCTGATTGGTCAAGAAACAAAAGGTTCTTAGAACAAAGCCATGGTTGGCTACCTGTGTGGCAATGTGACTTCCGGTCAAAGAAATCCTGCAAGCTAATGGCGTCTGATAAGGCAAGCGGAGAGATGAACAGATACAATGTTTTCATAGAATCGTATGCCATGAGAGATATGTTTTGGCTGTGCTACCGACGGGATTCGGCAAGAGCGCCATATATTACTTTATAATAATTATTCCAAAAGTGTTGTCTCATATGGGCAGTACAGCCAATGCCACATCAAAAACCACCGTTGTTTTTTGTTGGCTTACAAAGAGGAACGGTGCTTCTACCGAGTGTGACATGCTAGACGCACAAAGATAGCATTACTTGGTCTGCTTCTGAAACTTACTTATTTACGAACGAGACAGGAGGACGCATTTTATAAAATAAACCGCATTTTGCTCAGCCGTACTGTACAGGACTGCATGTAAATTCATGCTGTTTGTGCCTTGTGTAATTCCCGCCCATGAAGCAACTTCCGGTAATTCTGACTGATTTATTCTTATCTCTAGCTGATAGCATCGCCGACATTCTCGCTGACAGATATTTTAATTAGGGGGCGGCAGAGGAATAGTCAAGAAATTGTATCAGGCATACCTTCCCGCCGAAAAAAAAGGGACGCCTGATCGCAGGTTATGGCATACTGTATCACAAGAAATTGACTGTAATGGAGTTTTAGGAGAAAAATAATGCACTTATTATTGGCTTTCCTGGGGGTTGACCCCTGAAACACCCCCAGGAAAACTCTCGGAACATGCAGGAATGGTGCATTTTTTAAAAAATATTGTCCCATAAGGTTGGGACAAATATTGGTTTTTGAAACGAAATATACTTGGCCCCAGGATGCACCCACAGGATGGTCAGAATGTATATTAGTGGCCTTGCCACCATTTACATGACATATTTCAGAGCTCTCTGGTGTTTGTTGCATGTTTGTTAATTTATCATGCCATTGTACAAAGCCTAGGACATGGTACAAGTAAAAAGGAAAGTCTGTAATTGCCAACAGTTTTGAAGGAGAAAAAGAGAGGGGAAAAAATGATAAATTTGTCTGTTTTAGTATTACAGTAAACTTAAAGGTATTCTGTCTTCAACTTAGCTTCTGGGCGGAGTTAGAAGAGGAGGAGGGTTATGAAGCCCAACAAACATCAAAGGAGGAAACAAAGATGCCAAGATTTACATGTATGTTGGAAGGTCCATAACTCAACTGTGCACAATCTTTACTTTGTTTTGCACTCATGCATTATACATGGTTATGTGACCAAAACATTTCTATCAACCAGTTTCCCATTCAGTAGTAAACAGCTATTGTGTTTTGTGTGCAGTTAAGACCAAAAAAAGGAACAAAAACATACAACAAAAAGCTATGTCAACCAAGTTTCATTAAACCATTCTCCTCTTTTAACCATGCCCTGGAGGAGGGGAAATTGGTGTGAGTTTTATTTTATGCCCTATGTCGTAGTGATTTAGTAGGTTTTTGTTTGTACCTAAAAGATGATGGCGTCAAGATTTGGCTCTTTTACACGGCTACATTGGCCAACATGCAAAATTCATTGGAACATATTCAGGAGTTGTGAGATTCTTTTTTAGAAAACAGTATATGGATGTAAAAGTCACATGCATTTGACTTAACTAGTTAAGGAACAGTTGGCAGTCACAATTATATAGACAACTTGCTGTTACAAGGGTGTGCATTTCAGTTATGTGCCTAAACTGGTCATACCGCTCTCTATTTGCAAAGAGGAATGTGACACACTACTGTTTCTACATTGAGAGTCATGAAGAGTTGTTCATTAGGGTTCTGTCAGCAGCATTGATAACAAAACTGATGATTTACATAAGTGTGCTATCACAAAATTGTCCACAGAGAATGTTTTGAAGTGGGCAGCACTGATCTTTGTTTTGAACTAAACAACCTTAAGCCTATGAAGGATTCATTTCATAGCAAAAGGATTTTATCTTCAGAAATTTTCTTGACATAACAGTTAATCATTACTTTTTTAATTTTGGTTGCCATGATGAGAAAGAGATTTCTAAGTGACAGACATGCATTTGTATCATGGAAAAATTTCATGAAGTATATACTGCTGACCATTAATAAGCTGATAGTACAGTAGTTTGCTGATTTGTTATTTTGATTCACTTTCATCTGAATGTTCAGCAAAATATTTTTTTTTTTTGCACTATTGGGCACTACTTACAATACTAACATCACGAACAGTAATTACAATACTTTCAATACTTACAATACAACCTTCACTTACATTACTACTGCTATTTACAAAACCACCTTAACTTACATTACAAATACTCTTCACAATACCATACTTTATATTGTTCCATGTACCCAGCAATCATTACATAAAATCAATAGGAAAAAAACATGCTATATGCTAATGAGTGTCTAAAAGCTCACGGATGCTCCAATGCTTGGTGACTCCATGGATAATTTGCTCTTTAACAATACTTTGAATGCTGTTATGTTGTAAGATTCACGTTCTTTGGCTGTAGTATAGATGTAGTAATGGGCTACTTATTCAATTTCAAGATAAATTTTTTTTCACTCCGGAGTGTTAACTAAAAGGGAGAACACTGAAATAAAGGTACTGATGTTACAGCATATTAAGGTCAATATCAGACAGTGAGGTAAAATACAGCCTGCAAACACTCATCCAAGTTGATTATCATCACCTCACAGCTATGAGAATGCATAACCAGTAACAATGGCATAACTAACTGGTAGCTTATAATGTATTAAATGATCAAACACCAGAATGTTGGAAATACAGCAAAAATACTTTAGTAACTAACATATGGTTTGTTGCTATGCAGTTTTCAAATGACCAGAGTATTATGCAATATTTGAAGTGATCTTGACAGTTCATGAACAAGTATACTACCCAAAAATTGTAACTCGACAGTCACTCAAAACTCAAATAATTTAAAGCCCAGGTCACAAGATAGAGGGACAAATGAACTGGAAGTGATAAGCAAATGAATTTAAAAAAGCATCTCAAATTAGTTATTCTGTTAATTTTAACTCTTAACCCTTTAGTGCCCAAGGGGCCTCCCTTTGACGAGTAAAATCGTCT
>CM042749.1:26291054-26301054 GCA_022496165.2 Catalaphyllia jardinei
AGACAGAGTAAAATCTATAAGTCACTATTGGGCATTAAAGGGTTAAATATGTCAACCTTTAATTTTTTACCAGAGTTTTTAAAGCTCTTCAGCTTGGTCAGAGAAATTGTCAGTGGACATGAATAGTCATTGAGACTGAAGTTTTTAACCCAAGTCATGAGAGTTGACAGTAGTTAACTTCATGTAACTTCATGCAACCAACTATTACTACGTGTTTACAATTTTTAATGAATTACATAGTAAAGTATATATCAGACAACATGCATGTGCAACAGAAATTATAACAATTGTACCTAACTGTTTTCCGGTACTGTAATTAATAATACTGTTGCATGTTTAGGTTAAAACAGTTATTGGAGGTCTGACCAGTGCAGATCCTGTTGTATGCAGTCGCTGTGTCAATGTCAAGCCAGATATGAGTTTAGAAGATGCAGTCAAACAGGTACAGTTTATAAGTTTTAAATTAACATGTAGTATTTCACTCAGAGCCATCACTACTGGTGCTACAGTGTATAAATTCAAAGACATTTTAAGGGTGGAGAGGCTAAGTGTTGTACTCACTATTTTTGCTTTGAGAGGCAATTTGTTGGATCAAGAACCTACTTGGAACACGACATGGCCTAATCGCTCATCTGCAAACTGTAGTTGTCTTGAAAATTCTAATCTCTTTTCAGTACCCTTATTTAACTAATGAGATGTTGTTTTTGCTGATCTGCAGTTTGTGTCATTTGTTAGGGTCCGTATGATGCCGTCATTCTGCCTGGAGGACTGGGAGGATCCAACAACTTGGCAAAAGTACTTATAATATAGCATTCTTACTTGTGTGACATAGCAGCTACAGACTGTACATATTTAGTTTAACCCTTTGACTCCTGTGGTTGCTTTAACTGGCTTTGACGAGCATTGGCCTTTGTTCCAATTCTGACATCATCGCCTTTAACCAAAATTCACAGGCATCATCTGTACTCAAGTTCTACAGGAGGATAAGATCTTTCCAGTGATACCCAGATCAGAGTAATCAGCTGAGGTATGCAAGGAAATGCTCAGAAACACACAGCAAAATTTTATACAACTACATTTAGCTACTCCATTTTAAAAATTACGTGTCTCAAATAATTATGCTTTCTAAGAAATTGTTGAACCCGAAGGAAACCATTTTTGGCAAAAACTTCCAGGAGTCAATGGGTTAAAGGAGATAGTTGTTTAACCCTTTAGTGCGCAAGGGGTCTCCCTTTGACGAGTAAAATCGTCTGGCGTTAGACAGAGTAAAATCTATAAGTCAACAGTGCGCATTAAAGGGTTAATGGATTCAGCAATTTAACAGGTTTAAGTTATTTCATTTACTACATGTATATTACACCTGTTTACATTGGAAAACATGTCCTGATTCAGTTATTTGTTATTTGGCCTATCAGTCAGATCATTATCAAAGTTAGGTTTTATGTAGTTACATCTATATGTTAGTTTTTCTCAAGAATTTTTAATTCGCTATAAGTTGTTATATAGTCTTTTTAAAACCAAAAAACTTGTTGGTTACCTGTTGATATGCAAGTGATCATCAATCTTGACTGATCAGGTGACTAAAAGTAAATTATGCTGTAAATGTTATGAAATGTTAAAAAATGTAGTGCCCGGTTATACTATACTTATATAGGAGATGTTAGACTTAAATTACTTTATTTATTAATGAGACAAGACCCCGTAGAGGAGCAATTTTTTTTTATACATGTTAATGTTGAATCTGTTGCACATTAGCAAGGTTCATACTCTTTTGGGCTTTTGAAATTGCATGACTTTCCATGATCTTTCCAAGTTTTCCATAATCAGTGTTATGCAGTTGTTCTCAAAGTATTGTCAAAACAATCTACTTTAAACACTGGTGGATAAGCCACACTTTTTTACTCAAAATTTTTCTTAAAAACTGGGGATGCAGCTTGTCTGTGAGAACATCTGAACAATGTGCCATAAATTTTCATTAATTAACACTTACCACAGAAAATCTAAAAGTCAGGAAAAAAACTAATAAGAACTTCAGTAAACAAATAATATCAGCATATGCATCTGTCATTGCCTTTACAGGGTAAGAGTTTCAGTTTGAATAATTCTCTGGTTTCAATGATACATGTACATTTTTTCTATTGTTGTCAAGAGTTTACATCGGTTTGCATTCAATAAATCAAGAAATGTATATTTAAAGAACTTTCTCAAGCTCCACTTGTGAAGTATTTTTTATTTCTTTCTAAAGATTCAGTTTTTTTTCTTGGAAATCAGAGTTGCCAAACCCTGGGTGCAACTTATGTGCAAGTGTGGCTTATCTGCTGGTATTTATGGTATTATTTGAGGTGTTTTCTAACATTATGGCGCATAAAATACATCGTACAGGTAGCGCTTATTTGTTTTTTACTGGAACCAACTGGTTTTCTGACTTATCTGTCATTTTTTTGCTTTTGATTTTCTTTTTCCTGTTCACATGCATTGCTTTTCCATGACTTTCGATGACCCAAACTTCAACTTCAGCACTTTCCAGGCCTGTAAAAATTTCATGACTTTCCAGGTTTTCCAAGTCCTAAAGTGATATTAGTGGAGGGGTACCAGAGAATTGTTATGTTAATTTTATTGGTATAATTAAATGCTGTGGTTCTGTTATTTACAGTCTGCGAAAGTGAAAGAAATCCTTCAGGAACAGGAACAAAGTGGAAGAATTATTGGAGCCATCTGTGCTGGTATAAATGTTATAATTATGTTAAAAACACTAACTTTTATTGGGGGTAAAAATTGTAGGGCTCTTTGCCAATGGATTTTATCTGTTCATAGAAGGTATATTGCATTTTTCATCATAAAGCTTACAATACTGTAACCTGTCAAAGTTTGTGAACCAGTTTAGATTTTTACATACTCTTAGAGTTTAAAAAAGCATTGTTATCATTTGTTTGATAGCTCCAACAGCCCTCCATGCTCATGGAATTGCAAAAGGAAAGACAGTTACATCACATCCATCTGTGAAAGATCAATTGGATGGTGAATATAATTTTTTACACTGTTGTATATGTACAAAGTAATAGTTATTTGCATCATAATTATAAAAGTGGCATTTAACTCTTTTTCATCTGCCCTTTTTGTGGTTTATCGCAGTAAATGTTTATTATGAAAATTTGTTTCAGTCATGGTGATTTTTAAGTCACCTTTTTTTGCAATAACATTAAGTTGGTAATTTATTCATCAGGCTATACCTATTCCGAAGAGCGTGTGGTCCGAGATGGCAACCTAGTAACTAGCCGAAGCCCTGGTACAGCCTTTGAGTTTGGCATTGAGCTTGTGCGTGCTGTGCGAGGGGATGATGGTGAAGCAGATAAACTGGCAGGCCCAATGTTGATCAAGTAACAAGTCTACTACCAGTCGTGCCACAATTTAGTTAAAGTCTGAGTTAAACTGGGCTGTGATCAAACTGCATATAACCCAGTTATGCACATTATCACTATATAGTGTTACCCCATGGGGTCCAGATACTTGAAAAAACAAATAAACTTAGCATGACAACAGAATTTGGATATCTGATTGTTTTGGTGATCAGAGGTTTGCTGAGTTTCAAACTCATACACTAATTAGTGCAAGTTTACTAGAATTATCTGTTATAGGGAAGGTTAGGATAATACTAAGATAAGAGAATAAGATAAATACAATTGAAAAGTCTTCCTGTATTTGATGACTTCTGAGTTTGCATCAATTTGTTTGATATCTTTAAGTTGCCTACTTTATGAGCAAACCATGTTAGTGGTTTGCAGTGTGAATGTTTTCAAAAGCTCATTATAAGAGGCCCAACATAGCCCCTGATTTTTTATTGTAAAAGACATGACTTGGGAAGGTGATTGTCACTGCCAACATGTGACAATGTTTGTTCACTTTCAATTTCCCTAAAAGGTCACCTCAGTGTAAATTTTTGTTGTATAGTTGGATGTTTAGACATTTGCAACATATTGCTAGATGCAGGATATTTGAGACCAGCATTGTAGTGCTCCAAGCCTGCAGAGGCGACTGATATTTAAAATGGAGAAACCAAAACTGCTTGTATTGAAAACTTGAGCATTGCAAAAAAAACTGTGTCATTGGCTTAATGATTCCTTATAAGGATAAGATGAGATGACCTCAGTTATTCTGTCATTGACTATTTATTTTCAATTGCTTTGTTTTCGTTAATTAATCTCTTCCCTAAACCATTTGCAGTTCTCTTCCAAAGAAGTGAAGATGAAATGTCTTGCAAAATGATTTTTTAATGAAATTACTGAAATACAGGTAATCAAGCCCTCTATAAAAAGATTTGAAAAAGGATCAAGGGAAAGGGGTGCCTGCCTTAACTATTTTTATTGGGAGAACTCATCCTTATCCGAGAGACTCAAAAATCACGTGTCATCTTGGAGCCCTACCCTTTCCACGCCTACAGGGGATTATCCCATGGCCCTCTCCTAATAATAAGTAATACGTTGTTGACTTCATGGCTGACTTCATGTCTGTACCGTACCGACGTGGCCTCGCCACTTCCTGTTAAAATGAGCTCGTGACTTCCGGAACTGATTTTCATCTCGGCGTTGCAGCTCTGAATGTTTTGAATCACGCCTTGATTTCAATGTTTAAGGCGTTGAGTAATAAGTCTCTATTAACATGGTCGAAAAAGGCAATTATGTGACTAACTTATGAATGAAACGATGATGAGACAACATTAAACATTGATAACTTTGAAAAGGAAATAGGAACTACGGAAACCATGAGAACGGCAGGTGCCGCTTGGTCCAATACTCGTTAAGTATAGGCCGAAAAATCCGCGTTATATCATTTTCGATATGCAAAAGAAGAAAAAAGATATATTTCAAGGAGACATGTTTCTTTATATGCTCGTCCAGAGGGGTGAGTATGAACGCTAAATTTTCCTTGATAATCAGTCTTGCCCAGTCTCCCAACTACAAACTTACGGAAATGCGCGAACATTTCCCCTTTTGTTTTTACACTGCGCATTTGACATCTTGCTGCACATAACAGCTAAGTTTGTAGTTACTTCCGATCTTTAGAAACCGATAATATGCTCTTGATACCTTAAACTACAGAGACAGTTAATATCTTTGCTGCAGTGAATGTGGTTTTGTGTTGTCTGCCTGCCTCAAATGTGGGCTTCTGTAGGGTAAGTCGATCGAATGATTTGCTTTTGTGTAGTGGTGTCCTTTGTTTCCTGTTGTCTTCGATCTTTTGAAAAATTATTTTGCTTATTTATGTTTGAGAGATATTGGCTTTTTTATTCCGTGAGAGCGGGTGACGTTGAATGTGTTTTAACTTACCTCAGTTGCTGGCGACACTTGTTATTTGATCTGTCTTGACTTGGGTTTCGTTTTCTTGCACACTCGTACGGTCCACATACGCAAGAAAAATTTTAAGTTTAAATCGATTTCCATTCTGTAAAGGACGATGTGATCTTCATTTGCAGCTGAAATTTAGGATTTGGTCTCTCTCTGGTCTGGTAAGGTATAGTTCCGGCCTTGTGACAGAAAAAACAGCACGCATTTGTCGTTCTAATTTATACAAACAGCTTGCTTTCCAGCATTACGAATTGTGCATCTTTACGTTAGCAAGCCAGTGGGTTGTCTTTTTTAAGCTTCATCTGTTCATCTAGTAGTTTAGTGGTATTGTCGATAAAAAAGAAGATTTAACCCCTTGTAAACAGAAAAATGATCTTTTGATGGAAGACTTGCACTACATGTGTCGTTCATCGTAGCTACTTTGCAGTTTTAGTAATAGAATTACTTATTCGTCAAAAACAAAAGAAGACAGTGCAGTATTCTGTCGCTAATGCAGTTTGTAAAGTCACATATTAGCGAAATCTCACAACAAACAACACTGAGTCAAATGTAGTATTAATACTTAGCAATATTGAGTAATTAGTAAACCAAACAGTGCAGTGATAGTTCAAACTGGCGATAAATATTTCTTATTTCTGTGGTCTTGACAACAATTGTCAAGACCACAGTACTAAGAAATATTTATTTATATTTTTGTATTGGGATTCAGCAGTAATGTTACTGCTGTATCGCAATTTTTGGTGGTAATTAACGCAATTTTATTAATGCATGAAAAATCAACTGTTGATCAAATCAATTTAATCAGTTGGGAGCTATTTTTAGTCGGCTAATGAATCATATGTGAATTGAATGGTTAAAATGTAAGTGTTTTTTTATGTCTTCAATGCTTTTTACGGAACTAACTGCATTATTATTAGAACTAATATATTAGTTATTATATACTTGCTATTAGTTTTTTAATGAATTTAGTTCCGCGCAGGTGAAAATGTATATTGATACTTGCACGTTATAAGTAAATAAATTATTATTATTATTATTATTATTATTATTATTAACTAACTTTTGGAATTCAAAAGTTTATAATTTCCAAAAATAAATTCACTAACTCAGACAAACACATCAAGCTGTAAGGAGGTTGATGTTCATGGTGATGTACTTTCATACAAGAGATATTACCAAGGCTTGGTAGCAGCACAAAGTAAGATATCGCTTTAATGAACCAAACAATGTTTTTGAAATTCATATTTTATCACAGGCGTCCCAAATTATCGATTCGAGGAATCAATCAAATATTAATGAGTTATATATGGATATCAAGTGAGACGTGACTGCCTTAAGTGTGCGGTGTGGTATTACACATTAGGCCATTGAGAATTTGAGCACTCTACAAGGCAATGTATAGAATTAAAAATAACAAAGGATAAAATTGCACAATGAAATAAAATGTTACTTTTTTAATGAAATTAAGTACATGAACTCACCTTGCCTGATTTCTGTTGTCCATTTGGCCTATTTCCTTGGTTTTAAGAGTGCACAGTCTGGGGAGAGGGTTGTGTTTTAACAGAAAATTGTTGACTGTGCACCCATCCTGTAAGTCACATTTGTCATGCAGGAGCGGTTGCTAATGTTGATTTCAAACTGTGCCGTAGTCTGTTGGATGGAAACAAGCTGCATCAGAAAGTTGAAAGCTCCAGTAGTGAAGCAAAAACCGTGCGAATTGGAGCGGAAAGTTTGAAAATGCTTCCAAGCCGAAAGGAAAAGGGAACCAATGGACTATCCTTCTTTGCATTGGAGGGAAAAACTGAGCAGCAGAATCGAATTTCAGCGAGAAAACAGCCTCGCGGTCCAGGTCTTTCGAAACAGCAGTGTCCAGCCTTGACTTTGTCTATAGAAAGCCATGACAAACACTTAAAAAGCCCCCCAAAACGACGAAATTGGCCAAATGGACAACAGAAATCAGGCAAGGTGAGTTCATTTACTTAATTTCATTCAAAAAAGGTAACATTTTATTTCATTGTGCAATTTTATCCTTCATTGTTTTAAATTCCATACAATGCCTTGTAGAGCGCTCAAATTCTCAACAGCCTAATGTGTAACACAACACCGCACACTTAAGGCAGTCACGTCTCACTCGATACGCGTACATAAATCATTAATAGAGAGTTTAAGCATGACGTTTACGGCAGGTGGTAAACAGCAAAGATTACTACTGATTTGTTCCCTTTTCTTGTAATCCCTAAATAAACCACACAGAAATATACATGTTGAAAAATGTCTCCTACTGTTCACTGCAAATACTGTACAAATATTTTCACTCTACTGTACAGACAACTGAATACAGACAGCAAAAGTTTCATTTTTTCCGTTTGCTGTTTGACGCAACGTTATGCTTAATCTCTCTATTAATATTTGATCGATTCCTCAAATTGTGAGTTTGGGACAACCTGTGATGTTATATAATCAAAACATGTTTCAGATGAAACATCATCCATTGTCAGTTGTACAATGTCTGTTATATTGGTCAAACCAATAGACACTTCGCCACTCGCATCCATGAACATCTCGCCTCTGACAAACATTCCCACATCTTTAAGCACCTAAGAGAGTCTGAAAATTGTCGCTCCCTTTGTTCAGAAGATTGTTTTAAAATCCTCAACTCTGCTTCCACAAGTTTCCAATTGAAAGTTAAAGAAGCCATGCACATCTTTTGGGAGCAGCCATCTTTAAATTCCCAAGTCAAACATCTTATCTTATCCGTTTCGTACTAATTAGTCTCTTTTCTTAGCTTAAATAGTTTTTTCATTTTTCTCTCCTTCATCCTTAATTGAAAGGCTGGGGGCAAGAACATCCCCTAGATTTTTTGCAAAAATCGAAAGTGGCCAAAACCACTCCAAACTTTGCATGCTGACTTGTATATACCTGTAGAAAACTGCCTTGCACTTATTTCCCCTCGTTTCTGTTGCGTATTCCAGAAGTAAAGTATGCAAAAACACTTGCATGTCACAGTCCGCGTCTTTTGGAATTGCTTTGTTACACAATACTATTAGCGTTGTTTTTGTTTTAAGTTTTTTCAAATGCTGACTTTAACTCCTAGGGTTAAGAGTTCCCAGTTTTATTAGAGGGTTAGGGTTAGGGTAACCGCTCGAAACTAGGGTTAGCCTTGAAGGTTAGGTTTACGGAACAAGGTTAGGGGCTAGCGTTTGGGGTCAGGGTTACAGGACGAGGTTAGAGTTAGCGTTCAGTGTTTTGGTTATTGCTTAGGGCTAGCGTTTGGGGTCAGGGTTACGGGTCGAGGTTAGAGTTAATGTTCAGTGTTTTTGTTTTTGCTTAGGTTTAGAACTAGCGCTCAGGGTTAGGTATATTGCTTAGGGTTAGCACTAGCCCTTAGTGTTAGCGCTAGCGCTTTGGATTAAGTTAGAGTTAAGGTCAGGACACGCTAGGGTTAGCGTAGTGTTTGGCCAGGGAAAACAATCGACTTTTGAAATCTAATGCATGAATCGATACCTAAATCAAGTCAATGAGTAGTGCCCAGAGAAAGAGAGGTTGAAAGTTTTTGCAAATCAGCTACGTTAGTGATCGATTTAAATGGTTCTACGAGAAATTACTTTTTTGGGGGTACAAAACTGCTTGTTCTGTGAAATGATTAGTTCTGACAATACAGAAAGAGGAAACCTTAAAGCTAACACGCTGCTCATGCCGAAAAAGAGCGCATGAAACAGAAAATTTATCAGCAAAAGAACGCTGAAATACAAAGTAAAACTTACATTTGAGCTGAAGTTTTCTTCTTCCTAACCTGCGATCAGGTGTTCTTTGTCTTTTTTTCTTCGCGGCGGGCTCGATCCTATCACAATTCAAAGTAATCATCTGCTTGGAAATCCCCCATACACACTCACGGAATGCTTACTTGCCAATTTAACCGACCTGCGTTCTTTTTTGGCCCGTAGAAACGGCTTTGAATCTGTTTAGATTAACTTTTCACCTAACACAGGTCAAATTCAAGGAGTTTGCTGCCTGGCCGCCTTTCTCACCAGTTTCCGACCGTGTTCGAGTCACGTCGTATGTCACACACACTCAATAGTCATGGCTCTTGCTTTACGTATGAAATATTATTATGGGATATCCCAGAAATTTTGGCAGCAAAGGATGTGAAGGATGCAGGTAAAACAAAGCCCACATGTCAAAATTCAGCTACTTTTGAGCACTTTGAAAATGGCCAAAAAATCTAGGGGACGTTCTTGCCCGCAGCCTTTCAATTATTCATGTTAATTTCTCACTTTGTTACACTACTTCTTCATTTTATTTCTCATTGTACAACTGACAATGGATGATGTTTCAACCGAAACATGTTTTGATTATATAAAATGTGAATTTCAAAAGCATCGTTTGGTTCATTAAACCAATACAAAGAGATAGCTGTAAAAAACCTTTTGATTCTGATTGGTCATCAGATGACCCTGCTTGACTACTTATTTCATGTAGGTAGGTTGTGTATCATCTCCAAATGTGCTGCATTTCAAATACTTCTCTAATGCTGTCTGGTTATATGTGTATGGCTGTAACCTGTCCTGCCTAGCTCAGGTTTCTGATGTCTTCATATACAGAACATCGATCAACCAACTGAATGTAATTTGTTATACTCAGTAGATGATAATCCATTT
>CM042749.1:26302791-26307791 GCA_022496165.2 Catalaphyllia jardinei
TTTCTCCGCTTCAAAACTTCAATGTCAGTATCAAAGGAATTCATATCCTTGAAACATGCATCATAGCACTTTTGATCTCCCTTGTCAGGTATGGAGGAAGAAGACAAGGACAGAACTTTAAAAGCTGGAGAGAAACCTTCAGCAATACACCCTCCCACTGCTAAGCCACGCCCTGTACCTCGGCCACGAAAGATACTGGTAGCCAAAGAAGCAACTACAACACAGAATGGAAAACCAGAAAAAATTTCTCCCAAACCTGTTATACTTCCAAAACCACGACGACCACCACCTGATGCACCAAACGCAAAACCAGTTGGTCCTGACAAGGGAAATGTGACTAATAATAATAATAATAGTGAGGTGGCAATTGACAAGAGACTTTTAGGAAAACCATATTCAGTTACAGAGACAAGTAACACCAGTCTGTCATTTAGTAACTTACAACCTTCTAGGGAAAATATAAACAATGTTGAAACAAGTCATACTGAAAATGGTGCTCCAGATATAAACTCTGTGGATGATGATGAGCGGTATGAGCCACTTAGACCAAGAACAGAAAGTGTGTCGTCAAACTCAGAAGATGATTATAAACATGTGACAACCATAGATAGAAGTAAACACAGCCAAACTATGGTTCCAAGGTCAGTTAAGAATGAAATCAGAATTAATCTCATTTTAAATGCATCATTTGTGATTCATGTGTTTAAAAGCTAACATTTTTGTTTGAAAAAATACTTGGTTTAAAATGTATCATACTACTGACACTTGGCATAAATGGTGCTGATATTTGAATAACAATACCTTTACATCCTAAGCCTGACATTCGTGTGAAAACGTTTTCTAGACAAATACGTGCAAGGCTAAGGATGAATGTACAATTTATTGTTGTTATTTAAAGTTAGGGGCCATATGCAAAATGTTTATACTGGCTCTAAAATTGCAGGACAATAAAGATGAGTTGTTTCGGAGTGAAATAACATGAAAGATTATTGCTTTCCTAGTGTAGACCTTGGACTGATTCCCCAGAATTTGAAAAGTGGCTGTCTAAAATGTGCTACAGGTCCTGCTCAGAATAACAATTTATAACACAGCATATGAAAAAATAAAAGTTAAAAACAATAATTTTCTTTAGAAAGTGGCCATCCCCAGGACACCTGGACAGCCACCTGGCTTAAAGCCTGCTGATTAGATTCAAAGGAAGATGTGCAATCTGTACTTGGAGAAGCTGGATAAATTAATACTTCAAACATAATATCACAACTGTCTCCCTCTGTATTCTGTTTATAATACACTTTTTTTAAGCTAGGACTAACTTCCTTTATTAAATTTTCAGGGTTGACAGAATGACACCATCACCTCCCCAGAAAATAAGTGGAACTAATGCTGAATCCACATCATCCTCCCACAAAGCAGGTGGAATGACTAGTGCATCTTCCCTACTTGCCACCCAAAAAATGAGCAGCACAGAAAGTAAAACCTCCCCACCAACCCCCCGTAAAATAAATGGTATGGTTAGTAAAAACTCCCCACCTACCCCCCGTAAAATAACAGCTTTACCATCTGTACCCCGTAAAAGTAGTGGCATAGATTCTAAAACCTCCCCACAGTACCCCCGTAAAATAAGTGGCACAAGGCAACCAGATGCCAGTGAGGAGAGTGCAATTGCCACTCAGGATACTACTTCAGCTTCAAGAACTGTTGACTTACAACCAGCTGGAGCTAAATCAAAGCCCTTACCACCAAAAAAGCCTCTTCCTTCTTTGCCAAAAGGAATGGCTCTTCCTGGACAAAAACCACCAGGTAGTGAGGCATTGTCAAGTAAACCACCGCTCCCTCAGAAGCCGCCACCTGAGCTGGGTTCCTCTCCAAAAAAAGACTGTCCACAGTCATCTGTCGCTGCTCTAGCACAGAAGTTATCAACATCTCCTGTATTCCCATTCCGGGATAACAATACTGGTAAAGCCAGTGGTTTATGTGCTTCACCTGGTACTTCTCCAAGAGCATCTCCTCTTTCCTCTCCAAGACCTTCACCACGTAACCTACATGTGTTATCAAATTCATCACCAAAATCTATTGACATTGGTAAGCCAAACCTTCCTCCCAGACTTGGAGCTTCACAACAGAAATCTTCAAGTCAACCATCATCTCCTCGACTTGGTAATATTTCATATACATTTTTTTACAGTTATGAATTATTACTGTGGCCAGACAGTTACTTTCTCAGACTGAAAACACTTTGCAGCAATTTTGAAGATGTTCAATATCTTGTATTACATGTACTGTAGTGTGCATTCTGAGTTTTTCCATTCATGCAAAAGTTTGGGTATTTGGCAATTTTTCCTTCCATCGTGTACCTGTTTCTCTCATTAATAGAAGAGTAATCAGACATAATAATGGCTACTTGCGAATTGAGTAGCATCAGATGTTGTGGTAGTAAATATTCTGTACATTGAATATTTCAAGACACTAAAGTCTTTGTAGCAAGACAAAACTAGCTGTCTCAGTACTGGGCTAATGTGTAGAGTTTTCTTCAGTCATTGACACCATTCAATACTGTTGTATGTTTCTTTTTGTGCTCACATAGCAGGACAAGAAACAGAGAAACATCCTCCAGTTAGACCCAGTCCTCCTTCAGCTGAGGCTGTGGCAAGGGTGAGATCAAGAACGGTGGAAAGTCTTGAGGAAACTGAGAGTGATCTAACAGATAACACCCCAAAGGAGATGGATGGTTAGCATGTTCACATTTACAGCAATTATAATGTTCTTATTCTACTATGTAGGATTATATTTAGCCTTTTGGTCACTGAATGTTGTTGTGAATTACTGTACATTTAGTGTCATTTAGGTTACCAACTCTTACATGTACATGCAAAGCAATACAAACAGAAAGGAGCACTATTTTTCCAAGGAAACTACATGTACATGTACATGTAATATTTTTAGTTAAGACATTCATTCATTCATTGTTGTCGCTTTCTGTTTTATTTTATCTTAAGGCCCTGCCAGGAAATCATCCCTACCAGAGCGTCGCAAGCAACGGTTAGCAGCAGGACCTCGCCGCCATGGTATCAAACTCCCCTCACAAAAATCTCCACAAGTTTCTTGTAATAGGCGACCACCACCACCTCTTCCTGCAGGTGCTGTCCCCATAACTGATAAGGCACCATCACTTAAAGTTCCACCTCTACCTGCTGTGCCTCGGCCACGACCATCGTCAGCTTATGATCATAGACAAGAGATTCCTGGTAGACCTACATGTACTGTCAGCAAATCTGTTTCAGAAAGTGACATACAAAGGTTTACATCAGCTGAAGGTACTGCTTCTTCATCTTTAGTTCAAGTTGTGACTTTATTTATTTTTAAGTGAACTGCAACTTTACATTAACTGATTTTGTTTGAAGAGATGTGCTAAGAATACATACATGTACACTGTAGCATCTCACGTCTGAGTTTAAACAGTTTACTTTACCTATAATATTTCTTTGTCTAATTTTTTAATCATAATCCAACAGCTTGGGAAATGAATATTAATTTGCAATTGATTCATCATTTACAATTTAAATAAGTATTGTAAACTACAACATACATTTTAGGTAATATTATTTTCTTTCTTTCCCAGACCAATCTCAGTACTCCTATGCTTATGATCATAACTTTCTTGGGGCCAGTCCACCCAAGCGATCACTGTCAGCTCGTAATCCACCTTCAGCTACAGAAGTTGAGTCTAATAGTGCTTATGTTGCTCCTGAGGAAAGTATTGTCAATGAGTTCATCAGCACATCGATGACCTATGAAGTAGCTGATGAGCAAAGCGTGGCTGGGTTTATGTACAGTTTAAAGAAGAACCAGACATTGAATGGAATGCCTGCTGGTAAGCTCTCTTCATTAGTCCAAGTATGAATGTAAATAGTTAATTTAGAGTTGACCATCCCCTTCTGTTGTGCCAGGAAATTATGTCAGAGCCAGGCTGGCCTCATTACTTATACCCTCTCTTTAGAATTGTGCCATAAATTATATGGTCTGTGGGCAACTGGTAAGCTACTTCCATTGCACCTGGACCTTGAGTCAATTGCAGTAGGTGAATTATAGTCTAAAATTTGACCAACATTTTTTGACAATGTACTTAATATGTGAACAGCATTTATACATTTGTGTACTGCAGTGGCAGATCCAGACCTTGAGTTAAGGGGGTGGGGGGAAGGCGGTTTTGTTTTGCTTGCTCTGCTGGCTTTTCCTCCTTCTATCATTTCTTCTTTTACTCAAAATTTGGAGAGCCCCAAGTTCTCTCCTATAGATCCACCGCTGAACTGAAATGTTTTTGCTTGTGCCTCATGACAGATCTGAGCACAGATGAGACAGAATCTGTGTCATCTGATAGTGATGGCCATGAGTATTTTGAGCCGCCTATAGAGGAAAATGAGGAGGAAGAAGAAGAAGATGCTCATGATGACCATAGTGATGGTATTCAGTTTTATAATAAGTTGTCGTGATAATTTTTTTTTAATGCCAGTGATTGACTTTTCCTGGATACATTCAAAGTTAAAAACTTAATTGAAATAAACCGTTTTCTTTCTCCTCTTTGTTTCAATCTGATGTATCAGCCCTCATGTTTTTGTCTTGATCTCTGTTTTTCTGAAAACTGGGTCAGTTCTTGGAACTAAAACACACACTATATGAGTAATGTAGACTGCTGTACCATGTGTACAAGTTCTTGTATGATTTTTCTTTCATTACAGCTTCTTCAGAGACTTCATTTTCATCAGATTCTTCACATGAATATTGTGTTCCACCTGAAAACAGTTTTCCTCCTGAGCCACCCACCCACGGGGATGACTATGAGGATACAGAAGGTATTTATGTGGAGGTAAGCCACAAACATGTATCACAGCACTACACCCTGAGTTCAATTTAGCTGTCAGTGTATTGTAAACAGTGTATTGTAAACAGTGTATTGTATGCAGTGTATTGTATGCAGTGTATTGTATGCAGTGCATTGTAAA
>CM042749.1:26330864-26343364 GCA_022496165.2 Catalaphyllia jardinei
TAATATAATGTATAATCATTGTCCCCAGGAAGGGTCCACTGCAGGCTTATTTCTTTGGCTAAAAAGGAACTTATGTTCCACTTGTCAAGTGTACAAACCCTTTGGCAAACTTTGGAGTTATCAAGACCATAAAAGTTTGCTCAGCTTGTTTATGAGCTTGCTTAGCATTGTCTTAGCTATAACTCTGGTTACCAGTTTAAGTGCTGGGGGAAGGTACCGAGGGATGGTAGTGCCAGGTGATGTCAACCATAGAATTTCATTGGAGGCTGCAAGAATTTTGTTGCCTTGATTCCTTTCTATGACAGTAAGGCTTGATTGTATTCCTTCCTGTGAGATTCCTATTACAACAGCATTCACGTTCAACCCGTGTTTGATTATGAAATTCTAGCTACGTATCACTACGTATTACTACATCTATGTCTCATCATTGTTCATTGCTCATCAAGCTCAGGTTCTTGACAGAGACACTTTTACCAACCCTTGTAAGTATGCCAAAAGCGTATTCTAAACTCATAGTATCTGCATGCCCTCACAGGGGTGGAATGTAAAGTTGAACTTATCCTAAATGTTTTAGCTACAGGTGTACATGTAAGTGAATACAGAACATTAGTTACCTTGGAAATGTTGCATTCTAAACAGATCATTCAAGTTAATTATCGGCTTGTGTTTTGTCATTGTGTAGAAGTTGTAGTTGCTCCTCCATCCATCTACCTGGATTACGTTTGTTCATCAGTCAAGTCAGGCATTGAGGTGTCAGCTCAGAATTGTTACAAGGTGGCCAGTGGAGCTTTCACAGGAGAAATTAGGTACAACAAAAATCATAATACAGCTAAAGCTTTTAGCAGCAAGCCCAGCACATACGATGTTTGCTCTCCTTTTGATTATGGGAATACAGCTGTCAGCAACTTAGTGTTCCAGATAACAGACGGGTCTCGGGTCAAAAACCCGACAGCAACCGCTACCTGACCCAACACTGACAAGAGGGAAAATCATTCGGTTCAGTTTTGCTATGAATTTCCTGTACCAGAAAGCATTCTGAGGTTACAAATATCAAACATTTTTAGACTCCCAAAAGTCAATCCTTTATCTGTTTGCCCAGCAACCCCCCACCCCCAACTCATCCCCTTAGCTTTACGTAGTGCTGCAGCTGCAGTTAGTTAGGTAGACCTACTTTGTGCAACCCCCCTGGAAATTACATGACCCCTTGCCCAAAAAAATTAACTGGAACACTGCAATTGATTCATGCTTTAGCATGCCTCATTGAGTTATAATGCACACAGTAAGGTAGGGGAGCATGAAAGAAGTATAAGAGTTTCTTAAGGTATTTAGTGTTAAGAACCCTAGCTTCTTGGTGGTGAATGGGGTGTTCTATTAAGGCTTAAACCTTAACAGGATAATTAAGGAGATATTTTATTTAAATTATACAAAGTTCTGACATTACTACATGTGTATGCCTAGCCTATACTGTCATCTTCAATAATAATAATAATAATAATAATAATAATAATAATAATAATAATAATAATAATAATAATCTTTTATTAGGAGGCTTCCATCACATAACATGGTTTTCAGAAAGGTCCTATAAAGATTAAATATACAAAAGGTTGAAAAGTACTATGTATAAGACAAACTTACAAACTGATAAAAACTGCAATAATTGCAGTTTTTATCAGATTGTAAGTTTGTAGCTTCTTGTTTTAATTATTAAAACAAGAAGCTAATGCACAAATTAAGATGTTGTAAATGGGATTAAAAACAATTAAATTAATAAAAATTAATTAAAACAAAAACGGAAAACTACTAAAATTCTTATGATAGGGTTGCCGAATTCAGTTGGCAGGACAAGTGAAAAACTGTCTATGTTCATAGGCTACTTGATGGCTTATTTTGTAAAATCTTTTTTTAGCCCTGCCATGATCAAAGACATTGGCTGTAATTGGGTGATCTTAGGACATTCTGAGAGAAGGAAAATTTTTAAAGAGAGTGATGAGGTGAGAGATCTCAAACTTGTATGATAGCCAGGACTTAAATGTTTGAGCCAGGTGCCTATATATGAACATGTGGGAGGTCCTGATAATTGCACAATAAAAACAATAGTTGAGTTAAATCCATACAGTATTAGTCTGCATACGAGCCAAGTGGCCCATCAGGCTAAAGCTTATCCTGGTTTCTGTTAAGTAACATAAAGTGACTAGGAGTATTTTTACTCTCCCCTAGATGGGATGCTAATCCATGGCAGGGTTACCCCCCAGAATTAAATACAGCAGTAACCATTTATATGGCTAAGTGGAGAGAGGTAGTATGATAGCTGGGTGTCTTGCTCAAGAACACAACACAATGTCCATGGCCAGGGCTCAAACCTGGACCACCCTCCTTAACCGGAAGATAACTTTAATAACCACAAGGCCACCATGCCTTGTGAATTAAATGGGTGCTTACTATTTAGCAGAAATATCCAGAAACTTCAGTTGAAAATCAAATGGAATAGTAATTTTCAGGAAAATCTGTTTGGAAATTGTAAACTACTTCCAGAGGTAAAAATCCTCTTTTGCTGTTGAGAATGAAACAGTCGCAATTTCTTAACTTTGCTTAACCTTCCAGTTTCCAGTCTCTCATCAGCCGAAAACAATTACAGGAAGTTGAACTGCAAATGGGTAAGCCCCATTTTGTTTGGTTGGTTTGCTGATTTTAGAAAAACCCTAAACCATTATTCAACAGTCATCCCAATCGGTTTATTCTGACAAGTGGTAAGCACCCAATGAGTCGGAACAGCTATAATTAAGTGTGACTTGTTGGTACTTTGATTTTTTACTTCTGGCTGTTCTTTGCATTGGCATACATTTGTGTTATCTATTATACATGATGTCTTTATTAGCTGATTGGTGAGAAGGTGGCCCATGCTTTATCAGAAGGATTGAACGTGATAGCTTGCATTGGAGAACTTTTATCAGAGAGAGAGGCTGGAAGAACTACAGAGGTTGTGTCAAGACAACTCAAAGCTATTGCTGGTACGTGATATACAGTATGTGACTCTGTGCTTTGTGTTTTTGTCCTTCTGATCCAGTAATTAACAATATTATTATTGCACACAATTGACCAAAATAACTTGATAAGCAATCAATTATCTCCTAAACTCAAATTGAGTTCAAAGAATAATTGAAGGCCTTCGTGCAAAAAGGGCGTATATCGCTTTTTTGGCCGATTTTCATTTTTTGCAGGATCGAGCTAATTTTCGGCAGACTGAATTGTTTTGACATGAAGAACATGGTTCTGTAATTGATTTTGTTGATTTGCGCTTCGTTTTCGAGAAATAACGTATGCAAAAAAACTCAGTTTTCCTAGCGGCATCTTTTGGAGATCTTTTGTTGAACGAAAAACAAAAGAAACCCTTTGTTTCGCTAAACAATGAAGTCACCGAAGCGTCGCCAGTTTGCTGCTAGTTGTTCAAAGCGAGACAAGCTTTTTGCCCTATAATTGATGCACTATCCTCACCTCTGCTTCGTTAGCACAAGCGATAAGGCGCTGAACGGGCTAGGTTCGTCTTTGTTTTGACGTGATACCGGTTCGATGCGAGGTCTGTCGAATTTTTTTTTTTTCGGTTTACTTATCCTTTTTCTTCCAAAACCCAAAATATTTATTTAAAAAAACCGTACTGCCGAGTTTGCGTCGAGTGGAAATCAACCTTCGAAGAATTCGAGCCGGTCGATACAGCTTTTATTATCCATAAAATTACGCTAGGGTCTCTGTGTCACTTCGCTAGCACAGACGATAAGTAGCTGAATGGGCCACATTCGTGTTTGTTTTGGCGTGATGCCGGTTCGATACGAGGTCTGTCGAATTTTTTTCAGGTTTATTTATCCTGTTTCTCTCAAAAACTAAAACATCTATTTTAAAATAAATTGTGCTGTCGATTTCGACTCGAAGCAAACTCGACAGCACGGTTTTTTTAAATAAATATTTTGGGTTTTGGAAGAAAAAGGATAAATAAACCGAAAAGAAAAAAATTCGACGGACCTCGCATCGAACCGGTATCACGTCAAAACAAACACGAACGAGGCCCATTCAGCGCCTTATCGCTTGTGCTAGCGAAGTGTAATTTTATGGATAATGAAAGCTGTATCGATCGGCTCGAATTCTTCGAAGGTTGATTTCCACTCGATGCAAACTCGACAGTACGGTTTTTTTAAATAGATGTTTTGGGTTTTGGAAGAAAAAAGATAAATAAACCGAAAAAAAAATTCGACAGACCTCGTATCGAACCGGTATCACGTCAAAACAAACACAAACGTAGCCCGTTCAGCGCCTTATCGCTTGTGCTAACGAAGCAGAGGTGAGAATTGTGGATCAATTATAGGGGAAAAAGCTTGTCTCGCTTTGAACAACTAGCAGCAAACTGGCGACGCTTCGGTGACTTCATTGTTTAGCGAGACAAAGGGTTTCTTTTGTTTTTCGTTCAACAAAAGATCTCCAAAAGATGCCACTAGGAAAACTGAGTTTTTTTGCATACATTATTTCTCGAAAACGAAGCGCAAATCAACAAAATCAATTACAGAACCATGTTCTTCATGTCAAAACAATTCAGTCTGCCGAAAATTAGCTCGATCCTGCAAAAAATGAAAATCGGCCAAAAAAGCGATATACGCCCTTTTTGCACGAAGGCCTTCAATTGTCTTGTCATTGGTGGGTCCCAGAAAATATCTATACTCACACCATGGGTGCTATCTTGGTAACCTGAAGGGGAGGGGGTATTGCATGGAGTGAAATTCCTATATTTCAGGTCTGGACTTCCAGAGGTGGAGTGGAGTACAGATTCTCAAATAGCCTGTTCCAGGCTCTCAGTCAGTGAGGACAATTGAAAAAGCGAGCGGGCAATGCACGACAAGCAGGATCAGCAGCGAGCGGGATCTGGGAGAGAAAAGGAGAGGGCGGGAGAGCCTGTAAGCATTCTTTAGAAACCCCATTCCGCCTTTTGAAAAAAAAAGAAACCGTTTCTTGTGTCAAAATGTCAAATGTCAAAATCTCTGTATGTTCGGTATAGAGTTACTAGCGCGAGTTTCACAAGGCTAAGCTGATCTTTACAGTGTGTTGTGTTCTTCTGAAATCGTTCATGTCTGCTGTGTCTTAGAGAATCTTTTTGAGTGTGGAAGTCTCTGTGTAGGCGTACAGAAAATTAACTATCGGCAAAGGATTATACCCATATGGAGGATCGAACAGAAGAACAGAAGCAAGGACAGAGCCAAATCAAAACAATGGCATATACAACATGCAAAATGGTTAACAGACTTGCATGCAAACAGCCACATTTAAATCATGTGGTGCCAGAACAAACAAAGAAGTTACAGACCTAAACATCAAGCTCGAGAGACAAATGCTCGATCAAACTGATGCAGGAAACAGAAGAACCTCTCTAAGACATATAGCTTTCTCATAACATTACAGCAGCGTCAGATGTGACTTGCGAACACTGACAGATTTCCGGCTTTTGTTTCATGCTACCAAAAACTATGAAGCCAGCAAAGATAAATATGATATCTGTGTACTTGCAACAGTACACAATATATAATGCAAGTAAGCACCATGTTTACAGAATATTTCAAACTTTGCCCCTCAAGACCTAATATTAAAAGAACTTTGAACATACCTTGCAGTGGAAATAAGCATAAACAAATTTACACATTACAAACAGCAGAAACCATCTAAAAAATGCAAACTTCTCCTGAAATCGATGGGAATAATGGCAAAAACATCTCTCCAGGGTCCAGATTGATCAGACGCATTCTTTACTCCATTCTGAGTGCTTGAGTAAATTTGGACTCCTTGAAATCGCACGTGTGTATCACGCTCGCCATGTTAAGTGTCACTTCGCTTCAGACAAACAGACAAGGTGTTGATATAAACTGTGAAAAGTAGCCAATCAGAGGGTATACCAGGAGCTGGTATACCGGAATAAGGTTTTTAAAACAATGCTTACTTACAGGCTCTCCTGACCTCTCCTTTTTCCCTACCAGATCCCACTTGTCTCCCGCTTGCTTTTTCAATCCTCCACTGAGAGAGAGCTTGGAACAGGATAAATCCCAAATTGAGCCAAAACTGAGACTAAATGGGTCCATGGAATAAAGCCTTAAGTGACTTATGGATAATGTTGAGGTATAATGTACATTGATATACCTCCCAGCAATTGTGACAGTTTACTCCTGCCTTCATTATTGTCTACAGTGTAAAAGAAACTGCCTGGTAATAATAATAGTGCTAGTTCTTTTTGGAGAATATCTAAAACTAGAGTAAACTTTGAAAATCACTGGTAATTGTTTGAATCCTGATTACATTGAAATTGTCCAAAAGTCACTTAAGGCTTTATTCAACATATCTCATGCTTAAGCAGAAGAAGGAAGAAAGGTGAAAGTACGGGAGGTAGAAAAAGCCTGCATATGAGTCAAGTGGCTGGCCATCAGGCTAGTGCTTAACTCTGGTTTCTACTTCTCCTGGGTAGGATGTTGGTCCATTGCTGCCAAATCATTGTCACAGGGATTTTGCTGCATTATTGGTAAAAAAAAATCCACAAATGTTTGTTAAAATGCACTTTTAATGCTAATAGTAATGGTGATAGTACAAATGTAACTTTAAAGTGAAAAGTGAACTAATCAACATGACACAAAAGTGGGACAAATAATTCTGAATCCCAAAGAAGATTCAAACCCATGACTTCCCAAACACTGGGCAGGCACTCGATCTACTGAGCTACAAGAACTCATGGAGGGCAAAGTCAATTTAACTGTGTTAACTTAGTTCATATTTATAATTAATAAAATCCATTGTCAATAACAGGACAGATACATGAAAAACTGATGTCAATTTGTTCAACTGAGTTCAAATACATAAGTCCAAGAAGGTGAGAAGTGGTGGTGCAATTTCTCGACCCGGGGGCTCATGTTAAAAGTGCTTGACTAAAATAAAAAAATAAGGAATTCTATATATACTAAATAAATCTATATCTTGACAACAGCATTAATATAATATTTTGAAAAAAAGATATATTCCTAAGACAGATGAGCATACATGTCTGCAACTTAAATAAAATATTGAGGGAAGAGCAAATTGAATTAGTTTTTAGCAATTTTTTGAAGGCTCGATGACTGAATTTGAAAAGTCTGGTCTGTCACAATGTTTCAGTTTAATATGACCATCTTGGGCATTGCCTGGGGTGTTATTCCCTTTATAGCTTCAGCATTCAGCACACTAACTTACCTATGTTTCTATCAAAAACTTAGCAAATTGACGTCCGTTTTTCATACATCTGCCCTGTTATTGATCTTGAATTTCATCATAACATTGTCAAAGTAACTGTGGATTCATGAGGCAATAGCTGAGTGGATCCACAAATTGTCCACATATTGTAAAATTGTCCACTCTCGCTCATTGCTGCATTGCATATGAATTGGATATCAAAAAGGGACACTTCTGGGTGACAAAAATTGCATTAAATTGCGTGGCAGAAGTCACCCGTGTTACAAATCAATCATTAACTATGACCTTGATATAACAAACATTTTGATCCTTTCCCTTCAAATTTGTCATATTGAGGTTTTCGATACAACAAACCCTCCATTTAACGAACAAATCTGGCCGGTCTCTTGTGACTTTGTTAAATTGACGTTACACTGTACCTTCGCCCAAGAAAAATTACCTATTTTTCAATCTAAACATTTTGATTGACTGGCCAGTCTTTCATAATGTATGTTGTTATTTCATGGCAGACAATGTTTCAGACTGGAATAGAATTGTGATTGCTTATGAACCAGTCTGGGCTATTGGCACTGGAGTTACTGCCACTCCACAGCAGGTAAGTTGAATCACAAAACATGAAGTAAAGTTAGGATCAGTGGAGACTCATTCATGATGAATGTAGAGCTAACCTGTAGAAATGTCATCATTAAACCATTCTTATGATTGTGAATTAACAATAAAGTTGACAGTTACTTGTAATAATTTTGTGGCTAGTCTTATGAAGCATGTTTCGTCCTGGCCAAGGGACTCATCAGAGACCTTTCTGCTTGGCAGTGAATGGGACTTTGCATGCAATGCCCAATGAATTTGCCAAGCAGAAAGGTCTCTGATGAGTCCCTTGGCTGGGACGAAACGAGCTTCGTAAGAATAGCCATGAAATTATCACAAGTAACTGTCCACTTTATTGTTAATTTTCACTTGTGAATTTGTGCTGTCGGGAGTCCTTATGCGATATAAGGCGAGACTGCTGTCATCATTTTGTTAGCGAACGGGACTTTGGGCAAGATGCCTAACGAGTTTGCCTAGCAGAAAGGTCTCTGATGAGTCCCCTGGCTGGGACAAAATGAGCTTCGTAAGACTAGCCACAAAATTATCACAAGTAACTTATGATTGTGATTATGATTATAATTACTGCTATCTACAATGGATGTCTTGACTTTAGAACTGTTGGTTTGACATGGGTAATATTTATCCAACATGAGATTGGTATATGAATAGCATGATGAAATATATAATTATACACAGTGTATACTTTCTTAGGACCCACCCAATAACCTTCCCAATTTAGTGAATTAGTTTCTAATGGTTTCTAAAGGTTTAACTACTGGTTTCAGGCTCAGGAGGTCCATCATCAGTTGAGAGCCTGGCTCAAAGATAATGTCTCAGCAGCTGTTGCTGGTTCAACTCGAATTATCTATGGAGGTAAGCTGTAATTTAACAAAAGTCTGTCAGAACAAGTGGTCCATACAGCCAGAGGCATATACTGATTTTCATAGCATCAGGTGACTGAGAGTATTTCTACTCCTCTCCACTGATGAGATACTAGTCATTGCAGGTTTACCCACCCTTCCCCCCCCCCCTCAGCATTAAATTTGCCACTGTCAGTTTATACACGTATACACATATCATGACCTGACATGGGAGGATACTGTTCCACTAGACATAAACTTGTTAACTTTAATTAATCCTCCTCCATTGAAGTAAGCCAAATTTTGCTGCTCAGAAGGATCTCTTAGGTCTTTGTGCACATTGCTTTCCAGTTAACAATACTTTTTATAAGTACATTGTCTTTCAGAAATAGAGTACATTTATAAAATTCTTCAAACATCTTTTGACGTACATCTTAACACTTTTTGTAGTTCAACCCCATTCTCAGGGTTTTCGTGAGAGGACACTGGGAACGAGGTTGTTTGTGGTTAACTTTTCATTTGCATCATGACATAACCCAGCATGTATGCGAGGGAATTTCAGGGAATGCTTTCTGAAGTTATCTGTGAACATTTTCTGTTCCAGGAAGAGAACAGTTTTCCAGGAGCGTAACTTGAGGAAAACTGTGAGCTCTGAAGAACAGATAATGTCCAAGGACAAATATCCAAGCATTTTTTGGAAGTCAAGTTGGGGCTATTGTGGTTATTATCCTTCAAGTTATTTTTCAAAATGCGCACAGTTTTGAAAACTGGGATTGTCGCTCTGATTGTACTGCTAGCGAGGATTATCTAACCACGGTTCTAAACAACTCCATTTATTACACCAGCTTTCTGTCAGTTGCTGTACTTTTCACAGGGAGGTTGAATAGGGTTCAAAATCTAAATTACAGCAAATTGTCTTAGTGATATGATAAACAGTCATCCCTTACAATCAAACAAAGATATTTACCCAGTGGTATCTCGCAGTTTCTCACAATTCCTCGTACTAGCAAGTGACTCGAGTTGCATAATCATGTCTATGACGTCACCTAACAAATTCTAATTACCAATTGTTGGTGATACACTGATTTTCCCCAGTTTTAGCTGGGGCTGTTCAGTCACGTTATGAATTTAGACGAATTACAGTCGTTTCGCCCGATGTCCTGTTCGCCCGGACTGAGAGTCCACACTTATACTTATGTTTGTGGGCGCCTTTTTTAGGACGAGGAATATTCACACACCTTTGTCGCCATTTCATTTTGTCCGGAGTATGAAGTCATTTCGCCCAAGGATTGAAGAGGCCCTGTTAGGGGTTTTAGGGATAAGGGATAACTGGCAAAATAATTTTAGGAATAAGGGATTACTGACTAAATAATTACAGGGATAAGGGATAACTGAGATAATTTTAGGGATAACAAAAAAATAGCTTTGATTTCTCAATTGTCACTCGTTTGGTCATTTTTGCCGAGGACCTGCATCACCAGCAACCGGTAACAAACAGTAACGGGTCATTTATCAGTCCAAATTCAAGCAAGGTGAGCCAAATGTCCAGGAATGGCTCCCAGCCTCTTTTATTCGGTCTACCACTGACCTCATGGCGCGCGTGTAACATGGACATCACATGATCAGTCATAACTGAGACCCCAAAGAGGGGGGGGGGGGGGGGGGGGGGGGGGGGCACCGCTAAATGACACATCCCCAATTTAGCACTCGAAAAGTAACTTAGCAGTTTTCAAGCACTTGGCATGGTTAGACTGCCTGGTTGGATTGCTGGTAGGTCAACTGATATCAGTCACAGGCCGGGTTTCTCAGCAGAACAGCGGAATTCCACTGGCTGTAAAATTGAATGTTATGAAAATTTGTGCTCATGACGATAATTACAGATTCAGAAGTTTCAAGAAGAAATTAGCACTTAAAGGGTGAGACAGTGCTACTCGCTACGCCACATTTTCAGATCATAGGCAACGCTTTTTTCGTTTTGTTTTATTTCCTCCAAAATACATGAACTCACATCTTCGGCAACCTCAAATTTCAAAACTTTCCAGGAATCATGCCCCTGGACCCTCCTAGGTTGGCTTGCCCCCCTTATTGGACACCTGTGGAAACGTCTGCTAAGAACGAACCCTGATCAGATCAAAAGAGACTGCACCATGGCGGCTTCATTGTACTGTGAGAATATCATTGTTAGACAGAATAGTACTTTCATATGACCGTTAAAAGCGCTAAATATGTGCATGGAAAGGTGACTATGTGAGCGAAGAAATGGGGGCAGGGAAAATCACAAAGTTTATCAAGATTTATGAAGGGGATTACTTCAATAAAATAACATTTAAAGGGAAATCTCCCAAATCACCCCATCCAGGCGATAAAAAATGACCGCTCCCTTATCTAACGGGTCACTTAACTCTTTAAATTCCAAAGATAAGTAACTTTGGGGATAACAGTCTCGATAATTTTAGGGATAAGAGATAACTGCCCCTGGAATTTTAGGGATAAGGGATGACTAAACCCCCCCCCCCCCCCCCTAACGGGGCCTCATTGAAAATGTCTTTTTCAACTGGATCTAAGAATAAAGAGAATCAAGTCAAGTTCAAGATTTTTTTCTGATCGATCTAATGGTGAGTCTAACACAAATAGACAGGCGAAAAAGGTATGTGAATATTCATCGTTCTAAAAAAGGGAACCCACAAACATAAGTATAAGTGTGGACTCCCAGTCCGCGCGAAACGACTTCATACTCCGGGCGAAACGACTTCATACTCCGGGCGAAACGACTTCATACTCCGCGCGAAACGACTTCATACTCCGGGCGAAACGACTTCATACTCCGGGCGAAACGATTTCATACTCCGGGCGAAACGACTCTGGGCGAACAGGACATCGGGCGAAACGACCTGCTTTCGTTTAGACCAGTCATGTGCAAACGAAAATATTTGATGCCGGTTTGTAATAGGCTACTTTTCATATATTAAAACTCAGCTAGATAGCGGGGCCTAGAGCACACAAACAACAGAAATGAATAAAGATGTCATTTAATTTCCATTGGTAGTGTCTTCCAGGTAAATACAAGGAGGAAAAGCATTGCTACTGTCAACAAAAAAATATTGATTTGTTTTTCATTACAATAGGTTCTGTCAATGCCAAGAATTGTCAAGAGCTGGCTAAAGAAGGTGATGTGGATGGTTTTCTTGTTGGAGGTGCATCTCTTAAACCTGAGTTTGTACAGATCATCAATGCTAGGTTGTGATGTGATGTAGGTTTAGATTGTAGACTTATTCATTCTAAAGTGTTGTGAAAGCATCTCTAGAAATTAAGGAAGTAATACGGTAGTAAAATAACAGAACCTGTATCCTAGGTTAACAATTAAACTAAGAATATATTGCTTTATATCTCTTAGTTATGTTAATGTGTGAGTTTTTCAAGAATACCTTCTTTGTTGTGTGGGAAAGTCTTCAGAAACTCTAAATGTGTAAAATCCCTAAAACATGAAATTAAAAAGGAACATATTTTGTCATTGATCGGGATGGTACCGGTAACTCCGATCCTTTGTCATCGAAAAGCCGTCTGTGAGAAATGAAAGAGCTTGACCTTAAACTATCTTTTTTTTAAAAGACAAACTTTTGTGTCTTCAGTTATGTATGCATGTTTCGCCTAGTTGTTATATAGTCCTAACGGTTTTTTTTCAAATATTCTTTAACTGACGATGATGTTCGCAACATCGAAACATGTCTTCTAAATTTAAATTTAAAAATGTCGTAACCTTCTTAAAGATAACGATTTGCTTTCTGCTGTCACGACCTTTTGATT
>CM042749.1:26345864-26351260 GCA_022496165.2 Catalaphyllia jardinei
ACCGTTTACGAAAGTGAAATGCGCATCGCCGAACGTTGTCATTCCAACCGGCGACTACGTCGCAGGCCCGGTCGCAGGTAGGTAGGCGGGATATGATAACCAGGCTTAAGACACTCACCGACAGCTCCTGAGTTGCGTTTATTGGTTCATTTTTGGTGTTAAAACCTGTAAAACTCACCAATGAAAGCAGAGAAAAACCTGTGTACAGGCTTGTGGTCAACAGGAAGGTGTTAACCCCATGGTAAATCCCGATTTCTTCTCGTGTTCTTTCAACTTGCTACGTCATTTTCTTAACCAGAAGACTCACAGAAATGACCTGGCTTTTGCTTTCTATCGGCTATCATTTAAATAAAAACAACAAAAAACAAATCAAGGGAGGTTCCATGCAACCACAAAGAGATATCATTAGCGCTCTTTTATTGTTTCATGTTCTTTCAGAGAAATTACAGAATCGCTGCCCGTTTTAAATGCCATTTGTTATTGAAGTGAAAATATAATGAAAGTCGGAGTGAGTGTAGTAAGCAGTAGCCAATTCGTGTCAGTTTTAAACAATTATTACTTATTGAAGAGGATTAAAATGTCTCTCTAGTCGCGTAACAAAGCCTGACTACATATTTAACTCGCTAGTCCTCCAAAATTTGCGGGAAAGTACGCGTTCCTGAAGAGTTAATTTAGTTAGCATTTCTACTGTGTGGTCGCATATTTATTATGCAAATCAGTTCAATTGTTATCGTCTACTTCGCCGCGTGGTCAAAATATAAACAAATAGAAAGTTCGGAGCACGGAGATTACACAAGCTGCTTTACCCGCCGGTTTCAAACGATCTCATGGCTTCTCCGGTTAGTAACATAGATCACATTTTCAGCAAAGAGTTTAACTGTCCCATCTGCTTAGAGGAATACGTCGAGCCAAAGGTTTTGCCTTGCCATCACAACATTTGTAAGAAGTGTCTCAAAGAATTGCTGCATCATCATACAATAAGCTTTCACTGTCCTATATGCAGAACTCTTTGTCCTATTTCCGAGCGAGGAGTGGAAGGTTTTGCTACCAATGAGTATTTGGCGCGTTTAATTCGAGATTCGCCGGCTAAGAAAGTTATTCAAGAGATAAGACAAGCGCTGAAGGATTGTAGCCAGAAATTAACGATCGTGCGAAGAATCTACGACGAAGCTCGCATTGATGTGGAACGGCAGGGCGAAATTATCAAGCGAAAGATTCACGAAGACTTTGAAAATCTTGTCGAGGTTTTGCGCAAGCAAGAAGAAGCTTTGTGCATTGAAGTCGATGTGTTAGTAGAAAAAGAAGAGAAGAAGCTTCCAGCGTGTTTTCTGGCACTGCAGACAGAAACATTGTTGACTCATGTGGAAAATTCGTTAAAACTACGAGACGCTTTGGACGTGGCGAACGATAAAGAACATTTGATGAACAGAATCAGAGATGCAAATGTAGCGTGTACTAAACTAAGCTATTTGCATTCTGCCGAAACTGAAAAACCAAAGGCTTTGTTCGAGTTTGTGGGAAACAAAGAAGTGCTTCAATGCGTTAGTGGAAACATGTTTGGAGCAGTATGCCTGAAAGGACAATTAACAACTTCAAACACACTAATCAATTCACCTGTCGCAGAGGACTTAGAGAGTCTTAAAGTTCTCAAACCTGGAACAAGATTTCATTCGTTAAATATTCCGCAGTCGTTAAAGCGAAAATTCCAGCCATTTGCTCTGGCTATGAATGATGAAGGTAACATTGCGGTCAGCGATCAAGGAAATCACACGGTGTTACTTTATAGCAAGCAAGGAGAGTTTCTGGCTCGTATTGGCGGGCGAGGATCAAAAGATGGCAACCTTGAATCGCCGACTGGTGTGACGTTTTTAAGTCGTCATTTAATCGCTGTAGCTGATGGATGTCTGTTTGGTAATCCTGCGCGGATTCAGGCTTTTGATAGTTCAGGTCGATTCACTCGCAGTCTAGTCAAATTACCATCGAATTCTTTTTGGTTCACACGCCTTTCAACCGTAAATAACGAGCAGCTCTTAGTTACGTGTACACCAGTAATGCCCGGAAATGAACCTTGTATCAAAGTTTATAACACGAGTGGAGAAGAACTGCTTTGCTTTGGGACAAGTCTTTCAGGAAAACTCTTACATCCTACAAAAGCTATCTTGCACAACAATGAGTTTTTCGTTTCTGACGTGGACAAGAAGAACAATCGTTGCATGGTGAGTGTGTTTGACCAGCAGGGTAAGTACCTGAGAGCGTTTGGTGAGTGCATGCTGAAGAAAGATCCAAACGAACACGCTTTTTATCCGCTGGTGATTGCGTTGGATGTGACCGATTTCAGAGTGCTAGCATACAGTGGTTTATACAAGCTGGTTCGTTGTTATATGCCGAATGGTTCACTAGAGTCTTTCTACAGCACATTGCCTGGAATCATGGATATGGCGGTAACCGGTGATTGCAGGGTGTTCGTTGTTTGTGGAGGAACCGGCGAGTTTCCTCACAGTGTTCAAGTTATTTTTCACTATTAGCAAGGAAAATCAAGATAGGTTCTTTTGCCATTACTGCAAGAAATTCTTGCAAGCATTCCTCATTACACACTTTTTGAGGTTCTTCACTACTAAATTAGCAGTCATATCATCACCAATTGTAGCCAGCTATATGTAAAAAAACTCATTTCGACTTTCACAACCTAAGCAAAGTTAGTAAATTTCAATAATTTTTTCACGCCTTCAAAATTAAGAGTTTCTTTCAGAATCAAAAGGTTTTGTTTTATGACCACCATAGGTGCAAGAAAACAAATAACGAAAATAATATCATTACACAAATTTATCCGGCGAATTCTTTTTTGTTTTAGTCCATTGATCGAAAAGTATAATGTCTTTTTAAACACGTTTGTAATCCAAATTCTTGATTTCTTTTTTTTACCACAATGTTGTCTAGGATTATGAAAATTTTACACTTGTAGAAACATTCATTGGCTGTAAATATTTACTTTGTTATTACTGTGACATACAAGAATGAAATCACGAGTATTGGATCTTCAATCATGCTTCCGTGTGTACCATAAGTTGTCGTGTAATCGATACACACTTGGGAGAGAAGCCTTAGCAGCAATACAAAAGTGTTAATAACGTCTAAAAGGTCCAATACTTATTGCACTTCATTTAAAGAAAAGACAGAGTATTTCTGAGTGGTCGCCGGGTTGGATTTCACCAAACCTAATAGCATGCAACCACGTTTTTGAAACATTACACAATTTTTACCTCTTTTATGGATGAATTTTAAAGATGTGGAATGCATGTACGTAAACTAGCAAAGAGGTAATAATATATTTTGGGGTTGTTACCGACTGCAAGTGAACGGCAAAATGTAAATGATATTAAGTTAGGTAGTACAATTTTGTAAGTAGAAGAGAGTTACCGAAAATGTACGAAATCTTTTTAAAGGTTATCTTGAGACAGCTAGACTAGTTGTTCCACCGAGTGAAAAACGTTGTGGCAGTTCTGGTTAGTCTGTGAGAATTTGCTTTGAAAACTTATAATTTATGATGCGACATAGCATTTTCATTTCGCGACATTTAAGAACTATGTTCAAAGTTGAAAGATAGCTATAGTATTTATTTTACAAAGGAATATTTTCGAGTGCATTGAGGAGAGAAGGTTGAGATTTAGACTCGAGCCGAAATATGTCATGCAGTACACAGAATTTGGAATAAGAGCACGGTATTGTGTGTTTTATGTAGAAATTGTGTTTTTTATTTTCTTTAAATTTTTACTTGTTGTGCACTTTCAACGTTTAGTTTCATGGCCAATTAAAGAACGTCATTCAGAGCAGTTTGAGTTCATTATATGCCATTTCGTACAAAACTGGCAAGGACACCATTTTACTGCCGGATTTGTATTTCTTAGCTCTTATTAACCGAGCTAAGTCGGTCTGTATGGGAGAATCTTGACCGAAGTCAACAAAATTCTCCCATACAGACCGACTTAGCTCGGTTAATAAGATGTTTATTATATGGCAAAAACAAGAATAATTTAATTTGTTTAATGTAACTGGTTTGTACTAACCGACATTTTGCTTGCAAACGGTGATGAGCCGAATTTAATTCTTCCAAAGTTTGTTCGTCCTCTTCACTTTTTTTTCTTATCAGCTTTTGGCGCTTAGTGAAATAAATTTCTTAGGCACTTGGCAAATCTTTGGCGCTTAGTGAAATAAATTTCTTAGGCACTTGGCAAATCTTTGCCAGAATTTGTTTACTTTGCGGTGGAAATCCGTCATCGCGGGCCTTTGCCTAGTGCGACCCCAGTTTTTCCTCTTGGGAAAAACTTTGCGAAACGGCAAAACGTCAAAGACGCCGTAGTGCTTGGGTGGGGCAGGCAACTGTCAACGCTTGTCAGCGTTACATGAAAAACGATACGCGCGGGAAGTTCAATTCTAGTTCGCGGTCTTTAATCACGAATGGAGTTGGCTCTTTTTCCGGCCCAGTGCTCACACATCAATACCCGTGACCCAGGCGATAACGAAGTCCTAACGCAAGAATTCTTCGGCGACGTCGATTTCTTCCTCTGATCATGGCCGCTATTAAAACCGTCAAACAATTGTCTGCCCATCGTTCGTTAAACAAGGAAAGCAAACGAACTGCTGTAGGTTAAGGTGAACAAACAGAAGAAGAATCACCGTAACTATGAGTACTCCTTCAACGGGATGCATACTTGCTTCGGTTTAGATCGCGATCAATATCATGTCTTTCGAAAACACATGGGTAAACAACACGGTATCTAATATCTGGTTACTGACAATTTTCTCCCACTAGTAGTGCGACCCTCCGTTTCTGTCTGAAAGTTTTCCTTTCTGGTTGCGGTTTCAAATTTTTGCCGTTTTTTGGTCGGCAAAGATGAAAACTTTTCCCAAGTGCGACCCATACCGTAGACGAAAACAGTCAATGATTTTGCATTTTAGTTTGCAACTTTTTCTCTTCAAAACATTGCTGGTCTAGCTGCCGGTCTATATGGGAAAATCTAGACCGCGGTCAATATCCATTTTAGCCAATCAAATTCGTGAATTTGGTAGTTCCCAGTCCTTGTGAGACAGATAATGGCATAGAGAATTAACTCTGAAGTGTAAATTTAAGTGCCAATTTAACCCACGAATAACCCACTGGGCGTTAGCCCTAGTAAAGGGAATCAGGAAACCACACGAGGTAGATCTACCGTTACTATGCCGACTGAACTACGAGGTCGGACAGAGAAAGTCGGGGTCGATTTAGGTGGTGAATCGCGGCGAAGAGAAAGTAAGGGTACATATGAATGTTGTGCCGCGTAGCACTGTCCGACCTCGTAGCTCAGTCGGCCTAGTAACGGTAGATCTAACCCGGAGGTCGTGGGTTCGATTCCCACCGA
>CM042749.1:26362105-26369605 GCA_022496165.2 Catalaphyllia jardinei
ACCGACTGAAGAAGCTGTAAAGTGCTGTTGTTGTAAAGGCTATTGGGAAACTTCGTTCAAGGTCATTTGGACCATAAGGAGCTTTCCAGTTAAAGATATCAAGATTTACCGTGAGTTCGTGTCAGTGGTGACTTAAGCTAACTTAGTGTGATAATAGCCTATATTGTTCAGACGTCGCTCCTCTGTAACTAAGGTTATATTACTTATCTTTAAATAGATAAGTTGGGTTCATTGAAGAGTTTTGTAGTATATCTTTCTGTCGGTCGAGAGATACCGTAACAAATGTAACATAGATATGTCATTTTATCTTTTGAACAATAAAGACACACATGCCTTATTAACCGAGCACGAGGACTGTATGGGAGAATCTTGACCGAGGTCGTAAGTACAGACCGAGCGCAATGAGTGAGTCTACGCGCGACCAAGGTCAAGATTCTCTCATACAGACCGACTTAAATACGATGTTTATTACGTGGCAAAAACAAGAACGACAGGTTACCATAATACGTGATACAAACATAAACGAGAACAAAACCTCTCTTATGCACGTGCTTTGCGGGTGGAAGCCAATTTCACGCCTACCTAACAAATCAGGCACAAAATGCTGTTCCTAGAATTTTCCCGGCTTTATTAACTAACATACCAAACCTACCAAAACTCTAACGCACTCTTTAATCTACGATTGTAATAAACAAAAAATCCATTATTTCACTCGTGGTTGTTGGAAATGAGGTGGCTGGAGCCAATTTGCCTCGTTGGCTATCTATCATCTCATGCCATAGATTCATATCCAACGCGCGCTCGTGGAATAATTGTTAAATAGACAATAGACATAGAAGATATTACATGCCCGCGCGTGGATATGAATTTTATCTTCGAGTGTTCAACTCGATATCTTGCGCTCACTCGTGAGATATCGAATTGAACACAATAAATAAAGTAAAATAAAGTGAAACACCAAACCATTTCCCTTTAACCATAACGTCGGTGATCTCTTCACGTGAGAAGATAACATGTTATTTTCACGTTTGAAGATATGAAGTCTTTGGGGGAAAGCTCATTTGGTATTTCACAGGTGTTTATAAAATAAAAGAGAGTCATTAATACCCATGGCAGTTTTTTTATAATTTGTAGCCTGGGAGAAACCCATATTAATAAGGGGACACAGACCCATGCAAAAGACAAACTAAAACATGACTGAAATATATACACTAAAATATGAGTTACCTCGACCTGGTGTAGGCAGAGCTACAGTGAGGCAAAACAGAGAGATGACCCCACATGCAGTCAACAGCAACTTCATCTTTCTGAAAATAAATAAAACTTAGGAAATAGTTTTTCTAGTTATCCAGTCCTGTCTGTTAGATTCCCACTGTGTGATATAGTTACAAATCTACTTGAAGATGCCGTAAAACACAGCACCCTTCTAAAAAATATGTGCCGTTCGGAAGACAATACGTGAAATGTATAACTTACATGTATTATGGAGGTTTCGCAACCAAACTTTTCGAGTTCGCACCGAGGCGTCTAACAAGTTCGCCCCAGAATCTACTCTTGTATACGGAAGTACGGTGCGAAATTAGGCATGAACTGATTACCTTGCCACTGTTCTTAGGATAACTGGATAACATACTTCACCGAAGTCATAGTCGGGAAATCCTCCCTCGCCATGTCTAAGGACCAACGCGATCATAAATTCCATTCCTACCCTACACGTGTTGACTGAAAAACCTGTCATCTATCATTCAATATAGCAAGTGGAGAAGTCTACCTCTGAGTGTACCTCTAGCTGCCAGTTGTACTATTGAAAATGCTAAATAACGAAAGAACTCTTCGAAAGGTTTGCATTCCTGGCTTTCATATTCAAAGCCAAGGTTCTCGCATATTTTTTTAAGAAATTATCATTCCGTTTTCATGGCTATTTCACAGCAGTCTCCAGCGGGGGTCATGACTGGTCGGTGTTCAATTCTCGAATACTTCATTTTACAGAGATCCCATCTATAGTCTCTGTAACGATGAGTTCATCAGAATATATGTTATTGTGGCTTAGTTTAGATTGTATGTAATATAGTTCTGTAGCATAACACTACAACGACATTATAAATATCATTAGACACCCACGTTACGTGCAATATCCAGTTATTTAACAATTAGATCACGAGTTGAAGATTTCTATCGCGTGATAATTGAAGAGGGCGAGCTCGAGTCAACTATCACGCATAGAAATCTCGAACGAATAATGTAATTGTCTTAGCGTTAATCTACCAGTCGTTCAAAACTTCATCTCAAATGATCTTCTTCACAAAACTTCGGAAAGGCAAAGAAACGGCAGCTATTTTGTTACAAAACCGCAAACTGCCAGGCTATTCTACATGTACAACAGAATAGATAGTGATTAGTGTGGCAAATAAGAGAGCGACATTTGTGAAAGAACACTAGTACTATATGCTATACCCTGAGTAATGCGTGTCAATTTGAGTTTGCTTGTGTATAGTTCACGATGAAGGTGACTGTTGCCTGACCTTCTCTTGCCAAGTAGTATCAGCGCTTGTTGTCAAGGCGAAAGACCTCGAATAGTGAAAGAAGTGGCATTTCCAATTCGTTTTAATGCTCAATGTTAAGCTCTATATCAACGTACATTTTGTATTTAGCATCGTTTACAATATATACCACAACAAAGCTGTACATTACCTTTTGAAATCTGGATGAAGAGACTACGGCCGTGGTGGATCCAATGTGAATGTGTTACTCTAAGCATGCACGGTTTATGTTACCAGAATTGGAAAGAAATATTTGACTCACCTGGATGGGTAGAATTTCGTTACCGCCGCTTAAGAGGAATAATAACCTATGAGCAGTCACCCTTTTTTCCTATGGTGAAAAATAATCTCTACAAATAAAAATTTACAGCGGTTATCAATCACGCGCGACCTTCGGCGCAAAAAGAGTCTATACGTGGGGATTTGTAAGTGCTTAGATGACTTACCAGCCCCCAGGGGGTGGGGGATTAGTTCACTTTAGACAATTTATATTTTCGACGGGGACTGGACTCTAGCCCGAAGCACATGGTCGATTGTTCAAAATGGCGGGCTTTGAAGGTGAGTTTCTTTGCCATTCTAATGTGTTCCTGGTATCCTTTGGTCCAACAAACCAAACAGGCAATCCAACTAGTTTACGCAAATCGTATAATTTATTCCAATATATTATTATTCGATCTAGAGAAAACAACAAAGTACATTTGAGAAACTGAACAGGATCCATCGATTCATAAACGCACGGGTAAAACTATTAACTAGAATTACATTATTGAGAACTTACTTCTTTGACGATGTCTACAAGGATTGTTTCACGGTGTACAACTGAGTACAGATCAGCAACAGATATAACAGACCAGGGAATAACAGAAGACGGGTCAGCGAGACAGGTTAGCAAAACATGCACGTGGCTTCGGAACTAAAATATCTGAACTGAAAACTGACTTATTCACGTAGCTTAATTACATAAGAAAGTGTCAATCAAAATCAATCAGGAAATCAAGTTAATTATTCATTATATTGACGAAACACTCTCCGCCCCGATAAGGGCGTAGTCCTTATCATAGCAAATGTTCGTTTAATCGTCGCCTTCAGCAGGGTGAATGACAGCAATCTTCGTTACAGGATGGCTGTACTCTCCAGTGGCTGTCTTGACCGTAACATTTCGAACGCGTCCGTCAGCTCCAGGGTAAACTTTCGTTATTCTGCCTACAGCCCACTTGCCTCTCACAGCGTTCTGATCGGCTACTGTAACTATGTCACCGACTTGGACATTGCGGTTCTGGACGTGCCACTTCTTTCTTGGTACTAGGGTAGGAAAGACATCTCTGGACCAGCGTTTCCAGAATGAATCAACTATTCTTTGCACGAACTCTACACGCTTACGGGGATTTCTGGTGTCCTTAAACGGACCTTGTGGTACTTCCGGAGTTGCTCTTCCAAGGAGCATGTCGTTCGGACACAGGTAAGCTCCAACGTCTGGATCATTAGGGATGCGCCCGATGGGACGTTGATTTAACAGGTTGGCGATCTCTAGGAGGCAGGTGTACAACTCGAAAGGCGTCAGAAGTTGCTCGCCGATTGCAATCTTCAGTGATCTCTTACAGCTCTTTACAAGGGCTTCAGCGCATCCGTTTTGGTGTGGTGCAGCTGGCGTTGTGAAGATCCACTTAATGCTCTTCTCTCCACAGAACTCTCGTAACTGATCGCCATCTAGGTCTTTCACCATCTCTTTCAGCTCGTTAGCGGCTCCAACCATCTGCGTTCCGTTATCGCTTAGTATCACAGCTGGGTATCCTCGGATAGAAAAGAATCTGCGAAGCACTTGAATGAACTCCATTGTAGTTAGGTCAACTGCTAACTCTAGGTGGACAGCTCTGGTGTTTAAACACGTGAAGATCATCCCATAGTGCTTAGCCGTCTTGCTTCTCCTTATTTTAATGTTGTAGGGACCAAAATAATCACACGCGGTGTAGTAAAATGGCGGTGTGTGTGGTGCTAGACGGAGGACAGGAAGGTCTGCCATGAGTTGCGTCTCAGCCTTGTGTGCCATTCCACGGCAGAATACACGCTTAGATTTCACGGACTTGCTTAGTTTGGTCGCTTCCAAGATCCAGAACTTCCTCCTCGTCTTGCCTGTGGTAGCTGCTACGCCAGAATGTCCGTACTGATGAGCGTGTCTTGTTATCAGCACAGAGATCCAGTGGTCACTTGGAAGAAGGGCGGGGTGCCTCGTTTCGTAGGACACTATAGCTTCATCCACTCTTCCTCCAACTCTGATAATTCCGTTTTCATCTTTAAACGGGCTGAGCGATTTGGATTCACCTCTATTTAAACGGCTGTAGAGGGTTGTCTGTGCTTGGTTTATCCAGTAAAGCTCTGCTTGCTGAAGCTCTTCAGGTGTCAGCGATCCTTCCTTTCCGTGTTGGTCGTATCTTCACTGCTAGTCTACGTATTCGTGCCGTCACTCTGATCAGTTTTCTCCAGCTTGAGAACTTGCGTGGATCAATTGAATTGCTGACTTTCGGTACTGTGACTGCGGTCAGTATCTGCATCTGACGGCGTTACATGTCTGCAATTCGGCACTGGCGGGGCTGTCGTAATCGGCCATTGACTTTCTGGTAGGTATAGCAACTCTGGGCCATTCTTCCATCTGCCTTGTAACTCATCAATGCGGATCCCTCGCGACAGGGCGTCAGCAACATTATCTTCACTAGGAATATGCTTCCGCTGGTTTGGATCTGTGTTACTTTGAATTTCTCCTACTCTCGAGGAGACGAACGGTTTAAAGCTGCGTGATGGGCTTTGAATCCAGGCCAAGGTGATCGTACTGTCGGTAAAGAACTTGACATCTTTAAACTGTATTCTTGACTCCTGCTGAATGGATTTGGCTAGGCGACTTGCGAGAACGGCTGCTTGTAGCTCCAAGCGCGGAATTGTCAGCTGTTTCAGCGGGGATACTCGAGACTTAGCTGCGATGAACTTGACTGCGTAAGTGTTGTCATCCTTTCTCTGGCGTGCGTAGGCACAGGCACCGAATGCTTCTTGTGATGCATCAGCGAAGACACATAACATTGGCGGTTCCACAGCATTGCCTACTGTTAAACATCTTTCGAAGGAAACACTGTCTAGTTCCTTAATTTCCTGGAAGAGTGAAATCCAGCTTTCCTGAACTGCAAGTGGTACCTCGTCATCCCAGTCTAGCCCCAGCTGCCACAGTCTTTGCATTCCTATCTTTGTTCTGATGATGAACGCTGCTGCAAATCCAAGCGGATCGTAAATACGAGCCACTTGACTCAGGATCATTCGTTTGGTTATCTTCTGCTTATGGTCTGGGCTTTCTCTCAGCTTCAGTAGGTCTGCTGCCACTCTGAAGTGGAACTTGTCTGTTTTCAAATTCCACAGGGTTCCCAGGACCTTCTCTTCATCTCCTTTGAACATGTTTATGTCCTTCTCTGAGTCACCGTTCCCTTTCTCTTTGAGCATCTTGTTAGATATCCACTCTTTAACGTTGAATCCTCCCGTCTTCAGGACAGTGTCTATGTCATTTGTTAATTTCCGAGCTTCCTTTTCTGTATCTACAGACTCACAGATGTCATCTATGTACGTGTTGTTCGTTAGCACTTCCGCTGCTTCTGGGTAGCTTGCCTTGTTCTCTTGGGCTGTTTTTCTTAAAGCTATTTGCGCCATGGCAGGTGCAGGCTTGTCTCCGAATGTCAGCACTGTTTTGACATAAGTGTCAGGTTATCTGTCTGTTTCCATATCTTTCCAGAGAAAGCGGTGTACGTGTTGATCTCTTTCGGGAATAAGGATCCGGTGATACATCTTGGAGATGTCTCCCAGTACTGCAATTTCCTTCTCTCGAAATCTCAAAACAACTCCAAATATGCCGTTTAAAAGGTCGGGACCTTTTTTCCAGTAATCGTTCAGAGCATGTCCTTGGAATGCAGAGGATGAATTGAAAACAATTCGAACAGGTGTGCTCTTCTTGTCTGGCCTCAGTACTGCGTGATGTGGAATGTAGTGAACAGAACCATGATACCTATCTTGTTCTTCCTTTGACAGCTTTCGCGCAAATTTCATGCTTTCCATTTCCTCCATCTGTTCGCAGTAAGCCTTAGCTTGTTCAGGATTTCTTTTCAGGCGTCGTTCTGTTGACTCTAGGCGTTTTATCGCCAAACCTCTGTTGTCTGGCAGCAGGTTAGGGTCCTTTCTCCAAGGGTAAGGGATCATCCATTGGTTTTCGACTTGGATACACGACTTCTCTATGAGCTCAGCTTCTTCTCTTTCTGTCTGAGTCAGTTTGTCTGCATCACAGGCACAGGGTTTCACGGCCACGCCCATAGTTTCGGTAGTCCAAAAATCTGTTAAGTCTACTGGTGAGGCGTACTTGACGTGCAATATGTTGGTTACGTCACTGATCCGCTCTGGTTTTCCTCCAAAAACCACCCATCCAAGTGAAGACTTGCGAGCAGGCAGCAGGTGGTCCACTTGTCTTGTTTCACCAGCATGCATGTGTGCTTGATCAATGCCGATCAACAGGTCAACATGCCCTTTTCCACGGCGAAATTTGGTGTTTGGTACTCCAAGAACCTCTGGTAAATGTGAAGTCTTCACTGCCGGAATCTGGTCACTGATGCTGTGAATACCGATTGCTTTGATAGTAAAACGCTTGTTGTTGTCAATACAGGTTAGCTGAACATTGTACTCCTTTGTTTTCATTGTTTCGTCCTCGCCGCCAACTTTGGTAATGGTTATGGACACATCTCTTCCCTTCAAACCGAGAGTTTCAGCGGTATCTTGTCGGATAAGACTTACTTGAGCTCCTGAGTCAAGAAGCACGTTCCCGCATTTAAAGAGACCGTTAGCGCTGCCGATGTTAGCGGATAAAACGGGAAGAATCGCTTCACTGGGGCTGGCTGTAGTGGCGACGCCAATCTTCACGGAATTGCTCTTGTGCAGGAGT
>CM042749.1:26382105-26383229 GCA_022496165.2 Catalaphyllia jardinei
TCCGTAGGTCGCGGGTTCAAATCCTGTTCTGACCGCTTGCTGATGTTGTTCTCGGAAGCCCCGAGTTCAACTTCTCGGTTACGCTTGTAAATAGCCAACTGGTCTGCCTCCCGCCAGTTGGGATTCTTAACCTGGTTATGTTTATTTGAATATTAATTTGTCATTGTTTGTTTGCATTGGTCCTGAAAAGCCCCGACGGGGAGTGGCCAATTACGTACACATACATACATACTAGACAGAAATAGCTTCTCGTGCACCTTTTTCCTTTGAAAAATGCGATAGGTGTGAAACTTCCGTTTTTTCAGTCACAGAAATAAAATTTCACTTACGATTTGACGGATTTACTAGTCGCCACCATGGATTTGGTTGCGTCTGGTTCTGACTCTGTGGTCATTTTCGGCCTGATGAAACAGAGAAACTAAGCTTAAGCTTATCTCAAAAATAAGCGGAGAATCGATTGAAATCGCATCAACCAGAGGAGAAATGAGAGGAAACGATAAAAACAGCTAAATTACTCACAAGTTCACTACGCCGCCAAAACAACTTTTCTCACGTCGCCGCCGGCAGCTCGACGTCGGTAGTCCCGGGGCAGTCATGCGCAGTAAACCTCGTTCCAGTCTCAACCGCTCAACGGCGGCGGCGTCGCCTTGAAAAGTCCTCGTGCTTAAGCTCCCTACAAAAATCAGACGATATTCCACGAGATTGAGCAGGATAATTGTTTTATTATTCAACAAATTGATAACAAAACAGCGTGACATTTTCTCACTTCACTTTTTCTTCCCACGAACGAAGCTACGTATATCGCCGGATATCTGTTACCTACGGATGACAGATATCGAGAGCATCATGACCATATTTGGATAGTGTTACAATTTGTTGAATAATAAACATCAAGACTCGTATATATACATCAAGATTCACTATTTTTTTCTAGTTTGAGCACTCTGGCATGGCTTAGACGATACCACAAGTGTGGGATCGTTTGGGGTGACCATATGGGTTCGCCTCCGTCTTAGCATCAGCACTGCACTGATGAGGCCCAGAAGGCTGCAGTGTGTTCCCTGATTCCCTTTAATAAGGGCTAACGCCCAGTGGGTTATTCATGGGTTAAATTAGCACTAAAA
>CM042749.1:26410340-26452840 GCA_022496165.2 Catalaphyllia jardinei
CATCCAGCAGATGCATTCGAATTGAATCTACGTGCGTACATGTCTACCTTACTACCATCTTTGAAATGCAGAATGGATGTACAATCGTCGGACAGCAAAGGCATGATTCTCAAGTACGTGGCAAGCTACGTATCAAAGTGGCACAACGCCTACAGCAACGACGCGTTATTCTCCTTACACGTCGGACCTTACCAAGCAGCATATCGTCATTTGAGAGCTTTGAGACCTCTGGAACCAGAAATGTGGATGTCGCTGAGCAGTCAAAAGATAGCCTGGACAAACTCGAGAACCAAGTTGATCACTGTGCCTACGCGTGCAACAGAAATTAGTAAAGTCTACAAAGCCTATCTGGACAGACCGAAGACACAGGAACAGCTCGGTTTTCTTAAGTGGCTGCGGATGTACGACGCAAACAAGAAACCTCCAAAGCTTTATAAACAAGGTACAATCACACTGGTAGGAACGAAGATGCAAAGTGTATTTGCAGACGAGTTCTTTCATCAGTACAACGTGTTGCACATCGCTCACCGAAAGCCAGAAGATCTCTATCATCCAGATGATAGCAGCTTACCTGCTCCTATAAAATGCTTCGCAGCAGCTTGGCTTCTCTCTCCAGATCTGTGGAACGACTGCGAAAGAGTCAAAGAATACTTTTCATTACACGGAAACAAAGAGGAATACGTGATGAACATTGTCCAAAATGTCCGCAGTCGCATCGACTTCATCCATTTGTGGCAAAGAAGAGTGGTAGGAACTATAGGACAGTACCAGCAAGAAATTGAAGAACTGACCCAATTGAGTCCAGAACAGCAGAGAATTCTTCGAATGACAAGACAGGCCATGGAAGATCGTAAACAGTGTTACGAAGATGTTCCTGAAAGACAACAAGAACATGTGTTGGACTCGGACAATTCTGATGAAACAGTTGAAGAACATCCAGAGGAACGAGCGCCTAACTCATCGTCTACACAAGACTGGAAGAAGTTCATGTTGATAAATGGAAAACCCGGAACAGGTAAGACACACGCTGTTTGCAAAGCCGTCACCATTACGTTGGAACAGGACTACAATGTGAAACTAGCTGCTCCTACTGGATTCCTAGCTTCAACATATCGTGGAAAATTCACAGAAGACAATTTCTCGGCTGACACAGTACACGCTTTGTTCAAGTACCCAGTGGATCCTGTCGAGACACCTCGCATAAATTGGCAACTGGTAAATGCTGACTTGCTGGTAATAGACGAAATTTCCATGGTCCCACTGAAGATCTTTCAACACATCATGAACACCATACAGCAACTGTACATAAGACCAGTGGTGCTACTATGCGGTGACAGTCAACAACAACAACCGATCGAGACAGTAGACGGAAAGGTCCAACCTGCTACCAGCATCCTAGATCACAAAGACTTCTACACTGTGTGCAGCAAAGTCAACTTTGTAACTCAACATCGATGTCAAGATCCACAATATGCAGCAATCCTTGACACACCACGATATTACAAGCCCAATCAACGTTTACTAGATCGCCTAGAGGCAGACAGGATAATCTTCGATAAAAGTGACATTTCCGACAAAGAAATCAGAAAAGTGCTACTAGACGAACCAGAAGCTCAGGTATTGACAGTGTCTACCAAGTCGACAAATAGAGTCAACAGGATGGCTCTGATGTTGTTTGACACAGAAGCGTACTTTGGAGAGGTGACCTATGACAGCGACCTTCTAAAAGCACCCTTGTACAGAGGATTAAAGGTCATCATTACTCAAAACAGGGACAAAGATAACGGAGTGGTAAACGGTCAGCCAGCAACTGTACTGTATCGAGAAGGCGCTTCCATCTTCCTACTACACCCTAAAGGATACATTTGTTGCATATATCCAGTCACACTTGTCGATCAAGATGGCAACCGGAGGACTGTTTATCCCTTTACTCCAGCATATTCCACTACTATCACCAAGATTCAAGGTCAAAACATGAAAAAAATCATTCTTTGGCTAGATTGCGAAAAAGTTCCGAAAGGAGGCGCCTATGTAGCATTATCTCGCATATGTAAACACGACGATCTGCTTTTTATGCATAAAACTTCGGTTCAACAATATTTGCCAGTAGAGCTAGATCCAAGTGACTAAAGTACTACTCGAAACTGACCTAATCTTTTTTTTTGACGTCACAGATGTCTTCTTACGGTAAGTCTACTTATAGCGCTAAGACGCAGAGTGCAGGCGTCAGCTGGTACAACCACGTTAGTCGCAAATTCATGATTCCTTACGGTATTAAGAAAAGGGATGATTATTTCGAAGAGAAGGAGCTGCTTAGCATCATGAAACCAAACACATGCGAAATGCTCAACAGACCTTCCATCGGTATGTCGGAGTTCGGAGAGGCCGTCGAAATGTGTCCACCGTTGCTCAAAAGTCTATCCAGGCAAATCGATCTTGACGACGTCATCGATCATCTAGAAGAAGTGAAGCAACTCTCTGAAATGTTCAATAACCGTGGACACTGTGGTCAGGCGCCTACAGAATCAGACCTAAAACGTCTCATAAGATTCATGATAGAGCCCAACGACAGGATGGAAGAGATGTTGAACAGAACAGAAGAGATGGCAATGTACTTGTACACAACGATCAACAACATCCGCCAGCTACAGCTGCTAATGACGAATCCACAAGAATTCGCGTCCATGTCTCAGCACGAACAAGGCAAAGATGGACTGTTCAAGAGGAACCCCACTCTAGAAGGCATGCTGACCTATCTGAAGCAGGAAATCTTTGGCACTCACATAAGAAGAAGAGATGTGCGCTCCAGGCAACGTCTACTTCAAGAACTGGACGAATCTAGTGGAAAAAGAAGGTCATCTTGACATACTGAAGAGGAACCTCGTTCAAAGACTAGGAGAACTAGCAGAAGAAGATCTCCTTCAGCTTCCCATAGTTCAGAAGAACAACAGAGACAACGACAGTCAAAGTCAGCACGTAAGTCAGGCACAAAGACTGGGAGAAGATGTTACAGCACTGAGCAGCAGTTGCAAAGTTCAAAAACGGCGCAACTCTTACGCACTTCAAGTCCGGAAGAGGAAGCAGCAGTGAGCACTAAGAAAAGTTCTCGAAGAAGTAAGTCAACAACGAGACAGACCGGAGCCAAGAGAACTAGTAAAACTGACGACTACTATTCTGAAGAGGAACCTGAACAAATCGAGAGACAGCAAAAGAGCAAGGCCACAAAAAGAAAAACAAGAATCAACTTGTCTCCCTCTCGTGCAGAAATGGAGTTGGCTGCTATTCAAACAAAGACAACAAGACCTAAAAGAAGACAGGATACGGCTGAGCCTGAGACATCTACATCACAAATTGAACCAGTTGACTACCAAGGAAGAGTCACTAGAAGTAGAAGTGCAGGAACAACAAGCAGACAGACAGTCTCCAGATACGTTGAAGAGGAAGCACCAGAAGAAACTGAACAATCTTCGCCCTCTGATCAACGGAGAAACAGAAGATCAAAGTTGCAAACACGGGCCAAAGAACCATCACCAGAAACGTTAGAATCGGAAGAATCTTCAGAATCTGACGATATGGAAAGAGAGATGGAAAAAACGCTCAAGTCTGTCAGATCCAAAACAGATAAACAGCCTGCTCTGAGACAAAACACTGCTGCTAAATCCAACGTCACGACTAAGAAGCAGACACCGAAACAGACAGTTAGCAATAAATCAGTGCAACAGATCTCGGAATCTTCCAGTACAGACACTGATGACAACGAGACACTCGCAAGTCTTCGCCAAAGAAAGACAAACCAGAATGCTACGAAACGTGCTGCTCAACAGAAAGACCGAAACAACGGAGTAAAGAAAGACACTTGGGTCCAAGTCGATGACGAGTTAGAAGAACAAATCTTTGTCACTCAGAAAACGCCAATTGAGGACTATTCGCAGATGACTCCGACACAGCAGTCAGATGGTGAAACAGAAGACATCTCAGAGAGCAACGACGAGCAGGACTGAACTCGATCGCTAGATGCAATAGAATTTAAACATAGCAGTACTAAGCTATGGAAGACATTCGCTCTCCCAGAATAACAGGTTGAGAGGCACGAACAGAAACCACACTATTAAAGAAGTTTGTCACACTGATTTTCCTTCTTCTCGTAGAATCATGGCACACGAAGAAAACGGTAAGTTCCAAAAGCTATTTTTCGCACCATGAATGGTAAGTAAAAATTTCCCTTTGACCTAGATTTTGAAATGGACATTTTCGAGGAAGCGAGGGATGACCTGGAAGGTCCAATGCAACAAATATGCCTAGCTTCAACTCCACCGAATTCGCCAATACCACCAGCACAAGCTGTGGAACCAGCCAACCCACCAGATGTGCAGCCACAGCACGATGCAGCTGCAAACACTCGTTCACCTACAGTTCGTCGCTCGAGATCGAGGTCACGCTGCTTTAAGTGTGTACCCCAAATTCTGGGGTCATTGAGCATTCATATATTCACGCTATTGTTCTTACTCATCACTTATTCATAATGATGTTCTGCCCACAACATGGCATGTTTCCGAAGAGCGCAAGCTCTTTGATGTTGGTGAGATATTTTTCTTTTATGAACAGAGAAGAAATAAAACCCTAGGGACTAAGATAATGTCTGCTTGATTGATTCTTTGCAATTTCAAACTTGAACCAGATATCTTTAATGATAAAGGGAGGTTTTTGTCAATTACCACAAAACACTGAACAGGACACATTACAAAAATCGCGTTTGAGTGAACAATTTCTTGAAGGCCGTAAACAGCCTTGGTACTTTGAGAGTCAAGGTCGAAAATTCTCCATAATCGCCTTTTTAACTTTATTGAGTCAACATTTTGATCGACAGAGGGTTTATTTTTCCAAAGTAAACACGGGAGCGCACGCGAATTAAATTTATGACCGCGGAGTACTTTTATTTTAGTACAAAGCAGCAGTTACAAAACTTGTTGCATGTGGCAATGCGAACATTTTTATTTGCTGATCTTTTCGTACCTTATTTCATTTCTCGTTTTCTTTGCTTTAACATTCTCTGCGTAAAATCTTTTCGATTGATGGAACGACTAAGGGAAGCAAATAATCGGGAAGCCTACGTGCATCGAGCGTGACGAGCGTCATGGGCGTGACAAGACACGGCAATTGGTCAGTTCTAGACAGTTGACATGATAACCGGACAAAAATTGCGGTGTTCTTGCTCGCAAAGCTCGCTTGATCAAAACAACAGCTGTGTTTACTAACAAGAGTCCGGAGAATTACGTAAATGACTTACGTGCGGGGCTAAACGTGGCTGCATGGAGGAAAATTATAAAACTCACTGAGTTTTTATTTAGAAATATAAAATAATACAAAAACTTAACAAGTTACACGCCGCGATTGTCGGAATTTGCACTTACGCATGGGGCTAAACGTGGCTGCATGAAAGAAAGTTATAAAACTAGCTGAGTTTTTTTCAAAAAAATTATTACAGTCAAGGATTTTAAATTGAACTTTCTTTATTGAGCAAAGAAAGAAAATGTCATCAAATACATATTCTGGGAGGAACAGATAACATAAAACACGACACTGCTGCGAATAAAACTTGCTGGCGGCTTTGAATCGAACACTCAGTTGGCTTCAAAAAGAAAAGAATCCTAAAATAAATCTGTCCTTAGAGCTCCTCGAAGGCATCTAATTAAAAAGTAGTGGTCAAAGGAAATTAAAAGTTCAAATCCATGTGATCTGGGCATTCGCCACGCATCGGAACGTGTTCATGCATTAATTAACTATGGCCGCCGCTCTACGAAAAAATCTAATTTTGGCGCTCCGTGACCAAAAAAACTAGTTCAAGATCTCTTTTTAAAGCTCTCAATATGATCTGTATTCAAAACTACACAAACTTAAGCTTACAAAATTTGAAATACGTTGCGAAGAAGCCAAATCAAAAAAATATCTGCGGTGATTACTTCATAATCATTCACACATCGCGAACAAAAGGGTACGTTCACAAGTCAGTTCACCCATGGTCCGTTAATTGCAGCATTGTTCCAGTCTTTTGAAGTCTCTTTGAGGTAAATGAGGTCTCCTTCCAAAATATCTCACCTTTTTGAAACCGAATAAAACCGAAATTACTCGGAACACTTTCGGATGCTACCGAAAGCAATGCCCAAAGGAATAAACTGAGCCTTCAAGCTACAACATCCAGCAGGATAAGCCATTTCAAAAAGACACATTTAAAGCGGCGTGAAGTTGTAATGATAACATATTTAATACTTATCATCTGTTTACACCCATCATTAACCTTATGAAGAACACTATCAATCTCAATGAATACTTTATGAATCTGATCCTTTTGTTTACGAGTTAAATAGGTATTATTTTCAAAAGATATACCATTCATCACATTATCAAGATGGTATTTTCGATGATATATTGATTTTTGTTGTATCAAATACATTTTGTCATAGAAGTTAAAATGCTCCATAACAAAATCATAACCATGAACTAAACCACAATTCATACAAGTATTCATACCATTTACAGTTTCCATATCCTGGTCACTACAACATGACTCAACCACTTTACAAACTTCCACTAATTGTTGATCACAAAAAGTACAAATAAGCTCTCCATTGTTGATAAATTCATTGTGAATATTAGTGTTGTAAGTCATCTTACATTATTATATAAGATTATATTTAATACTCCTCCAAATTTACATCCACAAATCTCAGCTTTTGTTTTATTGGAAAAAAATCCTTTACTTTTCATGGTCATCTCATAAGTTCCACAATCCTGAATATGTTTGAACAAACATTTCTTCATCAAACAAAACTCACCACCACACCAACATTTTATGTAGTATGTTTTGCATTTCTCTTTACAAATATCACATTTTTTTGTTTTAAACAGATTCATTATATATTATATATAGAAAATAATTTATATTTTTTATATATTTTTTCCCAATAATGATTCAAGTTTTTGGTTCCAGACTGATGTCCCAGGTTTTGGTCTTGGTTCCTCATTTGATTCCTATATTTTTATTCCTATATTTGGTTCAGCCGTCTGATCCTGGGTTGTGGTACCAGACCTAGGTCATAGGTTTTGTTTTCGAGATTCCAATATTTTATTTCTTTAGTTTTTGTTTCATAAATATTTTATTATTTGGTTTAAGCATTTGGTTTTTCCAGCAGTTTATTAATTGTTGGAAAAATAGTTGAGAAATACAGCACAAAAAATCAGAACAGAGAACAATATGTAAACTGTGCTTAGACCCCCAATTACTATACAATTAGAAGTGAGAACCATGTGCTTGGTAGTTATGAAATCAACAAAGTATCACTCAGCTGTTTCGATGATAAAAGATATATACATGAGGATGGAATAACAAGCTATGCATATGGGCATAAAAATATCAAAAATTTTCAGAAATAATTTTCATAATTTATGTCATTTTCACAATTTCCATAATTCCATTTTTTTAAAAAGTTGGTTACAAAATTTGGTTACAAAAGTTGGTTGCAAAAGTTGGTTGTAAAAGTTGGTTGCAAAAGTTGGTTGCAAAAGTTGGTTGTAAAAGTTGGTTGCAAAAGTTGGTTGTAAAAGTTGGTTGCAAAAGTTGGTTGCAAAAGTTGGTTACAAAAGTTGGTTGCAAAAGTTGATTGCAAAAGTTGGTTCCAGACTGATGTCCCGGGTTTTGGTCTGGCTCCACATTTGATTCCTATATTTTTATTCCTATATTTATTTCTTTAACATTTGATTCCTAAATATAATTTTTCACGTTGTTATTGTAAGATAGTTTTCGTGCTGGTATGTAGATTCGCTGGCATGCAGGTTACGCAATTATGCTAAGTAGCTAATATTTAAGGAGTTTGTCCGTTAGGAGTTGTCACTTTGACGGCATCTCCGCTTTTGATCAGTTCATTTCGGAAATTTTGTTTCAGTAAATTTCGTGCTATGCCTGATCCACCGCCGGAAACTGCATCATCCCAATCTCAGCAGATAGACGTTTCTAATTCCGACACGATCTCGCTGATTTCCTCCCTCCTTGATGCGAAGTTGCAGAAAACGTTTGGTGATTTCAAGCGCTCGTTGGACGAACGCGAGGTTGAGACTCGGCGAGAACTAAAGAAATTGAAAACAGACTCTAAGGCAGCCAGTTCACTTCAATTTAAAGGTAACAGAATCCAGTTTGAGTTTAATACACAGCTCCTTGACTGTCTTGATCTGGCTATCTCTAATCTATCCGAGGGAAACTTGCTGGCTGTTCAAGAACATCTTCTAAAGGCCAAGTCTGACCTCGAGAAACGCATTAAGTTGATCCGCTTTGCTGACAAAAGTCCCGCTGGCTGGGCTGCAGTTGAAGAATATGAGTCCGACGAACTTGCTGAAAATTCTGAAGATGAGAAGAAACTTCGAGCTGCTGAGCGGCGTGCGCTTACCAAGATTAAGCAGAAGTCTTCCAAACCTCGTGTTTCAAGGTTCTCAAATACTGCTAAATCCCGAGATTCTCAAGCTGCACAAGTCCCTGGATCTTTGGTTTCTGCTACGTCTCTTCCATTTTCTGCTCGTTCTAATTTTCATCAGTCCTTTCGTGCCGCCCGACAAGTCCAGCCTTCCGATATCTGCTTTAACTGCAATCAGCGAGGGCACTGGGCTAATTCGCCAGCCTGCCCTCTTTTCTACAAGACAAGAGGTGGCCTCACCAACACTGGCGCCAGTTCAACGTCCACAAAGTCAACCTCCGTCTGATTTGGCAAATGTTCTTGCACGATTGGGTCCAGATAAGTACTCTGACTTTGACTTTGATCACATTTCTCTTGATTCTAACTTTGCTGAATATTTTGAAGGCTCTAGTCAAGTTATTGTTAAGGGTAGGCTTAAAGCTAATATCCCTTTTTGGCAAAGCATTGGTGCCTCTAAGTTTATTTTAGATACCTTAAGTTTTGGTTATAAGATTCCCTTTTCACAGGAACCTACAAGTGTTTTTCTTAATAATAATCGCTCAGCTTTGGGTGACAGTGATTTTGTAGAATCCGCTATTCAAGAGTTACTTAGGGTTGGCTCTATTGTGTTGTGTACTTGCCCGCCTGACGTGGTTAATCCATTGTCTGTTTCTGTACAGTCGAGTGGTAAGAAGAGGCTCATATTGGATCTCAGGCACGTTAATTTCTTCGTTAAAAAGTCCAAAATTAAGTTTGAGGATGCCCAGTGCATGCTAAATCTTATAATCGGCGAGTCTCCTAATTTGTGGGCTTATTCTTTCGATATTAAGTCTGGGTATCATCATGTTGAAATTTACCCCACACATCAAAGATTTCTCGGTTTTTCGTGGCTTTTCAGTGGGCTTCGAAAATATTTTAAGTTTGTCGTCCTGCCCTTTGGTCTTTGTACGGGCCCTTTTATTTTCACCAAAATTATGCGTCCCCTCGTCAAGCATTGGCATAGTCAGGCTCTCCGCATTGTAGTTTATTTAGACGACGGTCTAGGGGTATGTGCTACGAAGGATACTTGCCTTCGACAATCTTTGTTGGTGCATTCTGATTTGATTAGCTCGGGGTTTGTCCCAAATAAGCATAAGTGTATGTGGATCCCTAGTCAGTTGCTTCGCTGGCTTGGTTTTCACTGGGATTTTGCCCGGGGCTTATTGTCTATTCCTGAAGATAAGATATCAGTTTTGCTTTTGTCCATAAGGGAGGTTTCTAGTTCTCGTGTAGTTACTGCTAGGATGCTGGCTCAGGTTACCGGGCGTATCATTTCCTGTATGCTTGTTTTTGGCCACCTTTGCAAGATTATGACGAAAGCATTGCATTCTGTTATTGTCGCCAGAGCATCTTGGAATGCCAGGGTTTTTCTTACTGCTGAAGCCATTTCTGAGTTAAATTATTGGTGTGCCAATGTTCGGGTACTTAATTCTAGACCTTTTGTCTATCCAGTTAATCTCCCTCATCACATTGTATATTCCGACGCGAGCGATGTTGCTTGCGCTTCTTACATTTACGTTGAGGTCGAGGATTCTCTTGTTGCCCACAAGAATTTTGATGATCTTGAAATGAAGCAAAGCTCCACTTGGAGGGAATTGAAGTCTGTTAGTTTTGCATTGAGAAGTTTTGCTCCCTTTTTGCATAATTCCTCTGTTAAGCTTTATACTGATAATAAAGCTGTAGCGTTCATTACAGATTCTGGGAGCAATAAGCCGCATTTAAATACTATTGCTAAGGATATTTTCTGCTTTACTGCTGCTCATGGTATTAGGTTGTCAGTGGAATGGATTCCTCGTACGCTTAATCAGAAAGCTGATTATTACAGTAAGATCGTTGATTTTGACGACTGGTCTGTTTCCAACGAGTATTTTCGTGCAATAGACTCTCGATGGGGTCCTTTCACCGTAGATTGTTTTGCTAGTTATGCAAATGCAAAGTTGCCTAGGTTCTACTCGCGCTTTTACAGTCCTTACACTTTGGGTATAGATGCTCTTAGTCATAACTGGCAAGGTGAAAACTGTTGGTTGGTCCCTCCTGTTTGCCTTGTCACCCAAGTTATTGAACATGTCAAATTATGCAAGTGTGTAGGCGCGCTTGTGGTCCCTTATTGGCCGTCTGCTATTTTCTGGCCACTCATTATTAATGAGCCAATCAAATCTAAGCAATCGTATTTTTTGCTTTATCATTTGTTGAAATTAAAGTGCCACTTGGCTTTGTGTGTTTATTTGTTTTGCCACTGGGCATTTGCACATTTGATTTACTCTGGACGCCACTGGGCTTTTTCACGGCTACTAGTAGTAGTCCGTGTTGGACTAAAAATTCTTGTTCTATTTTTTTTTTTTCCTGCACAAGGTGATATTGTTTTTGCGCAGACTAGCTCCACCCTACAGAATCCTGAACTCCGAAGACTTGCCAGTTCGCTTCCGGCTCGTGCATTGCAGTCCAAGGCTCCACGCACCATTGATCAGTATTCCAGGTCCTTTCAGAAATTCAGAGTCTGGGCATCTTCATTCCCCGAGATCATTGCTTTGCCTACAAGGCCGTTAGACGTCACTCTTTACCTAGAGCATCTTATCCAAGGTGATACAAGCTCTTCCGTACTTCATTCTGCATCTTGTGGTATTTCGTGGGCTAACAAACTCTATGGTTTTCCTGATCCTTGTCAAGATCCTATGGTAAAGAACATTCTCGAGGCTGGTGTCCGGATTTCCGCTAAACCAGTGGTTAAAAAGGAGCCAATTACTCCTGAGATGATTTCTTCAATTTGTTTAAAGTATGCCTCGCCATCTGCTAACCTGTCTAGTTTCCGAATTGCAGCTTTATTTACCACTGCTTATTGTGCATTTTTGCGCTTTGATGAGCTAGCTAAGTTGCGCTGTTGTGATGTAAATTTCAATAATTTGGATTACGTTAAGATTACTATTGCCAGTAGTAAGACTGACGTGTACAGGGATGGTTCTTCAGTTCTTTTGGCTAGAACGGGTACTGTCAATTGTCCCTATACGATACTTTCTCGTTATTTTCATCTCGCTGCTTTGAATTGTAATTCTAGCGATTTTGTATTTCGCAATCTTGTTTATCATAAGTCCACTCTTAGTTATTCTCTGGGTTCACGTCCTATATCCTATTCCAGGACTAGGGAGCTTTTGCTTAATTGCTTAGTTGAACTAGGTTTTCCTAAGTCTAGTTATGGCTTACATAGCTTAAGATCGGGTGGTGCCTCTGCCGCTGCGAACGCCGGCATCAGCGATCGTTTGTTTAAACGACATGGTCGCTGGAAATCGGATCGTGCGAAGGACAGCTATGTTAAAGACAACATCAATTCCCTTCTTTCAGTTTCTCGTTCCTTAGGTCTATAATTCACCGTCTATAATTTTCTTTAAATTGTGCTTTATCTTCAAAATGGGGCAATTTATGTCTCATCAATAAACGAGATGCCCCCTCCTATGACTGGTGTTTTCTTACTTGTACTAAGTAACAAATATAATTTTTCACGTTGTTATTGTAAGATAGTTTTTGTGCTGGTATGTAGATTCGCTGGCATGCAGGTTACGCAATTATGCTAAGTAGCTAATATTTAAGGAGTTTGTCCATTAGGAGTTGTCACTTTGACGGCATCTCCGCTTTTGATCAGTTCATTTCGGAAATTTTGTTTCAGTAAATTTCAGTGTCTTTGGTTACTACGTTTTTTTTTTTGTGTTAATCACTATCCTAGGGCAATTTATGTCTGATCAATAAACGAGATGCCCCCTCCTATGACTGGTGTTTTCTTGTACTAACTTAGAAATTATTTTGTTTTCGTTTCACTGCAGAGTGATTAGATAACAAATATTTTATTATTCGGTTTAGCATTTGGTTTTTCCAGCAGTTGATTAATTGTTGGAAAAATAGTTGAGAAATACAGCACAAAAAATCAGAACAGAGAACAATATGGATAACGTGCTCAAACCCCCAACCACCATACTACTACAGTTGGCTTGGCTGGGTGGCCAAGGACGAATACCCCGTGTTGTAACAACTTTTGTTTTTTCATTTTTCCCCTTTCCTTTTCCAAGGCGATGTTAAGGAGTGCAAAACTGCCATCCTTATGTAATGGCTTTTTTCTATTTATCAACTTTTTGTTCCTCATTTTTTATGTGTATTATTGCATTAATAAACAGCGGGACACCGGGGTGGGACACGTCGTTCGAATTCTCCATAATCCTCTTGAGTGTTGATCTTTCAAAACATTTAATCGTGGCTTATATGAAACTGAACTGAAAACTTTATTTATACTCAAGGGCCTGGAGCATACTAGGCTCCTAGCTTAAGTAGCTAATCATTCAAAAATTCGTACACCTCGTCAATTTTGCGACTCTCAGTGTCTTCTATTTTTTGTTCGGCAATCAAGTATGGTTAACCTGTATTACCGGGCATTTTCGGGAAATGAGACTTCTATAATTACAGGTAGCTTCTATTTTAATTATGAAGACATTCGTGCGAGAATTTATTCATTGTAGAACGTTCCTTCGTGTTTTATACCGAGTCTGTAATGCTCAGTCCGCGTTTTATACCCAGTCCGTAATGTTTAGTCCGCGTTTTCTACCTGAGTCTGTCTTTTACACCCAGTCCGTAGTCCGTAGTCCGTGTTTTATTATTACTGACCAAGCGCTCGTGTCGAAATTTCCAGCGTTACCCTGGGAAAATGTGACAGCAGACCTGGGTTCTGTCTCGGGCGCAATTTATGTCATTGCAGATCATTATATCCTTGCTATTTCGTTGCTGTAGCTTTGCATGAAAGATCGGAAAGCATAAGGAATTTGTGATTTCTCTCCCTTCGCCATTTTGTTTATATTTGAAATTCCGCTTAATTGTGAACCCTGGGACGAGTTCACGAACCCGTGGGAGAATAGGCCGAACAAAATGGCGAAGGAAATCCCACTCAAAGTAGCAGAAATTTCGAGGCTTCCCGGAGATTTCTCGGTCTTTCATATGTACTTATAGCCACAGCAAAAAAAATTGGCAATGTGGAAATTATGTCAATGATATAACTTGCGCCTGAGACTGAACTCAGATCTGTTACATTTTTCCAGCGTAACGCTCTAGATTTCGACACAAGTGACCTAATTGCCGTGGACTAGCAGCCGGGACAAGCAGTAAGTGAAATCTTTATTTGTTTTTTTTTTAAAATTCTATTTTGGGGGTGCTCCGTAGAGGGGTCCATAGGGGAAGTCCGTGGACCGGTCCGTAAGTAGTCCATGGACCCGGTCCGTAGTGGGGGTCCGTGGACCGGGATCAGTGTTTTCGGGTTACCCTCTGAAAAAGGTAGCTATAAATACAAAAACACCAGCATGGGTGGATATCATTGCTTAAGATCATGGGGACACTTATTTCAGTGATCAGTTGTATTACTGGTACCAAGGTGAGAAGGACTCTATAAAAGCAGAAGAAACTGACAGTGGTTACTGGAGCGATAGCAGCACAAGTACTGACGTTGAGTTACAGTACACCAAAAAAGAAGTACGACGTAGTGTGAGGACTGCAATACAATGCCAGTCCTTAGTGCATTTGCAGTTTTTGATGTTATGATGGCTCCACCTTCTGAAAGTGTGAAATTCAAGGAGTATGGGCTCAAACACATGGAAACACTTGTTAAACATTTTTCCAATAAGTCCAATCATAGTTGTGAAGTGAAGGAGCGACAGCTCCATCAGAATGGGAAAAGTTTAATTTCATTTGTTGGAGTGGAAAAAAGTCGTTCCCAAGGATGTTGTTGATAATAAATGTCCAACTTTGACTACCACAACATGGACACTTCATCATATGCTAAAACAGCCGTCCTACAGGCATTTTTATCCCCTATTGAATAACCTTGCTGAGTGTTGCCTTTCAATTCCCATTTTGAATGCATGCCCAGAATGTAGTGCAAGCACTCTTAAGTGCATAAAGACAAGCCTTTGATCAAGGCTTCAAAATGACCTGCTGCAGGCACTTATGTAGGTTTCAATCAATGGGCCACCACTGCACTCGGACCAGTGCAAGGAACTTGAACGTGACTCTATGCAGCTTTGGTTGAAGCAGGAAAAGGTAAAAAAGAGGCAAACCTTGCCTAAGAAAGGAGCACTGACAGATCACTGTGATTCTGTGTCCAAGCATGTAGAGATAGCAGATGTGGAAGTCCAGGTTAAAACTGTTGAAGCTGATGAAGATGAAGCTAGCCCAGATGAAATGGCACTTGAAGATGAAGTTGAAGCTGCAGCAGCTGCTTTGCAGCTAACAGACGAGGCCGATGCCTCAAACTATGATTCAGAATACTAAGACAGTGATACAGACTAAATAATTTCTAAATCAAAACGAGAACTTTCCTGTGAGAAAAAGATCTTTACACTAAATTATATGCCAAAGGAACAAGCAGATGTTGTGTATCAATGAAAGTAACCTTTTGCTTTAAGTGTAACAGATCTACAGTGTATACCTTCAAGGTTACATATGATGAAGTAAGATGCGACCAACCTGATTTAGATGAGATCTCAAGTTATCAGACAGCATGTGGCCAAATGTTTTCTTTTAATTAACTTAAGGTTGCATCTAAATAAAACACAAAAGTGTTTCAAACAATGAAACACTCATTCCCGCAAAAAAATTTTACACACCACCACTTGTCAAAAATCATGTTTTTTCCCTAAAATTCATTGTGGAACATATAAAAATAAATATTCGTTTGAAAGGTCAAGAATATAACCTTTCCCAGCTATTTTTTCTCTTTGAGGTAAACGTAAATATCAGATTACGATGTCACGCTGAACTCACGCATTTCACAAAATCCCTTCAAAACTCTGGCTTCAAAGCGAAATATATCTTTCACGAAGACAGCTACCACACATCGGCAATAGAAAAATCTATTCCTTATCAATCCAGCTTCATCATGTTAAAATCTCAGCAAAATCGAACAAAACCTGTAGTGGCAAGTGAAGTATGATCCTCGCAGTGAATTCTCCAATTTAAGCAATTGGAAAGAAGAAGCCTGAAAAAAATCAGGGCTTTCTACGGGATTTTTTTCAGGCCTCTTCTTTCCAATTGCTTAAACTGGAAAATTCACTGCAAGGATCATACTTCACTTGCATCTACAACCGCAGTTCAAATATGAATTATTTCATATATACTTTACATCAAAACCAGTAGTAATTTATTACACTTTATCTTTTGTATCTCGCTCAAGTGCTTGAGTAAACTTGAGAAGGGCTGTAGCCCCTAGGAACCGAAAAACACGGACTATGACACGAAACGCCGTTTTGGTCCAAACACTCCACAATTATCGCTTGGGAGGTAAAACGTGAATGGGAAAATCTTTTTCAAACTGTTCTTAGGTGATTTTGATGAAAAAATTACCTCTGAGTGTTTCGGTGGCTGAGACACGTTTGATGATTGACAAGAAATATTTGAAATATTAACCCTGATTACGCAATTGCAAGACCTCGTGTTAGGTTAAGATATAGAGTTTCAGTTTGAATAAGGACAATGTGACAAGCTTTACTGATGTACTAAGGATTTTACGCTTTGTTTCTACAGTATTGTGAAAAAGTAATGCAAACGATAATCGTTAAATATCGCGCTTTGTTCTTGCGATATATCAACAATATTTCTTCGATATATCGCACATATAGGCGACGTGTTGCAACGATAATTCAACGAGATATCGGCGCTCCCCTTCGATATCTCGCCGATATATCGTTCTTGCGATATATCACTACAGCGATATATCGTACAGCGCGCTACGGATTCCATACGATATATCGCTCTAGCGACATATCACTATAACGATATATCGTAGAGCGAGTAAAAACTCGCTGAGGTGGGTGGCCAGCATCCAAAGAAAGTTTTTTTGTTCAACAAAGCAAAACAAGAGGTAAAATGTTTGGACCTGGGTTAGACACTATCGACGAATGACTCTCCTAAAGCAAAACTGATGAATTGAAAGCTATGAATATGAAGCTATAATTTGTTGAGAAATAAGTCCGTGTAAGCTGCTCAACAGAATTATTTGTTAGTAATCATCCATGGGAAAGTGAACTGCAACCGGTGAAGTTTATGTGGAAGATGTTTTAAAGTCATTTAGGAAGTATTGTAGAGGGATAGTCAACCTGAACATGAGCTTCTAGATTAGAATATTCACTCATGCGAGAACCTTTTATCGAGTATTCACAGCCGTTGATCGCGACCGCATCAGTCACGATTAATTTATGACAACAAGATATTTTTTGTTTCCAATTGATGTTTACTGAAACACTCCTCCATTAAACAGACGAAACTGCTTGTTGGATGTTTAAATGCTCCTTGAAAATCGTTTTACGTTAACTTACCGTTCGTACGACTTTTTAGTACTGTCTGTGACATTCTGAAAACTCATCCGCAGTCACGCTGTTACTCTACGCTGATTGGATGATGCTAAAGAATGCATCCAATCGGGATGGAGCAAACAGCGTGACTGTTGCTCCTTGGGACACGAAATCCTGGTCGCTTCGAAAGCTGCATTTCTCGACAATTATTTGGCGGTTAGCACTTGGATTTAAATGGATCTTCGATTGAATGCCATGAGAAGCATCAAGCTTTCAGTTTATCTGGTGTTCGAATTGGAAACCGGGCTATTCAAATTTCTGGGTGAAAATTTGCTTGGCGCTGGAGAGGTCGAAAAAATTATGAGCTTTCGACCTTTGACTCCTTCTCACAACGTGTAGCAAGAGTCGACCCAAAACCCACCAAATCGCTCAAATTCACCATTTTGAGCCGAAAAAGCTTTACAACAAGTAAACAGTTTAAGTGGAAAGCATAATTTCAAATACTTCGGAAATCTTAGTTACGCAGCATGCAAATAACATGTGTCTTTAATCTCGCATGTAAACAAAAACCTATTTACGTTTACATCTGCAAATGTCTCAAATTTTCGCCACTAAACTTAGGAGAAGTTTCACATGCGTTATATCTTTTGATCTTTCCACAACTATAATTAAATCTGTACACATTTAGTTATTTTTTTCTTCAAGGAAAACGTTTGTGGTTTGGCATGGGTTGAGCGGCTTCGGCGGGTCTTTCCAAAATGTTTAGTCTGTAGCATTCCAAAGATCTGCACCGAAAAAGAGATAATCTCTGGCTTTTATATTTGACACAAACCGTTTATTCAAAGAACAAATTCTCTTCTTTTAACCAAAGGATTGTTTATCAAAGTTTCTTTAGCGCGCTGCAAACAAAGTTTTACATGCGTCGCCAAGTCGGTTGCTTGAACCGAGTTTACTTTCTATTGAAGTTGTTATCTATCGTGTTTGCTCTATGGAGAAAGGATTGTTGAAGCCTCTATTCCCAGTACTATTTGACATAAAGCAACAAATTTGGATTTAAAGGCCAATTTCCTACGGATGATTCATAATGTACAGAGTAAAAAGCCGTGGATGGTTTACATGTAAAAAGCTTTACAAATATAATTGGTCATCGAGAGATTGGGGTCGGTGAAACGAACAACTACAAAATACACAAACATACGAACACTCGTGTCATCTTACATACATGTAAAGGTGACATTGTAATCCCTCAGAGCAAACGATTAAACGCTCGGAGGAGCAAACGATATATCGTTCAGAGCAAATGATAAATCACTCGGAGCAAACAATATATCGCTCAGAGCAAACGATAAATCGCTCGGAGCAAACGATATATCGCTTGGTGAAAACGATATATCGCTTGCTGAAAACGATATATCGTTCAGAGCAAACGATAAATCGCACAGGACTTAGCGAAATATCGTAACTGCTACAACAATAGCTCCATGATATATCGCGCGATATATCGTTCCTAGTTAATTACCGTTCAAATATCGCCGATATATCGCGATTGTCGCGATATTCGTCGATTATCGTTTGCATTACTTTTTAACAATACTGTACTTACGAATGCCAATGTTAACGAGGACACGTTTGGACAAATGTAAGTCAACTATTTTGCCGTATTTTGGTTTTATTTTCAATCGATTTGTGTTTCAAAATACTGAATTCTAATTTTCTGTTATCACAGCTTCAGATTACTGTAATATTACTGTTGCCATCAGTTGCCATTAAATCCTGAAAATCCAAGCCTGTTCTCCTCAATCGCCTGAAATTCTTTTTATTGCCAGTTCATTATCTGTTACTCACGTTGCCGGTAGACAAATTGGATTTCATCATGGAAAAGGAAAAGGAGGCCGAGAAAGCAAAGAATGTACGCCGAGCAGCCAAGTCAGCTTTCACGCGAGCGACCAACACGACACAGTTGTTACTGGACGCCAAACGCCCACCGTCCGAGATTCGCGATGAATTTGAAAAGGTTAAGGTCGTATACGCCGATCTCATCAAAAAGCATGAAGCGTACACGATGTTTCTGAGTGACGAAGAATATCCCGAAGCGGAAAATTGGATGGAGGAATGTTCTTTCAAGTTTGTTGATTTTTCTATCCGTGTCAATGATTACTGCCAGAGTAACACCATCAACGCTGAAGAGAAAGATGAGGAACACAGCGCAGCCAGCGATGAAATCATCGAGGACCATGGTTCACAAGACGAAGTTCAGAAAATGAGTGATACAAAGCAAAACATGCACCAGCGAAACCCCTACTGATGAAACGAGAAGCCCAGATTGCCGACCTTCAATGGTAATGTGAGAAAATATTTCATATTTAAAGCCGATTTCCAGCACGCCGTGGAAAGTTACTATTCAGAATGCGACGCAATAGCCATCCTTCGTTCATGCCTGGGTCCAGAACCATCAAAGCTAGTGGATGGGATCAGCACTGACTTAAAGGCCGCCTGGAACTATCTGGATCAAAATTATGGCGATCCTAGGGTCGTTTCTGATGTGGTCACAGCTGACCTCGAGCGATTTAAAGCCATTCAGCCCGGCGAAGATCACCGGTTCTATGAATTAGTAAATCTTGTAAGAAGATCGTACAACATTCTTAAGGAAGTTAAGTGCCCACAGGACATTGATAACACCCATGTTATTTCGCTGATAGAGCAAAAGATGTCAAAAGACGACTTAAGAGTTTGGGCACGTCATATTTACGTTCAGAAATTGGAACCGTCCATGACAAATTTGCTAAGATGGATGGATAAAGGGATGACAGCTCAGCTTCGTTCAGGAGCGGCAGTTCGAAAGACCGGCAATCTTCGTTCCTCTGTCAGTGCCCTTGGTACAGGTGGAAACGATCACGACTGCCAAGATGCCAACAGAAACAAAAGTTATGGCCACTGCTGCGTGTGTAAGACGAGTCATTATGTCGACCAGTGCCCTAGATTCCAAACGATGTCACCTAATGAACGATGGGAAGTTGTGAAAAAACAAAAAGCATGCTTTTCCTGTCTAAAGAAAGGCAAAGGCCATACAACCGCTGTAGTGTATACGATGCTAATGCAAGCGCGTAGAAGCGAGAGAATGAATGTAATGTAGTACACACGGGAATTATGTAATTTGCATGTACTATAGATAGCGTGTGTTGTAATTTATTCGAGTCAGTTAGCGTTCTGAGCTCGGAGTGTAACGGTCGTGAATAAAGTGTGTTTTAACCTAACCGCGGTACTACATTGGCGACGAGGATATTTCGAGGATTTCGCCGAGGGTTTCAAGAGTTTCGTTGAAAATTTCGCTGTGAATTTCGCTGTGGATTTCGTTGAGGATTTATTTCAGCGATGCCGGGAGGCAGTGGATCGGGCGAAACTAACGCGACGAGCGGTGCTGTTGGCGGTCCTGGGATGACTTCTGTTACTTTAGATGTCAGTGGATTGGAACCATTTAATCCAAAAGGAGAGGAGGACAATTTAAGTCAGCGATGGAAGAAGTGGAAGCGAGCGTTCAGTTTGTATGTGACCGGGAAAGGTGTATCGAACGACGCTCAAAAACGTGCTTTGCTGTTGCATGTCGCTGGTATGGATGTGCAAGAAATTTATTTCACATTAGCTGGTGAGGGTGGAGATGCAAGTTTTGAAGCAACGTTAAAGGTGTTGGACGACCATTTCGTGCCAAAGGCGAACATTCCCTTTGAGAGACATTTGTTTCGACAAATTTCGCAAGGGATCGGAGAGACAGTTGATCAGTTCGTTTGTAGATTGCGTCAGCGAGCAGCGACTTGTGATTTTGGCGCCGGCGAGGATGACTACATTCGCGATCAGCTCATAGACAAGTGTTATTCGAGCCATTTACGCCGGAAATTTCTGGAAAAGGAAGGAACTGTTACGTTAGATGAATTGTTGCGTGTTGCAAGATCCCAAGAAGTGGTTGATCGACAACTGAAGCAATATAGTACCGACCAAGCAGATAACCAGGTCAATGCAGTGGGTGGCAGGCTGTATGGAAACAAAAATCCCAGGAAAGCGAAGACGTGCTTTAGCTGCAGACAAGAAGGACACTTCAGTCAAGACAAAAAGTGCCCGGCGCATGGTCAAACTTGCAGGAAGTGCGGCGAAACAGGCCACTTCAAAGTTAAATGCCCTCGACTCCATCAGCTAAGCAGGACCCATTCGGGATCTAGAGGACCTGAGAGTAGCAGAGGCGGACGCGGCAGAGGAGGCAGGAGTGCTGGTGGACTGGGTCGAGGTGGACGCGGAGGGCGAGAGACGAACCTCGTGACTGGAAGACCTAGCCCTGGAGAAGAAGACAAAGGAGATTTCGCTACACCAGGTCATTCGCAAAGACCCGATTATGCCTTTTCAGTGGAACAGGTGAATGATCACAAGGAACAAAGGAGCACTTTAGTAACACTGGTCATTGGTGGTGTAGACGTACCCGATGTTCTCATTGATTCGGGAGCTTCATGTAATGTTATGGGCCAGCAGACCTGGGAGTTGTTAAAGGGGATTAACTGTGAATCTCGCAAATCTGCAAAGGAACTTTTTGCTTATGGTGGTACAGAACCTTTACCGACCCTAGGAACGTTCACGGCAGATGTCACGCTGGCTGGGTTTGAAAACGGAAGTAATGCTGATTTTGTGGTGATTGAAGGCGATGGTCGCACGCTGTTGGGCCGAGAGACTGCCGAGGCGCTAAACCTGTTGCGTATTGGTCCTTTTCAGACAAACAGTGTTGACGGTGGGCGATCGGACGGGGATGTCAGAGAGAAATACAAGCACTTGTTTAGTGGTGTTGGTCTTTTGAAGGGCTACGAGCTCAAGCTACACATTGATGAGTCGGTGAAGCCTGTAGCGCAGCAGGTACGCAGGATACCGTTCGGGTTACGCGAGAAGGTGGATGCAAAGCTGGATGAACTTTTGGAGCTTGACATTATAGAGGAAGTGCCGGAGGGGCCGTCAGGATGGATTTCGCCGTTGGTGGTGGTTCCCAAAAGCGGTGGCGACGTAAAAGTCTGTGTTGATATGCGTCGTGCAAATGAAGCAATCGTCTGAGAGCGTCACCCAATTCCAACCGTTGAGGAGCTGTTACACGACTTGAATGGCAGTACGGTGTTCAGCAAGATAGATCTCAAGTGGGGTTTTCACCAGATTTTACTCAGTGAGGAAAGTCGCCACATCACTACCTTTGTCACGCATCGAGGGCTTTATCGTTACAAGCGGTTGATGTTTGGCGTAACATCGGCGCCGGAGAAATATCAGCAGATCATTAGAGATGTGTTAAGGGGTTGTGCTGGGGTTGCGAACATTGCGGACGATCTCATTGTTCATGGGTGTGACGTGGAGGAACATGACAAGCGTCTTTTTGTGGTGTTAGATAGGCTGAGTGAAGTGGGGTTGACGGTGAACGGAGACAAGTGCGAGTTTAGGTTGTCAAGGCTTACGTTCTTTGGTCACGAGCTGACTAGTGACGGCGTAAACCCATCCGAAGAGAAGATTGCTGCTATAAGAGATGCTAGATCTCCCAAGGACGCAAGTGAAGTGCGATCGTTTATGGGTCTTGTCCAATATTCCGCTAAGTTCATGCCTGACGTGGCGTCCGTGGCCAAGCCTATTCAAGAGTTAACCAGGAAGGGCATCGTGTTTCACTGGGGTAAAGAGCAGCAAACAGCCTTTGAGGAACTGAAGTGTCTAATCACCCAGGCAGAGACACTGGCTTATTTTAAGGTTGGCTGCAGAACGCAAATCATTGCCGATGCGTCTCCAGTTGGATTAGGAGCGGTTCTCACCCAGCAGCAGGGGGAAATGTGGAGAGTTGTCTCCTACGCGTTGAGGAGTCTAACTGACGTGGAACGACGCTACAGCCAAACAGAGAAGGAGGCACTTGCCTTGGTCTGGGCGTGTGAACGGTTCAACATGTACGTTTCCGGACAGAGCTTCGAGTTGGAAACAGATCACAAGCCTTTAGAGCGTGTCTACTCGCGCACTTCAAAGCCTTGCGCCCGAATAGAGAGATGGGTCTTGAGACTACAAGGGTACGATTTTAAAGTGGTGTACCGCCCAGGGAAGACAAATATAGCCGACGCGTTGTCCCGTTTGAACTCCTTGGATCAGGTGGACCATGGAGAAGACTACGACTTTGTCAGAGCCATTGCTGTAAGCTGTATACCCGTTGCTCTATCACCTACAGAAATTGAAGAAGCTTCCTATTTTGACGAAGAATTGACGATAATAAAGAGTTGCGTGAGATCAGGGGACTGGGACCGGTGTACACTTCCCTCGTATGCACAAGTCAAGGACGAATTATGCGTCTATGGTGAGCTATTGCTTCGCGGCACGAGGATTGTGGTTTCCAAGCTCCTGCGCGACAGGGTGGTGCGGCTGGCACACGAAGGGCACCAGGGTATAGTGAAGACGAAGTATCGGCTCCGTAGTAAAGTTTGGTGGCCGGGAATGGACAAGGAAGTTGAGAAATTTTGTAAAGTTTGTCATGGCTGCCAGGTCACTTCTGGATTTAACCCTCCTGAGCCGATGTCCCGCGTTCTTCCTCCAAGTGCTCCTTGGCAGGATTGTGGAGCAGACCTGCTGGGACCCCTACCCACAGGAGAGAGTATTTTGGTGGTGATCGATTACTACAGTCGTTTCTTAGAAGTTGCTATTCTGAAGTCTACTACAAGTGCCAAGGTCATCGAAGCACTTGCACCCATGTTTGCCAGATTCGGTTTTCCGTTCTCTTTAAGGACAGATAATGGGCCCCAGTTCGTATCCGAAGAATTTGAAGCATATTTACGTGCAAATGGTATTGAGCACAGGAAAACGACGGCGTTGTGGCCTCAAGCTAATGGAGAGGTGGAACGCCAAAATCGCTCGTTACTTAAATGTCTACAGATTGCACATTTAGAAGGAAAGAACTGGAGAACTGAATTGCTTGTATGGTTGATGGCGTACAGATCCACTCCGCAGACGACGACGGGGACTACCCCCTGTTACATGATGTTTGGCCACGAGGTTAGGTCCAAATTGCCAGAGTTAAGGAGAGAGACGGTCGGAGTGCCAGGCGAAGAGGTGCGAGAGCGGGATTGGTCAAGTAAATTAAAGGGCAAAGCTTATGCAGATCTCAAGAGAGGTGCCACGCCCAAGAGCATACGTGTTGGTGACACAGTACTTTTGAAAGCCGAGAAAACGAACAAGCTGTCTACCAACTTCAACCCTGCTCCTTTTAAGGTGGTTCAGAGGACAGGAACAGAGGTAACGCTTAGGAGCGAAGCTGGTGTGCAAGTGAAAAGGAACACTGCGTTCGTAAAGAAGTACAACGATGGTGTATCCAATGGCAACGGAGACCAAGTGGTTGAGGCAAGTTCTACAGTACAGACAGATGAGCCAGGGCCGAGCAGAGTTCCGGAGACGACAGAGGTATCAGGGCCAAGCGGAATTCCAGGGGCTACAGGAGTATCTGAAAATTCCCAAGTACAAGCTGGGCGTTCTACCGAAAAGGAAGATAACGCAGCGGAAAGGCCTGTGCGGAGGTCGACCCGAACTATAAGACAGCCTGCGCGCTATAAAGACTTTGTCCTGGATGTTTAGGACTTCTTCTTCTTCTTTTGTCTAGCTTAATTCAGAGACTTTGTTTTGCTGAACATTTAGGGTTTTTTTTGCAGCCTTTAAAACTGCCTTCCTGCTAAATTTGATCAAAGAAGGGAATGTAGTGTATACGATGCTAATGCAAGCGCGTAGAAGCGAGAGAATGAATGTGATGTAGTACACACGGGAATTATGTAATTTGCATGTACTATAGATAGCGTGTGTTGTAATTTATTCGAGTCAGTTAGCGTTCTGAGCTCGGAGTGTAACGGTCGTGAATAAAGTGTGTTTTAACCTAACCGCGGTACTACAACCGCGAACTGTTTACGCAAGAAAGAATGTTCTGAAAAAAAACGCGACGGTCACAAGCTCCTTCATACAGAAAACTCCAGTCCTGTACAAGTTTCTTCTCTGCAAGACAAAGGCAAAGCATTACTTCCGGTTATAATTGGATCTGTCAAGATGCCTTCAAGTGTTGATGCCTTTACTGAAGCAAGCGTTTTCTATGACAGCGGTGCACAGATATCTATGGTAAGGAGCAGTTTTGCAGAATCTCTGTGTCTGGAAAGCAAACCTGTGCAGATTATCATCACTTAAGTTGGCGACGTAGAAGAAGAATTAGCTACGAAAGTCTACAAAATTCCTATCTGCACGGTCCATGGTAAACCTGTACAAGCGATCAAAGCCGTTGGCATTCCTCAGATATCAAATGAAGTTGAAGAAGTTGACACAACTGTGCTGGGCATGTTTGGCCTTGCGGTGAGTGAAGTTCGAAGGAAGGCTGGTCCAATAGATCTTCTGATTGGCATTAATTATTCCCGTTTCCATGTAGGCGAAACCAAAGTAAACGCCAGTTTAGTTGCTCGCAGAAGCCCGCTCGGTTGGATTATCTTTGGATCCAATGCTGAAGACGTAATTCCAGAGATCAAGCAAGTTTCCTTAGTCAGCCTTGTTACACCTGTTGACCTAACCGACTTTTGGAGGACCGAGTCTATGGGTGTGTCAGTGTCGCCATTTACTTTCGAAGCTTCAAAACTTTCCGCGCAAGAAAGAGAAGAACTGAAGATCATCGAAGAGTCGGCCAAATTGCAAGGCAACAAATGGACCATGAAATACCCTTGGAAAAGAGACCCCTCCAGCCTGCCGAATAATTACCCACAAGTACGTAAGAAACTGGAAACAATTGAACGTCGCCTCATGAAACATCCAGAGAATGCTGCCAGTTATGACAAGCAAATAAAAGAGATGGGAGAAATGCAGTTTGCAAGCTAACACCGAAAGAGATTGAGGAGTGGAAAGGTCCAGTCCATTACGTTGCCCATCATGCTGTTTTACGCCCAGAGAAGAAAAGCACACCAGTAAGAATCGTATTTAACAGCTCAGCATCGTATGCCGTCCACACCCTCAACGACTTGTACTACTGGTACAAGGGACCCGACCTTCTCAATAACCTGTTTGGTGTTGTGATACGATTCCGTGAAAACCCTGTTGCTATTTGCGGTGACATTGCCAAGATGTACCACATGATTGCTATTCCCGAAGACGATCAGCATGTCCACAGGTTCTTATGGAGAAGTTTCGAAGTTAACCGTCAGCCGGACACTTACGTCAAAACCGTTCTTACATTTGGAGACCGGCCAGCACCAACAATGGCTATCACTGCAATGCGTAAGACTGCAAGGATGAAAGAAGAAGAGAAACCGAAAGCAGCCGAAGCTATCTTGAAGAACGCATACGTAGATGCATACGTAGATGATATATGTGATTCAGTTAAGAATGCGGAAGAAGCCAGAGCATTAACAAAGGAAGTAGATGAAATCCTCGAGACGGGTGGTTTCCATGTCAAGCAGTGGATATCCAGCTCGCAAGCGAATGCCACAGAAGAACCAAATGAAGTTGTGCTTGGAGGCCAAAGTCATGTGGAAAAAGTTTTAGGAACTGTCTGGCTTCCCGAGAAGGATACCTTTACATTCAAGATCAAGATTGAATTAGCGAAAGAGACCGCGCCGTCGGGAGACCCTGACTTGTTCATCCCAGTGAAGCTGACAAAGCGCCTGATTTTGAGCAAGCTGGCAGGCATATTCGATCGAGTCGGAGCAGGAGCCACAGTCCTCATCAAACCCAAGATTGCTATGCAAGAGCTATGGGAACTTGGCCTTGGCTGGGACGACGAAGAGCCACCTGAAGTGAAAAGAAAATGGATGAGGCTGTTCGAAGAAATGATGGCCCTTAACAATGTCCAATTCGAGCGTTGTCTTGCGCCACCTGACGCAATTGGCAATCCTTCATTAGTCGTCTTTTGCGATGCATCGCGGCAAGCCTTTGGTGCATGTGCCTACACAAAGTGGAGCCTGAATGATGGCAAGTTTGGAGTACGATGTGTAGCTGCCAAGTCCAGAGTCGCACCTTTAAAGGAACTGTCTATTCCTCGTCTGGAGTTCTAAGCCGCCGTGATTGGAAGCCGCCTCGGAAGTACTATTCTTGAAGAGTCCCGATTAACGTTCGAACAATTACGCTACTTGACTGACAGCCGCGTTGCACTCGCATGGATTCAAGGCAAGAGTCGAAGCTACAAACCCTTTGTTTCCTGTCAAGTCAGTGAGATTCAGTACAATACGAAGCCCTCAGATTGGTCGCATTGCCCAACATCATTGAACGTCACTGATGACTTAACAAAAGGCATTTCAGTGAATGAAATGAATGGGAGGTGGTTTAATGGCCCTGACTTCATGCAGTTAGAAGAACGACTCTGGCCTGTAGAAGATGGAAAAGCAGACTTAAAGGAAGTCAACAAAGAAAAAAGGAAGGTTGAGATTGTCATATCACGTGACTTAATTTATGCCACGAGGCATTCTGTTGTTGTTGTACATGTTACGCCGCCCGCCATGTTGGACGTGCCAATTTACTTTAGGACATTCCGATCAGTTATAGTTATATTACAGTCTACTTAGAAGGCTTGTGTGTCTGGAGAACTGTTCTGTATTTTATTACATGGTTGTCAGAAGCGGGATTTACTCCGAAAGAGAGCAAATCTAGAAGCTGTCCTTTGTGAATTTACGTACTCGCGAGCACAGTGTCACGAAACAGCAAGCAGCTATTCTTGAAGGCTTACATCCGCCAAACCCACCAAGATGAGCGACCTAGTCGGATTCGAACCTCCGAAAATGGATTGGACGACCGGGCCAGACCTCACAACCAGATTTAAGCGATTTCGACAGAAATGCGAGCTGTTGTTTGAAGGTCCACTGAAGCCACGAGCACCCGAGCAAAAATGTAGCTATCTCCTGTTATGGGCTGGAGACTACGGCCTTGACCTATACAACACGTGGAGCTTAACCACAGAACAAAAGAAAGACATCAACGAGTACTGGAAACGCTTCGAAGAACATGTCAAGCCCCAAGCAAACAAGATACTTAACCGATACTATCTTCGTAATCTCAAACAAAATGGCCGACCACTGGACGCCTTCCTTACCGAAGCAAGACTTCTCATCCAAAACTGCGGTTACCCGGACGAGATACAGGACGAAATAATGCGAGATACCCTCGTATTTGGCACAGACCACGAAGCTGTACGTAAGAAATGCATCACGAAGGGCAATGACCTTACATTCGAGAAAGCACGAGACATAGCGCGCACTGAAGAAGCTACCCAAGCACAGCTTAGGGCCATGGATGTCCCTGCACCGCCAACCCAAGTTGATAGTCTCAGTGAAAGACAAAGCAAGTCCATTAAAAGTGATACACCCCCAAACAGATCCCCCAGGGACTCAACCCGTTGTCAACGATGTGGTAATAACCAGCATCAGCGAGGCCAGCGATGCCCAGCTAGCGGTGTAGAGTGTTTTAACTGTCACAAACGAGGCCACTTCGGCAAAATGTGCAAAACCAAGAACGCAAATGTCCATGAAGTACAAGGGGGCCAGTACAATCAAGGTGCACAAGACAGCGAACACGCAGTAAATCTTCCCAGTGATGACTCATCACACAGTCTCTTCTTAGGAACACTTAGCGCAGAACACCCCAAAGGCAAGACCACTGTGGAACAGCCCGGCCGATCTAAGGTTATGACTAAGATTCAGCTCACAGCAGATCCATTTCACAAACACGTTACCGCCATAGTCTATAAGGTTGACACCGGCGCAGAGGTCAATGTCATATCAGAAGCAGACTACAAGCAAATTTTCGCCAACCCAGTAACCCGACGCCTTGGCCCAGCGCAACTTCTTACAGCCTATGGGGGCCACCAGATTAAAACTCTGGGCAGTTGCCAACTCTATGTACACCACAATGGCAATATCAAGAAGGTAACTTTCACCGTGACAGATGCTCCAGGTCCAGCAATACTTGGGTGTAAGACGTGTGAAGAGCTTGACTTAATCAAAGTAAACTGTAGCCTAGAATCAACTGAAGAGAAGCTGGCACACATCCCCCTAACCAAAGAGAGCCTTATCAGTGATTTCCAAGACTGCTTTGAGGGGCTTGGAACTTTTAACATGAAACCATATCACATAGTGTTAGACCCCAAAGCAGAACCAGTTGTTCACGCACCTCGAGCAGTACCAGTGCACCTACATAAGATGTTTAAGGATGAGCTTGACCAAATGGTAGAACTTGGTGTCATAGTCCCTGTGAAAGAACCCACAGAATGGGTCAACAGTATCGTGCTGAGTAAAACAACAAATGATGATGGCGTAGTTACTAAGCTGAGAGTTTGCCTAGACCCACGTGATCTCAACAAATGGGTCAAACGAGAACACTACTACACCAAAACCGTAGACGAAGTAGTAGCCCAGTTACCTGATGCAAAGTTCTTCAGTATCATTGATGCGAAGAAGGGGTATTGGCACGTCCCACTAGACAAACCAAGTTCGCTATTAACGACATTCAATAGCCCCTTCGGCAGGTATCGCTTTACAAGACTCCCTTTCGGTCTGATCGTGTCCCAGGATGTCTTCCAGAAGGAGTTAGACAACTCCCTAGAAGGTCTGCCAGGCGTCACAGGAATTGCAGACGACAACTTCGTTTATGGATCCACAGAGAAAGAACATGATGAAAACCTACTGCGACTGATGGAGAGAGCCAGAGAGAAAGGAATTAAGTTTAATGCTGACAAGCTACAGTTGAAGTGTGTTGAAGCGAGTTTCTTCGGCCACACCTGGACACCAGAAGGTGTCAAGCCAGACAACAAGAAGGTGTCAGCCATACTTGCCATGAAACCTCCTGACAATGCCAAGGACCTACAGAGCTTCCTCGGCTTAGTGAATTACCTGACACGGTACTCAAGCCAGTTGGCAACACTCACTGCACCCCTTCGTGAGCTGACAAAGAAAGAAATAGCATTTGTGTGGGGTCCAGAACATGACATTGCATTCCAAGCAGTCAAACAGGAAATATCATCCATGAGTGTGCTGAGATACTTCGACCCGAAGGCAGATACAACCATTCAGACCGATGCATCCCAGAAGGGGCTGGGAGCTGCCCTCTTACAACACGGCCAGCCAATATGTTATGCTTCAAGGGCACTTACTGACACTGAACAGAATTACAGCAATATAGAAAGAGAGACACTGGGTGTGGTGTGGGGACTCGAGAAATTCCACTACTTCATCTATGGGAAACATTGTACCCTCCACACAGACCACAAACCCCTTGATTCCATTTTTAAGAAGAAGCTCGCACACTGCCCACCCAGATTGCAGAGGCTTCTCATAAGAGCCCTTAAGTACGACGTCACCGTGAAATATGTCAAGGGATCAGAAGTACCCATCGCAGACGCTCTATCCAGGGTCACCCCTCAGCCCTGCATGAAAGCCGATTTGCCAAACCAAATCAATGTCCATCACATTACAAGGACACTCCCACCGTCGCCTATCAAACTACAACAAATAAGAGAAGAAACAGCAAGGGATAACACCCTGGCACTGCTGAGAGATATCATCTACGAGGGCTGGCCAAACAGTAGAAGTGAATGTCCCCTGCCATTATGCGACTTCTGGAACTTTAGAGAAGATCTCACAATTGAAGACGGGATCATACTGAAGTGTGATCGCATCGTAGTACCGCCCAAGCTAAGACCAGACATCCTGAAGACCATCCACCAGGGCCACCTTGGGATGGAAAAATGCCTTCTCAGAGCTCGTTCCGCTGTGTATTGGCCAGGAATCACAAATGACATCACCCAATGTGTCAGCCAGTGTGAAGCTTGCCAGAAACACCAGAAGAGAATGCAAAAGGAACCGCTGCTACAGCCAGAGCTGCCATGTAGGCCGTGGGAAAGACTGAGCTCCGACTTATTTGAATACAGAGGTCACCAGTACCTATTACTATCTGACCATTATAGCAAGTTCCCGATCATTAGGAAGCTAGCTGGCACCAGTTCCCTTGCCATAATAAATCATATGAAAAGCATTTTTGCTGAACATGGAATCCCCTCCCAGCTCATAACGGACAATGGGCCACAGTACGATTGCCGAGAGTTTCGCCAGTTTACAGAAGCATATGGTATAGAGCATACCACAAGCTCCCCACTGTATCCCCAGTCGAACGGTTTTGCAGAGCGCATGGTACAGACCGTCAAGAACACACTACGCAAGTGTGATGAAGAAGGAGAGGACCCATACCTTGGAGTACTGTCGTACAGAACCACACCAGTTGACCACCAATTAAAGTCACCCGCAGAATTACTCAACAACAGGAAATTCCGAACCACCCTACCAACCGCACAAAGAGCCCTCCTCGCCGGTAGTGACAGAGACCAAGTCAAAGAAAACCTTCATGAGCGACAGAAACAACAGGCGCAGTACTACAACCGCTCTGCGGGACCACCATTACCACCACTACATGACGGCCAACACATCCGCCTGTATGACTCGCGTTCCAAGACATGGCAGCCGGGGACAGTCCAGGGACAGACTTGTGCACCAAGATCTTTCACAGTTAAATCGAGCACATCTGGAACTGTGTACCGCCGCACAAGATCCCAGCTCAAACCTGATACTGCATTCAGTGACCATGCGAACACACCAGGGCCGCCAGTGAATCACCCTACAGCTAGTAACCAGGGGGGAGGACAACTTGGGCAACCGGTAGAACTGGCCAATGATGTAGCCACCACAAGGAACTCGCCGATGCCTGTCATGAGACCCTCAGAGCCCACCACCATGGCTATGGCAGGACATGAACAGGGATACGTAACCCGATCAGGAAGAGTTGTAAAACCGAACATTAAACCTAGTCTGTGAACATTCGTTACAAACAATGTTAGAGAGGCAGATGTCATATCACGTGACTTAATTTATGCCACAAGGCATTCTGTTGTTGTTGTACATGTTACGCCGCCCGCCATGTTGGACGTGCCAATTTACTTTAGGACATTCCGATCAGTTATAGTTATATTACAGTCTACTTAGAAGGCTTGTGTGTCTGGAGAACTGTTCTGTATTTTATTACAGAGATCGCCTGCGCTGCAGCTATCACCGAACCTGTTGTAAACAGCCACGATTTCTCAACGTGGAAACGACTGCTAAGAGTGACTGCCTATGTCATTTGCTTCTGCCAAAACATCCGCTCCAGATCCAGCTGTGATAAGAAGAAGAACCAAGTCAATGTGGGCCCGTTGAACGCCGAAGAAATCGTATGTGCAGAGGAGTATTGGATAAAGAAAGCACAAGTTGGCCTGTCCACAGGAATTGCTAAAGGAAGCTATAAATCATTAAGTCCATTCGTAGACGACAAAGGTATCGTTCGAGTTGGTGGACGTGTCGACCCAGCCCTCGAATCGTACAATGGACAGCATGCCGCTCTTCTGCCACCTGATCATTGGGTATCCGTGCTCGTCACCTGCAATGCTCATCAAGCAGGCCATCCAGGAATCGCAACAACCACTGCTAAAGTCAGAAGAAAGTACTGGATAGTCAAAGGGAGCAAAATTTCCAAAGTTGTCAAGCGCCAGTGTACGTTCTGCAGGGAGATAGAAGCAAAAGTGGAGACTCAGCTCATGGCCAAACTTCCAAGTTATCGTCTCAAGCCATACACACCGCCCTTTATGTACACATCGTGTGATTACTTTGGCCCCATCAAAGTAAAAGTTGGAAGAAACAAGACAGCCAAACATTATGGAGTGCTATTCACACGCCCCATTACATAGATCTGTGTGATTTACCCGGCCGAAGGTTATACTGATTAGAATGGGATTTTCCCATTGTGGGGGGGAATGTTCTGGTGACTGAGACACGTTTGATGATTGACAAGAAATATTTGAAATATTAACCCTGATTACGCAATTGCAAGACCTCATGTTAGGTTAAGATATAGAGTTTCAGTTTGAATAAGGACAATGTGACAAGCTTTACTGATGTACTAAGGATTTTACGCTTTGTTTCTACTTACGAATGCCAACAAGGACACGTTTGGACAAATGTAAGTCGACTATTTTGCCGTGTTTTGGTTTTATTTTCAATCGATTTGTTTCAAAATACTGAATTCTAATTTTCTGTTATCACAGCTTCATTTTACTGTAATATTACCGTTGCCATCAGTTGCCTTTAAATCCTGAAAATCCAAGCCTGTTCTCCTCAATCGCATGAAATTCTTTTTATCGCTGGTTCACTGAGTGCTACATAAGAGAGCTGAACGAAAAAACAGAGCAGACAGGTATGACAAGGCGATGACAAGCCGATAATTTATTCATCATAGACTTAGAGCACGTGGCGCAAACAAACCTTGTTTCTTGATAACTTCAGCCTTTAGGAAGCCCAGCAAATGGTTCCAAACTACTCACACTAACCTTAAAATTATCCCGAGTTCCATTTCCAAAAGATTCAGCCCCAATTTGTGGCAAAATAAAACATTTTCCCGTGTCGTCCGCCCATGACGCCCTCATGCATACTAATTTTTCAAGATTTGTGCAAGAAGTTGCTATCATGAATGGGTGCAAAATTTTATCGTGTTTTGAAGGTGAATCAGCTGGTTTAAAAAATCGCGGGTGCAAAAAGCCTGTCATTCTTGCTAATGAGGTGATGTAACAATGAAAATCAATAACGTAGCCGCGCGCGGACCCCTTAAAATGGGAAAACGCAAGCGAAAAGTGCTGCCAGGCACGTATCTTGTTGAGAAGATAATCGACAAAAGAACAGTGGGAGGCAACCTAGAACTGTTGATTTCATGGAAAGGGTATGGACCAGAAGGACATACCTGGGAACCTGCCTGCCATGTACCAAAAGAACTTGTCCAGGCCTTCCTAAAGGACGCACAGAAGTACACCACGAACGAGGATGCAAGCAGTCTCCAAGACAACCCCCAGAAAAAGAGAACAGAAGCAGATTTTGGAGGGACTTCCAGGGAACAAGACCCGTCGAATGACGAGCAGAAAGCCCTCCAGGAGCAATTGTTACAAGAAATCGAACAACGAAGAAAAATATCTTTAAAGAACAGAACAAGCAAGGGAATGTTTGACAAAAAGAACATTTCCGAACTCTCATGGAGAAACTATGTCCGTGCTTTTTTTAAACAACACATAGGATTTCACATTGAGTGTTGCTTGAAATTATACAAATGCGGACTCATATATTACGCATTATTACAGACATCACATGTTATTGGCATGAGTTCTTAGACCTTGTATATCTCTATAAGAACATGTATATGATTCTGATATTATCATTAATGTACCCGCTAGATTCACTAGGAAGACAGGTCCATCTCTTGGTATCACACTGAATGTAACATTGTAGATCCCAAACTGTGACCCTTCAAAACTCTTGTTACCAGGGGCGTAGCGACCATATATGCATGTACGCATGTGCGTACCTTAAAAATCTAAAAAAATATTTATTTATTTATTTATAGATTTATTGGCGAAAAGCGACTTTTACACATGCAATAGTTTTTCTCTCAATGCCATAGTGCTGACGATAATGATGTCTAGTACCTGTGTGCAAAATTTGGTGAAATTTCAGGTGAGTGCCAAATTACGTTTTAGTCCCCGTTTAACTGTTTCTGTTATTATTCCACAGAATACGTGGCCATTAAGGAACCGTCAACAAATGTGAGCAAGAAACCTAAGAGATGTATTGCAACCACCACACAACCTACCCTGGACACTTTGCCATCCCAGAGAATCACCTGCAGCAGGGTCAGAAACGTGGTGCAAGTTTCTACAGCTTCATCACAACAGGCAGCAGGTATATTCTCCCAAGGGGGGGAAGGGATCGCACAAAAAGAGCTGAAAAACAGCCTGTGATTGGAACATTATGGGGTCATTTCATTGTCCAAATTTGGTGGGAATCAAATGTAACGCAGAAATTGTCACGCTTTAAAGTGATCAATTCTGGAGGATTGATATTTGCAAAACATGACAGGAATGATTAAGTACCTAACCTTCGATCAGCTCAATGATTATAGGTGTGACCCAAACAGCTGTGTTCAAAGTGCCCATGAAGTTTAATTAAAATACAAAGAAAGCTGCTGTGTCCCTGAAAAAAGCCAAGTTTTTCTTCTTGTCTACTTATGTTCTGGGACAGCAAAACCAAAGATACTGGACCTTTGGAGAAATTTTAGGCTTGTTCCCGTTACCGAGAGGAGTTAATCCCCATTTGCTGTTCTAGTCCTTTGAGTATGCACCATGTTTACAAGTCACCAAGTGGCAATATTTGCCAGATTTGTTGGCTCCAGCAAAACCACCAAAAAAATACAAAAAATATCATTCCACATTTTGTTCATATGGTTGCATTATTGAAATGTCACTTTGTCTTTCTTTGAGTAACATGGTTTTAAAGCTAGGATAATCACAGCTTAAATGAGAGTTCACCAAAATATCCAGTCCCAAATCGACACCCAGTCAGAGTTGTTGGTTATGTCTAATATTAGTGCGTCAGTAGTGCATTTTGCATCAAGGTAATTTGGTTGTGGTGCTTCTTTAGCCAACATTCGAGTGTTGCATTATGAAAAGGCTGTAGAGCAATTATGCAGAAAGTATGTCATATGATTTTGACAGTCATAATTTATTCCAGGACAATCAGCTTGAGAATGCCAAGAATACTTTTTCACAATTTTACTTTCATGGAACACAGATATTACAAGGGATAGACTGTAATTGGCTAGGCTGTAGTGGTCTTCCTGCCTAATAATAAAAATATTATGTATACTAGCAGTAATGAAAGATTAGGAGTGTGTTCCGCAGCACCTGTGATAATAATTGTCTGTTGTTAAAATCACTGTCTTTATGTGAATGGCTAAAGTTTTGTGAACAGATATGACATACTGGCAAAGTCCATTCTTCTTCTGTGGATTATCTGATTTCTTTGCTTTATGGGTGGCAAGCGACATCCATCTACTGAACTCCAGGTGAGCTACGACTTGATAACCTTAGGTGACACGTTGCATCATGGCTCTAGTTTTGGTAAACCCACAAGTTTAATGGGACATGCTTAACATATCAGTTTCACTTTTACAGGTGATGATTTAACTATAAAGGCCAATTTTTTAAAACGACTACTTGTGTTACATCAAGTATTTGCACTGGCATGTTGCTTTTTATTGTAAACAAGCTCTGTGCGACTGGCAATAGTTATTATTTCTGATCTGATGAATAAATAGTCAGCATTTTGCTGTTCCTTAGTTCTGGCTTACTTTATTCATCTTGGCTTCAGAGTACTCATCCATCGATTCAATTTTTACCTTTGCTGGATACAGACCAACTATTTGTGGCCACTAGATCTATGTAAGTCAAAAGATATAATGAGATTGTAGGCAATGAAATATACCTGTTGCCACTGTTAATTCATCTCAATGCCAAGGCGATTTAAAGTCCTGTCCATGAACAGAATATATCAACCGTGAACAGAATAAATCATTATTGTCCCAGTTATGCTACAAAAGCACTTAATCTCACATCCTGACCAAAGAGGCCACGCACGGTCCAAAATCAAGACTACTACAAACAAGCAATCGGGAACTATCGAAAACGCAAAACGTGCCGTATACATACGATGATGTACTTACATGTATTTTTCACCTGAGGTCAAAACATCTCAGTCCAGTCTGCATTGGGACTGCATTCCCTTTTTTGCTCATGGATGTAACGTAACATCCATGAGCTTAGTGGGCAGTCGGATGGCGATCACACTCACTCACTCGATTCTGATTAATGTATTCATTAAAGTTGAATTAAACACTTTTTAACCTACCTCCCCCACTAAGTATTGTTTTTGTCCCAAAGACTTCTTAGCGTATGTTTTGCTTGTTTATCAGGGTACTGGAGAGGGGTAAATTTTTGTGCAACAAAATGGTGGAACTTCTCACGGAGGTCAAAGAGTCAGTCGAAGATGGTTTTTTGTTCGATCTGTATACAGGAATTCCTTCGTGGGTTGAAAATCGCGAAGTTGTTTTGCTAAGGAACACCAGCTGCTACAGATCAACGTCACAATCCTAAAACCCTGTGTAAAAGCGACTAGTCAAGTTAAATGGAAATCTTAAAAGCTACGATGTCTATCGACAGCAGTCTGGAGGAGGGATAAAATGAATGGCATGTCATCTGTAAGCCAACATATTGGGCCTGGCCTGGTGCATGCTACTGGTGTACACAAGCATAACACCGTGCGTATGCACAAATTAAATCTTCAGAGAAAGGCACGGTTTTGGTGCAACAGCACAGGGTAAAATCAAAAAAGGCACAAATAACGCACGGTTTAGGCACAGTTTAGGCGCAGCTTAGGCACAGTTAAGCCACAGTTTAGGCACAGCTAAGGCACAGTTTAGGCACAGTTTAGGCATAGCTTAGGCACAGCTTAGGCACAGCTTAGGCACAGTTTAGGCACATCTTATGAACAATTAGGCACGTTTTTGGGACAAGTGCCACAATGTTTCCTGGGATTTTGACCTTATATATCCGAGCCAGTTATGATCGTAGCCCTGTCACGTGTACTGAATGTGGATGTACTAAGTTTGCCGGAGATCCGAAAATGGCTTCACATTATCAGAGGGAAGGAAAGTTTTTTTTTTATCATTTCTTCTCATCTTTTGAGATATTCTTTATGTATACCAGTTGGCTTTTGCATGTTGACAGAAAAAAGTCATTAAGAAGCCTAAAGTTAAGGACACTTGTGAGTTTTGTGTCAGTTGATTAAGTAATGGAATTTTAAACATCGCCATTTAAATTGCACTGTTAAGCTTAACTGTAGTACCAGTGTAAAGTTTCAAATACACTAGGGAAGACAGACAAATTCAACATCACTACATTGCAATAAAATAAAGACTACATTTTGCCATTTCTGCAGAACGTTTTTGCTTCTTTTTCGCTCCATGAAATTTTTTGACAACTACAAAATCGTCGATTTAATTTCAATTAAGTTTGAAAGATCACGCACAGATCACAGCACTGTGAAGGCAACAAGTACCGAATTATTGTTGACATTAACAGATTATTGTTTAACAGAGTTTCTATCATGGAAATCCCGATACGGGACCAAGACTTTGGGTCTCCCATAGCGGCGCCATGCTCCTTAAAGAAAAGTTTTCTTGATAAACATCGGTTTCAATTATCAGGACCTTAATTTGAGCGCGATCCTCCATAGAATCACATGTAATTTTGGTAGAATAAATTGTCTCCTATGAAAGATGTTATTATCTTTGACCACTTATAAAATGGGTACAAGATTTAAAATTGATGGACTCGTGTTTTGAGCTGCGCAAAATTAACATTTAACTGGTGCTTGGCAGTTGGGGCCGCTTTTAAATTTGTTCTCAACGATCACGGCCGAGTTTGCTTTTTCTACATGTTGTACTTCGTTTCTGTCTGTATGGTAAAACATTTGAAGTTAAAACGATCAAATATCTGATTCCATGTTTTTTGAAACGGATTCATAAAAGATGACTTTGAGTTGAATTAAATTTAAGTGGAAATACAATGTTCTCGCGCCCTGTCGGCTAAGACGATCAAACATTTCAAAACTTGCTCCCTGCTTGAGTGGAAATACAATGTTCTCGTGCCCTGTCGGCTAAGACGATCAAACATTTTAAAACTTGCTCCCTGCTAAACGATCAAATGCAGTTCCCTGCAATAAATTTTCAATGAAAACGCTCTAGTTCAAACATTTTCATTTGACATCATCCATTATTTCTACGGTCCGATTATGTTGATCCGATGATCACGTTTTTATCCATATCGTCCTCAGCAATTGCTGGTAGCAAAAACAACCAAAACAAATCAATTTAAGCTTGTTATTATAAGAGCATATATGCTCGATAATCTTGTAGTTTTGCGAAATACTTTTACCCGCATGAAACCTGTTTCAATAGTTGTTCACTGGCTCAATAATAGACACAGAGAATGGCACTATTCAAGCACACGTTTAATCCGACACCTCCAATTCTACACCAGGTAACTCGATGCTAGACTGATTACACAATTCACTGGTAGTTCCGATGGTTGTGGACGGTCTGCTGGTTGATCATCAGGTGTTGCAGGTTTAACCGGTTTCGGTGGGGGAGACTCTCTGGTCTTCCTCAAATGAAAACGGTTGCGGCGGTATATCCCTCCTTCTGGAGTTTCAACCTCGTACGATCGGTCGTCCTTCTTGCTGGTAACTGTCGCCTTGTGCCACTTGCACTCGTGCTTCTTAATTGGTTTCATACGCACTACGTCGCCAATTTCTGACTTTGGCAGATCTCTAGCCGTCTTGTTGTAGCATGCAGCATCGAGGATAGACGTTCAAAACTTACTTTACAAGATTATCAACCCCAAAAAGGCCATTCATTGTGATCCACACTCTGATGGAGAAGTGAAAATGGTTATTTTCTGTGATAACCTTTTCAGTTCCGTTTTCACGCATGGAAAGCTAGCTAAAAACTTTATATGGTACGCTTTGTCCAGAAATCCTCATCAGAATTTCTTCACAAACGTTGTGTTTACCTGAAGTTGCACATTTGATTTACAGATTTTTTCCACAGCTCCTCCCAGCCGCCTGTTTCCTCACAAAGTTTAAAGAGCGTGTTTTTTTTCATATATCGTGCATTTTTTTCTTTGTTTATATTTGAAAAGACTGCGTCAACTGAGTAGCAATGACTCCATCAAATACACTACAAGTGGTCTAAGGACATATTTTCAACAGTGCTTGTGAACCAATTTGCTTATTCGAAACTTTGTACCGCTCAAAAATACTTCAAGCTTGAACTCTGTGTTGTAATAAAAGATTTGGTAAGCTTATGAGACCAAAAAGTTCATTGTCAGTGAAGGGTATTACAAAAAAAACACTAGCCGCGAGAGCCAATGCATTTCAGTGTAAAGAGCTAAGCAAACACGTGTTTTGAGCTGCGCTCCATTTAAGATCATCAGAAAAACACTCAACTTCTATATAATAAGCTTAAAATATTAACACTATTACTGTGCTATTAAAAATATGCAGCCTTAACACTGCCTGTAAACATTTCATGAACAATAGACTACAGTCTTTAAAGGCCAACCTGAAGACTTGGTTTGGGTATTTCTTTTATTGGCCAGTGTTGAACTAGTTGAACTATTTACCCGCCTTAAATTGGCTGTCTGCAGGTTTCCCACAACCACACAACGTTGCGGTATGTTCCCCAAAAGGTCCTGAACATTATAAGAAGTCTTTTTTGCTTCATTTTATAATTTAACACATTTCTTTACAGCCACGACCCAGGAGTAAACTGTTCTGCTGCGCTAAACCATGCGACAGCCTTTTGACGTCAGCATTTCAGAGAAAAAAACCTTTTAAGGGCAAAGCAGAAAGTCACTGAGTCGGGCGTCGTGGTGCTCCTTTTTGATGATTTGCATTATATCTTGAATCATAATTACATCAAGTTACATTTTTTTATTTAGGTTGTGTTTTCAATAGGACAATTTTAGCTAGATAAAGTCAGAAAAGTCCGGAAATACAGTGAAAACACTTTGTCTAGTGTTTAGCGAGTTAACAATGCAACCTGTTTTCACAGGGAAAAACAACGGGTTTTCTCGCCTTTACGACAGGAAACTCACGCAGAGTTATACTACCTCGCAAGATGGTCCCGATAAATACCACAGCCAATCGCATCGCGTGTAGTGACAGATGCCTGCCAAACAGCCTGGCAAAATTATTTTCCAGACGGGCGCTTCGGGGTTCTTTCGAAACAAAACCTTGTATGCTTTTAAACGTCACGAATTGCAGAACACTTCCCAATTCTTTTGCCGTTTTACAATTCCTCCGGACCCGCTGGATGCTCAGATCCCTCGTGCAGGCCTTTACCTGTTTCACAGCCTCGGCATAAAGAGTCAATTAAATTCCAGCCGATTACGGGCAACCAGCAGTTCTTCCATACCAAGTTCCTATGCCACATGCGTCAACCTCGACAAGCTCAGTCCCGAGCAGTGAAAGCGCGACATTAATCGCATTCTTTGAACGAAACTTCTTCTCTTTCACAAAAATAGAGCGAGAATCAGTACTATAGTGAACTCATTGAAAGCCCTTCCTCTCCTGACATCTTTGAAAGTTGCACAGATCTTCGGAGTTATTAGTGGCTTAAAATTTCCCAGCAAAAACGGATGTCATGTTTAACTAGCTTATGTCGGTTTGTAAACAAACACCTAGGAAGAATGTTCAGCTAGTTAATCGGCCCAGTGAAAACACAGCCTTAGTTAAACAACTGTAACTTTCCTATCTTTGAAAACAGCAGCCTTTGGTCGATGATTTTCTATATTCTCATCAAGTTCACTTGCTGGAAGACAACAACAATATAGTAGTGAAGTGAAGCATTTGACCGAATCTGTGGAATCTACTCTAATGATTTCCATTTACGCAATTAGTACAAACCAAAGAAAGAAGTTGCAAATGGTTTAACAGCAACATCCCTTGCATTAAGGCCCAATATACTATTTGGGGAACCAGGAACGACGATGAAACACATCTCTTCCTTTTCACCTGAAACTTTCGTGTTATTAATATTCCCTTTTTGAGGAAAGAGAAAGGAAAGTGAATGCTTCTCAGCGGCAAGGCAAGGCAAACAGGGGTGATGGGAATTATTTTTCAATTATGTGATTTTGAATTTGCCTGGAAAAAACAGCTTTGTCGTTTCAAGTCAGTGCTTTAATTTGAATGTGTAATTTTCATAACCGTGTCAAAATGACATTGCAAAATGAATTTAGGGCGAAGAACCCTTAAGAATTAAAAGCATAACTGTGTCTGTGAAACAAAATTATAAACAACAAATCGCATATTTTTATCTCCAAAAGTAGTCTTCAAGTTTGACAATAGTTGGTGATTTGCATTTTGCTTACTTTATTACAAGATTTCATGTAAATAGCCTAATTGATAACCATGTTAAAATCACCAGATGAGTCTTTGAGAGAAAACAAAAAAAAGCAATATGGAGTTTTCCTTTTCCCTGAAGAAAGGAAGGTTGGCAGTGCGCCAACTAGTATGGTAATCCAGGGCCGTTTAGAGGAAGGAAGCAACGTGATGTTAAATTGGGACAAGTCCGAAGTCCCAGCTAAAGTTGTTCATCTTACCGGTATGTAACTACCATACTAAAACTGAAGGGACCACCGTGCCTTTATAGAACTTAGTCTACCATTTGATGATAGAAACACCACGTATCTACGTGAGGACTCGTTAGGACCGCTGACCAGTTTTAGTCAGCCATGTTGTAGGGACACTCGAACGCTTCCACATGGACAAATAACTTGCGGACTGAACTTATTATCGTAAGTCCATTGCTGTTTGTTTCGTTTAGCTTTATTGTTCTCGTCATTTAGCGTACGTATATTGTGATTTATCCTGTAGATCTGTTTCATCGTTATAAATAAATCAAGTTAAACGAGGAGTTCCCTTCAAAAACTGTCAGCACCGACAAAACGCCGTCTCTCACTACGCATTGCCTATTTTCAAATTTGGACGCAAACGCTCAATCAAATAGAAACCAGGACTTTTTGGTTGCATTTTTGAGTCTTCACAATGTATACCCTGCGAGCAATTGGTTTCTCCTACGCCAAACGAGCAAGAAACCACTGCGAGCAACCGTCTGCTTTTCCATCGAGCATGCGCAAGCTCGCATACCCCACGTGATGCATTTGACGCCAAGTTCGAATTCATCATTTGTGAAA
>CM042749.1:26460340-26469488 GCA_022496165.2 Catalaphyllia jardinei
GAAACAAGCAAACTGTCCATTCCACGCAGCGCGTAAGCTCAAAAACGGAGATTTCAGGTCTAAATAGGTTAAAACGTTGATTTCATGTTAACCCTTGATGGCAAGAATGTTGATTTCACTTAGAAAACAACAAAATGTTAACTGCCTGCAACGTATAAGCTCAAAAATGAGGGGCTGACAGACTAACAGATTAACCTTTCCGTGCAACATACAGGTCTCCATACATCTGCATGGCCGCAGATCCCAGAAGTTTAAAACACTACAAATCATGCTGATTTAAATAAAATCAACGCAACCTGGATCAAAGATCTAGGAAGCTGGAAGTTAGAGAACACATTTTGCTTCTTTAAAACTTGTTGGTGACTTACGGGTTTATCAAGGCTTTATGATGCCTCTCAACCACCAGGCAGCCTACAAGGTACTTAAAAACAATGCTTAAGATATTAGTCGAAAGAGCTGTAATGCATCACTTCTCTCTGCTTTGACGCTCGATCGAAACTCACGTGTTGTGTGCTTTCGTCACAATAGCCTGTATAAAAAAATGTCCCCAGATTCCAGTTCTATACGCAATTTCTTTAAATAGATATCTTGATTTTTCAAAGAAAGGAACAGAACAGAAAAAAAAATTGAGCGACCTCGTATCGAACCGGTGTCTCGGCAAAACAAATTCGAATCTGGCACGTTCAGCGCCTTACCTGCTTGCGCTAACGAAACAGTAGTAAGAGAATGAAGCTACATGTATTATAGTGACTTCATCGCTTAGCGAAACAAAAGGTTTCTTTTGTTTTTCATTTAACGAAAGGTCCCCAGAGAATGCCCTTGGAAAAATGTGTTTTTTCGCATACGTAATATTTCGACAAGGAAGCAAACTGCAGGGGAAAAACATGAAGAGCATTGTTTGACACACGTAAACAAAACTGCATGTGAAATTTGGAGCGTTTTTGACAAAGTTCACTTTTGAGTAAAAACCCTAACGCCCTTTTTCCATCGAAGCCTTCATTTGATGTATACGATTAAAACGTGAAGCAGTTTAGATTCTGAGTACAGTGCCAAGGTACATTCCAACTGTTGCTGATGTTAAATGCAAACCATTTGTTTCCTTTTTTTAGCTTTTGCTGCAGTGCATTTGTTCGTAAACATCTTATGCAGTTTTGATGGATCCAGAGGGCGAATGTTAAGGCTTGTGGCGCTGGCAAGTATGTAAGCTGGAAAAGAAATCACGAGCATCAATTAAGTATGGAAAACCAAATGGACAGAAGTTTTGAATGTTAACCGATTTGTAAGAAAGGGTAAAAGAATTTTAACCAGAGGGATTCCTCTCTGGACATTGAACATCCCTCAAATGTCACCATCATCGCCATTTAAATTTAGCATTGGCATTAATCTTTACTTTTGACCGCCACTCTCTGCCACCGTACCTATACCACATGAAGTGCAATGTAACTCTATAAAGGAATGCAGTAATGATGCTCCTTACCTTGGATGGAAGAAACAATCGCAGGATCCAGGACGGACATGCTGTCCGGGACTTTTCTTGTTCCAAAGGCAACTGAGCTGGCAAGCTCTTCCTCCGTGAAAAAATAATCGACGAGCTCATGGAAAATAATTTTTAGGTCAAACCCAGCTTTGTGGTGTAGTGCCTTCAATTTCATAGCTGGGATATAAACTCCACTATTCAGGCAGAGCTCTTGTTTGCCGGGGCCTCCCTTAAAACGAGACGTTGGCGACTGAAAATGATTATAATATAGAATTGCATCAATACTATACTTTAACACTTTTTTTATTGACAACTGGAATAGAAAAGACAGACCATCATGTCTGACTTAAGCTACAATATAGCAAGGGTAGAAAGGCCCGAAATTTTTACAACCAAATAAACCTTAAGTGGGTAAAACCCCCGAAGACATTTAATTTGGGTAAGCAAAAAAAAGGTTTACAAACCTTTGTAAAAAAAAATACAGTACTACAGTGGGGAGCAAAGGTTGTATAACATGTTACTTACCACACTGACAGACTGTGATGAAGTTGGAGAACCTTGATTGTTATAGCTAAGTTATCAGGTATGTTTTCAGTGATTGTGTAGTTTTCCTTAGAAACAAGTTCAAAGTCAAAGTTACTGTCAACTACAAAACCACAGTCAGATATACCAGGATTATTACATGTCGAAACATGAAGGCAAGCGAAACAGTAAGGGGACTTTCCATGAGACAAACCTCCATATACAACCAAAAGGTGACAGAATTTATGACTATACCTGGAGAGTAGAAGTTGTTAGGCACTGTGCAAGATCTTTAAGTAGTTAATAGCTTGGATCGGTGCAGACAGGAAAACTACAGAAAAGATTAAAAATTAGTTAGCTGTAAGTAGTAAATTAATGAAGGAAGAATAAGTTCCATACACGATCCACGACACCTCCATAATTAGCAATTGTTGATGACGCTGAGTAGGATATGAGGAATTCTGCAGATCAAGGAAGGTGTTATTCACAGAGGTCGAGTGCCGAGGTGGATAACACCCTCTGAGATCTGCAGAATTCTTCATATCCTATGAAAGCAGAATTCAATAATTGCTCTATTATTCATTTAAAATATTTCCCCTTTCGTAAAGGAGTTTCCTGACATTTCCCTCTGTTTTTCCGCTCAACAAAAATAATACAACGTCGTCCCCAGGTTTTCTCAGTGAATGGTTCAATAATCTGCAGCGGGCCGCACTTTTGACATCATCGGTTCAATAATTTGCAGCAGGCTACACTTTTGACGCCATCGGTTCAATATTTGGTCAGCAGCAGCTGGTGATGGTGAATTATTTGTGTGGTTTTAACCAATCAGAAACGGGGAACTATTTTGAATAAAAAATAATAGCTGTCATTGTACGTATCTGCATGTTATTTTTAAGGTGACTACTTAAAATACTTACAACTAGGAGGTGAGGGAAGGTAGGGAATTCAGGAAGAAAACGCAGAAGGTGGACTGTCTTCCCTGTAGGAGACTTTGTTTCTCCCAAGTCTCTATTCCCCACCCCCCTTTATAGCCTGCCGATTGGTGGCGTCCCTCTAAGGTCGAATGTTCTCCTCTATTCTAATCTGTGATTACTGCTAGCTTAGTTTGTACTTACTGTCACACTTTTGCTTGAGGCTTTGTAATTGTTCCCTAAGGTCTTTGTTTTGTGTTTTGTAATAAGCGCATGTGGAGCAAGTGCCAGTTTCGACTTGTCTCATATCATCCTCATTGGCATCTTCACTGAAGCCGTAAGAGTGACGAATAGCGCCACCCAGTACTCGCGAAAAGCTCAAATCGTCATTGCCATCAACACCCTCGGCAAGGAAGGCCGTGTATCTGGGAGCTTGCATGCCACTGAATGATTGAACAGCGGCGTTCGGTTTCCACTCTTTGCAAAGTTGGCAAGTGGTGTGACATCGTTTGGCATTTCCAGTCCACTCGGTGGTGTCCATCGATCGTTATTCACTGGAGCCCCGTTCTTTATTCGATGGAGCCCGTTCATTAGTCATTGGTGTCCGTTGTTCGTTAGTCATTGGTGTCTGTTGTTTGTTAGTCATTGGTGTCTGTTGTTCGTTAGTCATTGATGTCTGTTGTTCGTTAGTCGTTGGTGTCTGTTGATCGTTTGTCATTGGTGTTCGTTGACTGTTTGTCATTGGTGTTCGTTGACTGTTTGTCATGGGTGTCCGTTGATCGTTAGTCATGGGTGTCCGTTGATCGTTAGTCATTAGTGTCCATTGATCGTTTGTCATTGCTGTTCGTTGACTGTTTGACATTGGTGTCCATTGATCGTTTGTCATTGGTGTTCGCTGACTGTTTGTCATGGGTGTCCGTTGATCGTTAGTCATTGGTGTCTGTTGATTGTTTGTCATGGTGTCCGTTGATCGTTAGTCATTGTTGTCTGTTGATCGTTTGTCATTGCTGTCCGTTGACTGTTTGTCATTGCTGTCCTTTGATCGTTATTCATTGTTGTCAGTTGATTGCTAGTCATTGGTGTCCATTGACTCTCAGTCACTGGTGTAACTGTCCTTTGATCGTCGTCATTGGAGTCCGTTTTTTGTTGGTCATTAGTGTCCGTCGTTCCTCAGTAATTGGTGTCTGTCGTTCGTTATTAGGTGGTTGTTCTTTGGACATCGGTGTCAGTTGTATGTTCTTATCGATGTTTGGTGTTTGATTAAGCAGCTGCGTTTGTTCTGCATATGTTATCTGTTGTAGATCATCATCACGCTCTTGGTCTTGCATTACTTCAAAATAATGTTTGGCTCGCAGTTGCACCGCCTCAACATTCGCAGACCATTTCAAATGTTTTTGCCTTTCTTGGTTTTAGGGGGTTGCGCAGATTGTGATTCCTTTTTCCTTTTCGTGCTTCCAGATGTTGACGATGTTGTCACGACGTCACCATTTTCGACAATCTCCACCTCTTCGAGAGCTTTTCCCTTTGCTGTCTTCGTATGTTTTCTCTTACTGTTTATGCCCTGGTTCTCCTTTTCTTCTGCTTATTTGTCACAGAGTAGATGGAGATCATCTTCATTCGCTAATATGTAAACGGTGATCAAAACATTATTACTCAGTGTTACAAATGTCTTTTTTCGGGGGAGGGGTGGGGGCGGTGGACGGCTCGTCATGCAATGCTCATCCGGGCAATAACAACCCCCAAAACTGCTGCAAAAGAATACCGGATAAATAAAGAACGGGGTGTTGTAAGTTGTTGAGTGGCCTTGTTGCTGCGATCTCCTGAGATTAAGCCTTTGTTCTAAGATTTGTTCAAAATCTCTTTTTTCTACAAGTGAAAAAGGCTCCCCTTATCTGGAACATGTGTTTTTTTGGCAAGCCTATTTTTTTGCTTCTGGTATGATTACACTTGTCAGCGGCCATCCCGGGGGTTGACCCCGAGAACATACAGGGAAATAGTGCGGGATTTGCTGACTTTTGTTGCCAATTCTTGGCCCGGGATGGAGGCATTTGACCCCTTTTGCACTTCCGAGGCAAGATACACAGGGAAAGACCCGCAAGATTTGTAAACTTGCCGCTAAACACAGGAATCGATCCGACTTCACATTGGACGAGGGAACAATGTGCTATTTTGCAGACAATATCTGAGCTCAGCTAACAAACCCAGTACAGTAATACAGTAACTGTGTAATGTCATACATGCTTCCAATATATGTAAACAGATATTGAGGGCTGACGGATAGGTTGGTTAATGTCCGTTCAGGGAAATGTGATCACTTATTACTTGTAAAGGATGCACGGAATACATATTTGCCATATATCATTTAACTACGTACTTTAAAAATAACGAATAAATATAACAATTTCATACTTTTTTAAAACGGCGGCGGAAAGAAAGGCTCTGCCTCGGTGTAAGAACCTATGGAACTCACAAGTGACTGTTTCACAAAGACAACAAAGAAGTCAACATAATAGACCCTAAACCCGAAAGAAGGCTTTGCAGTTTTAGTCACGCAATATTACGCAGGAGTCCAGCTGGGTCTAAGCGTGGATACTAAGCTAAAGCAGAAAAAGCGTGCCAAATTTGTATGCACTTATCTCCTTTCCAAAAGTCATAATTCATGCACAAGTCACTGTAAATAATGACAACTTTATTTCATCCATTGTTCTCTCGTCCAATGCGAAGTCGGATCGATTCCTGTATATAGCCTTTGACCCTTTCATTGTTAAATCAATCCGACAAAAATTAAATATGACTGAAAACTAATCATAGGTGAGCATCGATTTTCAAGTTTTGCGCCAAGCTGCAGCTTATTGAAGTCTTACAAAGGAATAAAACTGCTTATCTGATTCTTTAAGTGAAATTGTTACTTCAAGGTCAATTCAAGAGCCCATTATCGTCTTTACTTTATTTTGATCTGCAGATATGATGCTCTCGATATCTGTCATCCGTAGGTAACAGATATCCGGCGATATACATAGCTTCGTACGTGGGAAGAAAAAGTGAAGTGAGAAAATGTCGACAGAGAGATTTAAAAATCTTACGCTGTTTTGTTATCAATTTCTTGAATGATAAAACAATAATATTATCCTGCTCAATCTCACGGAATATCGTCTGATTTTAGCTGACGAGGCTGAAGGCCTCGTCGGCTAAGTATCAGACGATATTCTGCGCGATTTCGCAAGATAATTGTTAAGTATAGTACTAGTAAACACAGGCCAAAGTAAGAGTATGTTCGTTGAATTGAAATTGTCATTCTGTGACTTGCAACGTATAAAGCTGAACCTCGCTGTGTGCAGAAAACAGGTGGACTAGCTATTTTTGCGTACTATATATATTTTTTGTTAAACTCATATAAAAGTATGCAGGAAATTACATTACAATTTGGGAGTCCTTTCAAATAATGCTCCCCGGGAAAGGGAGTGGTAGCTTTTTGTGGAAGAATATTGGCCCTGGGTAGGTGGAAATTGCAAATGTCTTGGTGCAAATGCCCGGGGGTTCCCCGGGGTCAACTCCCCGGGAAGGCCACTGATAAGTTAAGTAAGTGCACTACTCCCAATCGAACCTTTAAGGGAAATTAAAAGAATGGGCTTTGGGGGTTTGAGTCGCCAGGGGTAAAGTGCTTTTTTAGGCAAAGAAAATGAGATATTTAAAAGGTATACATAATATATGATATAGGGAAGGTTCTTTAAGCTAACCACAGTTACATTTCAAAAATATATGCCTATGAAGACTGTTACTTTTTCACAGGCCTTTGAGTAAATGACTGCTGTGTAGAATATATATATATATAATGAAGTATGAAATAAAACTCACCAGAATATTTAATAATCTTGGCTTTATACCACTAAGTTTGTATTTTTCGGTTTTTACCAACAACACGTCAAGCAACTGTTGCTTCGTCTCCTTCGTTCACTTCATCTATACCCAAAATGTCTGATGTGGGAACCACAGAGTATTGATCCTCCTCTATCCAAAGGATGCAGGCAAATTGTGTATTACTCATCACTGAGCAGGGCGTGAAAAACGTTGATGTTTTTTACCAAACGTGCTGAAGTAATTTCGTTGATCCGCTCGCTTTCTAACGGCTGTGTTGAGAACAAACTGTAAATCCCGCCTTTAGGATACTAGGTATTGATTTCTTTCCTACCTTGCTGGTGATTGGCTTATAAGAAGGACTGTCACTTTCATTTGAATTATTTGAATTCTTGATCTTGATAGCAACACAACAATCCTTGTCTTGTTTTATTGAACATTTAGTTTTTTGAACAAATATTCTTGTACTTGTGTGTATAGCAATGCATTATAAATCGATTACATCTTCAATTAACCCTAACCCAAATGCTCTGTCTGTGGAAAAGAATGTATTCCATAGCTACCCAAGTCTTTTCACTGGCCTGGAAAGATGAAGAATGTTGAGGTCAAACTGAATATTAATGAGAATGTGAAACCTATTCACCAATCACATAGACACGTCCCATTTCATCAACGAAAGAATCTTGAAGCTTGTGTTGAATCCCTGCTGCAACAAGATATCATTGAACCCGCTGATGGAACAACCCCCTGGGTACCCCCTGTGGTCTTGGTGCCCAAGCCCAAACAACCTGGTCGAGTACGACTGTGTGTGGACATAAGCAAACCTAACAAAGCAATAACCCGAGAAAGCCACCTCAAGTCTACCCTGGATGAAGTAGTACATGACCTCAATGGTCCAAAAGTGTTTAGCAAACTTGATCTCAATCAAGGATATCGCCAGCTGGTCCTGCACCCAGAGTCCAGGCACATCGCCACCCTCTCCACTCATCTTGTTCTGTACAGGTACAAGCCTCTTAGTTTTAGCGTGAATGCTGCAGCTGAAAAATTTCAGGATGTAATTGCTACTGCTATTAGTGACATCCCCAATGTCAAGAACATTAGCAATGATGTCATCATCTATGGAGTCAACACAGAGGAGCATGACAAGACTTAACATGCTGTCCTAACCCACCTCAAGGAATAGACCTCTTTAGCTTGGGTGTTTTGTTTTCCTATTGTAGACCATGTGATATTCTCTGGAGAATTTCTCTTGTCCATCTTAAAATTATTCAGTCATATTCATGCGACTATTTAAAAATTTGAAAGCAAGAATTCTCAAGAGTATCATCAGTAGTATAGTAGTTAGGGGTACGAGCGCAGTTTTCAAATAGGAGACTATCACTTTTTCCACAGTTTTCAATATTTAGCGACTCTATCACTTTTCCATATTGATGTGAAGTATATATGAAATAATTCATATATTTGAACTGCGGTTGTAGATCAAAGTGAAGAATGATCATCGCAGTAAATTTTCCAATTTGAGCAATTGGAAAGAAGAAGCCTGAAAAAATCAAGGCTTCAACGGGATTCGAACCCGTGACCTCCGCGATACCGGTGCGATGCTCTACCAACTGAGCTAAGCCACACATTGGGAGCGAGGTCAATTTATTTAGTTCATTCTCCCGTGAGGAGTGAAATGATGTGAAGTATATATGAAATAATTCATATATTTGAACTGCGGTTGTAAATCAAAGTGAAGAATGATCATCGCAGTAAATTTTCCAATTTGAGCAATTGGAAAGAAGAAGCCTGAAAAAATCAAGGCTTCAACAGGATTCGAAGGCGGGAGAATGAACTCAATAAATTGACCTTCATAGCTCAGTTGGTAGAGCATCGCACCGGTATCGCGGAGGTCACGGGTTCGAATCCCGTTGAAGCCTTGATTTTTTCAGGCTTCTTCTTTCCAATTGCTCAAATTGGAAAATTTACTGCGATGATCATTCTTCACTTTGACTTTTCCATATTGTTGGAGGTTCTAACACTTTTTTATCCGCGCTGGATTTCTCAACTATTTCTCCAACAATTAATCAACTGCTGTAAAACCCAAATGTTAAAAACCAAATGCTGAAACCAAATCTAAATCAAAAAATATAATCCAAACCTTATCATCAAATTTCCAAAATCTGTAATCAAATCAAATTTCCAAATATTTATACAAAATCTTTTTCAAATTTTAGATCTTATATTTATTTTTCAAGTATTGGATCCTTTTTTGAAAAACTTTTGTGACCGACTTTTATGACCAATTTTTATAACCAACTTTTGTGACCGACTTTTATGACCAATTTTTATAACCAACTTTTGTGCCCGACTTTTGTGCCCGACTTTTGTGCCCGACTTTTGT
>CM042749.1:26469498-26479498 GCA_022496165.2 Catalaphyllia jardinei
ACTTTTGTGCCCGACTTTTGTGCCCGACTTTTGTGCCCGACTTTTGTGACCAACTTTTGTGACCAACTTTTGTGACCAACTTTTGTGACCAACTTTTGTAACCAACTTTTGAGATTATGAAAATTAAGAAAATTATGGAAATTAAGAAAATTATAGAAATTAAGAAAATTATTTATGAAAATTTTTAATATTTTTATGTCCGTAAGCATAGCTTGTTATTCCATCTTCATGTAAGTATCTTTTGTCATCAAAACAGCTGAGTGATACTTTGTTGATTTCATTACTTCCTAATTGATGTTTCTCACTTGATTGTTTTCATCTTATGATACATCTGTTTATTATTGAAGAGTGTATCTTTATAGTTTTCATGCGTGATGTCCTTCTTGATGACATTCTTCTTAATTCCTTTGGCGGTCTTTCCTCCTTGTTGATTATCTTTGATATAACTATACATTTTCGATCATAGACCAACGAATTCACAAATGGATACTCCTGCGGCTTCATCTTTGAATTTTCCTATTACTTTTTTATTTGTCTTATCAAAATATGGTGAGCTCTCAGAGTAGTCACTATTATCAAACTTATGCTTATCATTCCAGAAGTCTTGATACACATCTTCAGCTTCAATTTCATAGGTCAAGCTGTCTGTGTCTGTGAATAGAAACTTGGCTTTGTCTCCATATTTGTCTTTGATATAGTTGTAATGGAAATCATACATCAAAGTCTTACTCAAATCTAAGATGCACATACCCACATATGCCATCCTGTTTAGAGTAGGTGTTTCTTTGATTTTATGTACAGCCACCATATTCTCATTGAAGATCTTGCTATTAACATAAGTTGGCTTACTGGTTAATTTTAATAATTTCTTTTCATCAGTAACCAATCTGACATCTACTCGCCATCGTTTCACCAAATGCACTATTATTCGTAAGTTTGAAAAAATCTTTTTCAAAAGCATTCTTTGCATTTTTACGTTTCTCAGTATTAAAATCAATATATTGTTTTAACCATGGTGATTGATTAAACTCAAGTACTCGATGGACTTTGGTAACTTTTAAACCAAGATCAATATATAATTGGAGGTTCCTATAATGTAAAACATATTTTTCTTTTTTATTTAAGGTTGGTATGAGCTTTTGAACCAAACCAGTTGATATATTAAATTTTTCAGATATATTTTTGCAATACTCAGATAACATATCATTTGTTACTTCTACTTTTTCTGCTGCTAGTGGGTAATCATTATGGAGATTATGAAGTTCTTTTGGATAATTATTTAAGATCAACTTCTAATATTAATCCTTTATTGCTGTCTTCTTTATACTTGGTAAGGTCTATCTTATTGATCTGCTTTTCAGTCATCCATGTGAATCTACCTGTTGGTAGATACTGGCTCATAGCCCAACCATAAAGGTTATTAGCATCAAGATACATAATATACTTTGATGGCGCCTTCTCATCATATTCTCTCATGTATTTATTGTTTGCTTTACCATAACGATTGGCTACATAGCTGATACCACCACACAGTCCCATTTCAACGAACTGGAACATATCAATGTCAGTCATCAATTCCAGCTTAATATTAGTCATATATCCATATTGAATCTTGGGTGATACCAATCAAAAGGGGTTGATTCGCCACTATTGTCGACAACAAAACGATGATTAGATTTTGTTTGATGAGCATTGTTTCCAACATTTACATTCAATGCTGTTTCAAGTTCAAAAACAACATCTTCATTCCTTTCTATCAGTTTTGAGTTTCGATAATCTGTCATATATAATATGATTATATAAAATACCTCCTTCTAAGTTTTCCTCCTGAAAGTATCCGATTTACTCTTTCATTTACTTCCTGAGCAGTTGGTACTTCCGATTCTGATATATTCAGTTCAATCAGAACTGATGGAGTTGTTGTTTTATTCTTGCTTAGAAGCTCAACTATTTTATCACCAGCCTTCTTGCCAGCACATTCACCAGTTGTTGTAGTCGCCTTTTTTGCTGCACTTTTGGCTGCTTTCTTTGCAGTTCTTCCTAAGATTTTCCTTCCAACTGATTTGAAGATATCAGTCATACCTTCACCGTATATATGTTTTATCACATACGTATCCAGATCTGGATCATAACGTTGTTTAAATTCACACTGTCTTATCATATATTATACTAAATCTTTGTTGATCTCAGAAACAGTTCAATGTGCCAATCTATCCCATTCAAATCAATCGGAGCCCCAGATGAATCGGTAACGTGAAACCGCATTGAAGATATCAAATGACCTGATACTGGACTATATGCAAGACAACGAGGTTGGTGTGTGAATGGAAGTGACGTAACAAGATTATCAACAGGGATAACAGCGATTGTGCTTGAAGATTGACCATCTGTAACACTGTCTGTTACTTTGTCGTAGTTAATATGTATCTCATCTACTCCTCTTGTGATATTAGGTAGATTTTGTCCATACTCTGTTCTATCAATTATTTTTGATTCAAAGCCAATCAGTTTTCTGAAATCTGTGTTTGTGAGATCCAATCGATAATTCTCATTTAATTCAACAAGTACTGGATATGTGGATAAGATAAAATACAGATTGATGCCATAATTTTGTTCATCACCATCCTTGATAACATGCCCTTTAACCTTCATGTACTTTTTAATGTATTCATCAATGTCACCATAACTATACATACCATCAACAAATGTGATTGTTTCCCAATTTGTGCCACCATTATGACTGTATTTTATTTGATTGTTACCATATGATTGTCTGATATTGTACCAACTGTAAGTCATGGTTAATGATCTCACAGGCAGCTCATGCCTCATATCATAAGATAGTTTGATAGGTTCATTGAATCTAGTTGTGAAATCATGACTCAAACTTACACCAGCCTTTTGTCTATTTCTTGATGAAAATCGTAATAGGAATTCACTCATATATTATTATATTAGATATTCCTTTATGAGGTCATTTATTTATTTGTTATTTATGACATTCAATTTATTCAACACATGTACCACATTCACAAACTCTTCTCTGACATCATTACTGTTGTTTCCAGCAGACATAGATCCTCCAAGGAGCTCTAGACGTGAAAGTAAATCTTGTGGATTATCATAATAGACAACACCTGATCCAAGTTTTGAATACTTCTTGGATGTCCTGTGTATTGGTATTTCACTCAGTCTATTGAGGTCATTGAAAACAGTTCTTGCCAGTTGAGAGTAGTTCTTTCTGCTGTTGAATCGTTTTGTTACAAGATCAAGTGTGTCAAAATCAGCTTGCTTGTCATATACTTTTTGGCCGTTTTTGTGAGCTACCACTTTCAGATGTCCAAACAGTTTTGGAAGATCAATAACCAGACCACCATACTGCCCATTTTGTGATGTCTTGTAAGCACTTCGTTTTGGCTGATTGTACCTCCGGAAACCTTCACCTTTCTTGCTAGTTTTCATCTCTCTCAGTTTTTTTGTTTCTCTATAATATTTTGATAGTACTGATGAATCTTTTCTTGCAACATTCCTGGTGATTTCATCATTGGAGTTTTTTTTGCCTGTTAATGAAGCTGATTTTTCATGGTATTCTTTATATTCCGGAATATTTTTAAATGTTGGATCAAAACCATATTTTTTTATTATTTCTATTTCACTTTTGCCGAATGATTTTTCAGGTTTATATCCAACTCTTTCTCCACCTTCATCTTCTACACCTTCTTCTCCACCTTCTCCTTCTCCAACTTCTTCAATTATATCAGGTATATCATTTAACCATGATTCAACCTTAGGTTTGGATCCTTGTATGGATCCTTGTTTGGACATAATATCAGTCAATGCATCAACAGACTTGACCAACTCGTCTTGATTATCTTTTAATTGTTTAATGACTTCATCCTGTTTTTTAATAATTTTTGCATCACTGGTTTTCTTTAATTCTTTCTGAAATTGAAAAGGTTTTAATATTTCTGCTGTATCACCATACGTATCCTGTTTTCCAGCTTCAATTCCACTGTAAAGAAGCTTTTTCATTCGTTCAATATCCATATACATATACATTAGATTAATTGACTTATCTCAACTTATATAACACAATAATATACACTTATCTCAACTTATATAACACAATAATATACATGGACATACGCAACTACGACAGTGGTTATAAATCAAATAATGAATTCAAACAATTGTATGAATACATGCCGAAGAACACATTTAGGATGCTTTTGGCTGGCAATTCTGGATCAGGTTTAACAAATTTATTGAGTCATATTTTACAACATCCATTGATTTATTATGATCAGATCCATTTGTATGCCAAAAATCTGGATCAAGATAAGTATATAAATTTAATTGATAAGATGAGTGGAATAAGTGAACATGTTGGTTACCCGGTTTTGGTAGCGAGCAATGATGAAATCATACCTGTCTACCAGCTACAAGATACTGATATGCAGAGAGTCGTTATATTTGACGATTATGTGTGTGAAAAAGTACAGAAACCTCTGATAGACTATTTCATTCAAGGACGGCACAAAAACTGCTCTGTGATATATCTCACACAATCCTTTTATGGATGTCCTAAAGCGATCAGATTGAATTGCAGCCATTTTTGTTTGTACGATTTTCCATCATCAAGAGAAAGAAATTTAATATCTCAAGAATTGGGAATTGATAAAGAAAAGTACATCAAAGCAACTAATAAACCATACTCTTTCTGCTATATAGACAAACCAATGAAAAAAGTGAAGAGAAACTTTTATGGAAATACATAATTATTTTATTAATATATGGGAATCTTCAATGACAATACAAATAATGATCATCATGGTCATGTCAAAATCGATAATGAAGGGCCGGCAGGGCCGGCAGGAAGGACCAGCAGGTGTTGGATTCAAATTAACTGATGATGGTAATTATGATATTGAAGGGAAGCGATTGACCAATATTGGTGAGTCCACCAGCGACAATGATGCTGTCAGTTTAAAAGTATTAAAAAATTATACCAAAGTCAGTCAAAATAATTATCATTTACAACCAAGTTTCAAAATTTATAAAGACTTTGGAGATAAGAGTCAATTAGAAGTAGGAACACCACCTATTACATCCCCAAACCATTTCTTTCAAAATCATAAGACACACAATGATGCTTTTGTGATTGAGAAAGAAGGTGATGATACTGGTTTTGGTGGAGAAGCATGGTCAAGTATCAAAATGAAAGGCAATCGACTTGAGAGTGGCAGTTACACATCCATTCTTGAGATATTCCTCATTGGAGACACTGGCAGTTTCCTTGTTGATGATACAATAATTTTCAATGTCCACGGTGACAGTCATTTCGTTATGAAAACATTTGACAGTGATAAAATTGATTGCAAATACACCAAATCAATCATTCAATTCACAACTGATGGAGAGGGTGGAGAAGACGATGGAATAAGATTTCAAATCAGATATTATGGAAGCCAGCATGACAAAAACATTAAATTTCTGTTTTATTCAAGAGTGGTGAAGGGCAAATACTCAACAACTTTCAATCATGCCATTTTTGATATGATGTCCAGGATAATCACAAGATTCTATATTTTGAGAGTTTTAATCTGAATAGTAATCTCATGAACGGTTTGGGTGATCCTGTAGATGACTCTGATGCTACTAATAAGAAGTATGTTGACACCGAAAATGCTAAGCAGGACATTGCCATTGCTGACAAAGCCGCCAAAGCTTATGTGGATGCTGAAATAGCAAAAGTCCATGTTGATACTAATGTCTTGGTCTAGTCCAAGTCTTGGTCAGTTTCCTCCAAGAGCATCGCCATTGCAGCCTGTTCTGACTACAACTTTAGCTGACCCATCAGATGTTTTCACAAAACCCCCACTGCCCTTTGCACCACCGTCAACATTTTCCACTTTGTCGCCTCTTCCACTGACATCTGGCAACTTTAAATACATGTCATCTCCAGCATGCACAGCAGCACAGCCAAGTCAGGAAAGCTCATCAATGCTTAACCTTTTGAATTCCCCACTTGATGACTCACCAGATATCATTGAACTGCCATATGATTCTCCCATGGCCAATGGCGTAGGGAACAGTTCGCCGTCATCAGTGGGATCGCTATTTAAAGACAGCCTTGACGTCCTTCAGCGGAGCGAAGCAGAAATATGGGACGAAGCGACTCAGGCAGAGGTTCAGTGTTCAAACTGCAACATCCTCAGTGACAAGATTAGGGAACTTGAGCAAAAGCTGGAAATTCTGAGTGAGTAAAAATATGGCTTCCTTAAGGCTTACTTTGTTCAAATAATACTTCTCGATGTAAATTTATTTTCAGTTCCTTGTTTGCATACGAGTTTATAAGTTCAACATTTGCATTGGTTAACTTGAAATTTCTGGTGGATGATATTGGGATAAAAAATAGGTTTGAAATGGATATGAAAACTTAAATAAGCTTAATGTGGATGGATATTAAAGGGTCCTTAACTTTCCTACTATTAAAGAAGTCTTATTTTCTTATAGAGCCTCCCTGTGAAGTTTCTGTATACTTTCAGAAGTTATTTAGTCTAGAAACTGGTGATACCACTTCATTACAAGTGAGTAGAATCTGAATTAATTTTAATTTAATGGGGGAGCCACCAGACATCGCTTACTTTGCAGTGCGTTTATACCGAAAAGGGCTATTCTTCTTAACAGTTGTTATGTATATCATTTCAGAAATCATCAGATGTTCTTCATGTACCTACAAAGGATCATTATGGTGGTGACCATTTTACTCCAGGGAATGGAAAACAAGAACTCTACGCTGGCTCAGGCGTCTTTATTTCCTGTGTAGAGCTACACACGATCCTAGCTAAGTCCATTGGCAAACCTCAGGAGCTGCTTGGACAACTGGTTACTTACTTTTTTGATGATGAGACATTGACCAAGTCAGTTACTTTACAAGAAAGCCGTGCGAACGGCAAAATTGTGCTGGACCAGACGATCGTCCATGCCACAATTGGTAAGACATCAGTCATTTAATAAGGACAATGAAAAGTTAATTGACAGCTACAAAAAAAAAAACGACTGTTCAATGCACTCTATAAACTCAGTGGCCTAAAGGTGGTTTCTGTTGGGTGACAATTATTTATAAGTTGTATAATTTCTTTATTGCGTTCAAATTCGCAGTAGTATTTTACATGTAGCTTTTTTATTGAACCATTTATACATATTTCAGGTAGTTTATTACTGATTTCTTTTATATCTTTTCAGTGTATACTAAGAAGTGCCATTCCTTGTGGGTCAAGGAAAACAAAGTGAGTAGCGAGACAAGGTTTGACTGGGGGCGGACTATCAGGAGTAAATGCATAACTGCAGGAAGGCGACTGCAACGAAGGTTAAAAAAAGAATGAACTCTCGATACAATGAGAGTTTTGTTTGTATTATCTTGCCGTCTTCAAGGAAATATTGTCACGTTTTCTTGACAATTTTCACGGCCTTGTGTAAAAGATAGTTAGCAAACACCTTGGGTTTCCAAGGTGTATTAAAAGTCGCCATGAAGGTTTCAGATTATAAGATTTAAACATACATAGTTTCAGTTTTTTGTCTACGTGCACTCGTTAAAAGTTTGCTTATGGACACTTTTTGTTAAATGCGGTAAATTGTACACTGACACGTGATTAGTGAGATGTGTTTTCAAGTAACTTTCTGATCGCATTTGTTCCGCGAGGGTGAAATTGTGTTGTGGTGTAAACCGAGAAATGTTTATATATTCACATTAAAGGTTGGAAGTCTGCTGATTACATGTTGTAGAGTATTAGTTATGGCAGCTATGTTAGTCGTAAATGGTTTCGTGAGCTTGCATGACCGAATGGCGTTCGATGAAGAACCACGCAAAGAACGGGAACCGACAGGTAAGCGAGCTTGATAACTGACCTGCATGACCCATAAGCTGATGACAGATGTTCCTATTGATTTAATCGCAATCACCCAGATATGTTTCTTGCAGCGCTAAAGCAGCGCTGTACAACGCTGCATAAAGTAACACTGTTATTCGACCGTATATTCAGCTGCATCTTTTTTGCAACGTTCCTGCAGTGCTCGTCGTCGTTAACGCAGCACTCACGCGGTCATTTTTCGGCACTGCCGCAGCACAACGAAAACAGCATTCGTGCAACCTTTACACAACTCTTGTTGCAGCGCTTATGAGTCCCTAAAGCAGCACTGTGTAAAAGTATTCCATTTCGTACGGGGCTGCACTTAAGGGAATCTGTTGTCAATCATGGTCCTCTCTGGTCTAGTTCTCTTTTTGTATTTGAGGACTGGAATGGAGACATCAGCAACTACTTCCACGGGACTCAGAACATAGCTGGCCAGGTTAGTTTACGTTTCTGGGAGATAATCTTATATTTATCTACAAACAAGATGAAATGGGATAGCCTGTGTGACAGGCATTCAAAGGGGAGGGAGAGAGAAAACAAGTGAAAAACATGAAGCTTAAGAATTTAAAAACATAAAATAGCATATGTACCAATATTATTAAACAAATGTTGCTAATGCTATGTTGTACATAATTTTGAATTTATTGTTAGATTATGACTGCTGTCACAAGTCAACAGCGACTCCCAGAACTCATCAAGGAGATGCCTCCAGGAAGTGCAAAGGATATAGTAATGCGCCTTCGAGGGCAGCATAATAGGTAGAGTTGCCATAGTGACTATAGCTGCATCTGTGCTCACGTGATCCACTTCAAATTATTTTGCAATTACAATTGGTTATCTTATCATTGGCTTTTCGCTGATCACCATCATCCTGCGTGAGAGGAGGAAGATATATTCTATTTTATTTTTGGCTTACAATTCATAAAATGATAGTCAATTGACTGATATTCTTATATTTTGAATGTTAACAGCATTTACATAAATTTTGTATGTTGCTCTTCATTGGATCTTGTGAGCACAAACCTCTGTTGTTTTAAGACAAGGGTCCATTGTTACTTTTGTTTCTGTCATTTTCTCAGCCAATCCTTTTAAGATATTGCAGTAATATTATTGTATGTCAGTTACCAAAAACTTAGTATCTTAAGTTCTTATCCCTATTATGTTCTTTTAAAGGAACAACAAAACTCACCTGAAAGATGATTTCTATGCTGTTGGTGCATTAAAGAGTGGCAGTTGTATTACTGAGCCATTTGAAGAAAATCTTCAAGTATTTCTGGGCCTAGATTCTTTATGTTCTGTAAGTTCTTTACAAGACTCCAAGCTGGAAGTGCTGTATTTCATTCTACACAGTACAAAAGGGTTTCCAGATGAAACACATTCACAGTTGCCTACCGAATGGAAGGAAGTCCCTCTCTTGAATATGGCCACATAGAGATTTTCTTCAAAGCACCTGTTGGTTCTAGAACTTCCTGTGTTGCTGTGCTTAGGTCACTGTCAAGAGTGAATCAAGGCATCTGCAAGCAACATGAAGTGCTCAGTAGACCAGTAAGCCACATAATTGCTTTGCACCATCCACACAGGCATTTGTTCATCATTGTTCCACTTGAAACCATTATGGATGTCTGTGTTTATATGGCATTTTCAGACAGTTGGGTGCATTATGCAGCTCATTTCCCTAATCACTTAGAGAGAGATTGACTGATGGTAAACTATTAATTGGTGTAACAGTGATTTGTTTGGCAAGGCAATGCCAATGTTTGTGATACATGTATTGAATGAATTTTTTTTGGACAAACTTGTAAAGGTTTAAAATGAAAGGAAATATAGTAAAAAAAACAAGTGCGTTGTGTTACATATGCGAGCTGAAGTATCTTAAATGTCATCTTTACCTTTAAGCATTGCTCCTCAAATGTATTTTGATAGTTCAAAAAGGTGTTATAAGGAAATCAAACTGCAATGATTGTGGCATGGAAAACTGAAAACTGTAGTTTCTATTCAAGCAAGAAAATATATCAAACAGTTGACAAAGTGTGTCCTCAGCTACCCAAACACCTCCAATTTTGGCAAAAATAACCCCATTGAAA
>CM042749.1:26484498-26496967 GCA_022496165.2 Catalaphyllia jardinei
AGCAGCTAGAATAAGTGGATAGGACTCATAATTTACAGACTTAAAAAATCTTCTAAGAATGCTTGTAAATTTAACACTTACAAAGATTTTACAGGTTTAGTCTGATCATGTAAAATCTCTGTAAATCGACATAGTCTAGGCACCATAAAATCTCTGTAAATTGACATAGTCGGGGCATCATAAAATCTCTGTAAATTGACAGTCGGGTCACCATAAAATTTCTGTAAATTGACATAGTCGGGCACCATGAAATCTCTGCAATATTTCTGCATGTAAACTGACATACTTGTGGCACCATTAATCTCTACAATTTGACATAGTTGGCCAGGGCACCATAAAATCTCTGCAAACTGACATACCTCGTAGACATACCATCATGATTCGATTTAGCGCCCTTCATCCGAATAAGCGTCCCATGCTCAAACTCACTGAATACTAAAGATAAGAAACGTGAATCAATGGGATCAACCTCCCTCAGTTTACAGAAGGACTCATCATAAAATCGCCAGTTGCCTGATTGCGAAGCCAAATCTCTTACTATTGACATGTATTTCATCAGACTAGGGGCTTCACAGGGTGATTTCTCACAATAAATAGTGGCGAATACTAAGAAGGCATTTGTCCACTGTTCCATATTAGCGATCCACAGCTTTTTCTGGTTAGGAATTATGGCTAAGGTTTGCTGCCCCCCAGATTTCTGGAGTTTGAAAATGAGTCGAGCACAATAAAATGCTGACCTTTATTAAAATTGTCACGGATTAGCATATTCCAATTAGGCTCGTGTATTTAAGCTGGTTCGAATATTCAATAAAGTTAGTTCCATGCCTGGCTGCGGGCAGCCATATCTTGTCCACATTGTCTCAACAATATATTACATTTGGCGACGAGGATGGCTTTGTATATTGGTAGAGTCAGTGAGTTCTGCCGGGACAAGGAGACGTTTTGTGCATACGTGGAGCGCATGGAGATGTTTTATACGGCGAACAACATTGTCAAGACTCCGGGTACAGAACATGTGGCCTCGAATCGACGTGTCGCCGAGCAGAAGAAGGCAATATTTCTTGCTGAAGTCGGTCCGGAAGTTTATTCTGTGTTAAGTAATCTGTTGTCGCCGGTGAAACCTAAAGATACATCTTTGGCGGATATTGTGCAGAGGCTAAAGAATCATTACGATCCTGCTCCTTTGGAGATTACGGAAAGCTTTCACTTCGGCATGCGAAATCAACAAACGGATGAGTCGATTAGTGATTACATTGTGGCTTTAAAAAAATTGTCGATCCACTGTAACTATGGAGAATTCTTGAACCGAGCACTGAGGGACAGGTTTGTTTGCGGTTTAACAATATGAAAATTCAGAACAAGTTGCTGAATACATCAAGCTTGACGTTTGACACTGCGTGTAACATTGCCATTTCCATGGAGCTGGCAGAGAGGAATAGCCGTGAATTTAGACCGAACCATGGTTCAGGGACGGGGACAACGATTTCAGTTAATAAAGTCAGTTCTAGTGACAGACAGGATAGCAGGCAGCCAGATGCAAAGTGCTCACGGTGCAATGGCAACCACTCGTTCAGGTCTTCCAGATTTAAGAGAGCAAGGTGCTATAGGTGTCAGCAGGTCGGACACATCGCTTCTGCGTGTAAGAGTGGCACTTCCGGAAGGCAAAACAAGGGAAGAGTTCAGAATTTGGCAGTCGATGATCAGACCCCTGATGAAGATGAAATTCAGAGTTTAGACGATGAGTTGGGTATTTTTGGGCTCTTTGCTACGAACAGCGGCAGAGCGAGTAAGGGCTACCTTGTTGAGGTGGAGATTAATGGTGAGAGTATCGACATGGAAGTTGACACGGCAGCTGATTTTTCTATTATGAGTAGAGATACTTACATCAAGAGGTTCAAATCTTTTCCACTTCAGAACACTGACGTGAAGCTCAAGACCTACTCTGGTTAAACATTAAGGACGTGTGGTCAGATGCTGTGCAAGGTTGTTTACAGTGGACAAGAATACATTCTTCCGATGATCATAGCTGAGAACGAGGGCAAGCCAACTTTGCTGGGGCGGAATTGGTTGGAAAAGCTCAAGGTCAATTGGAATGAGGTTTTCAGTTTGAACGGAACGTTGAAGAATGAGGAGTTAGACTGCATTCTTAACAAGCATGCCGATTTGTTTAGAGAAGGATATGATGGTATGAAGGGAATAGAAGCACACATCCGCGTTCGTGAGGGAGCAAGCCCAATTTACTTCAAGTCGCGACCTGTCCTGTATGCATTGAGGGAGGCTGTGGAGGCGGAGCTTAACAAACTAGAGGAAAATGGAGTTATTGTCAAGATCGACCACAGTGACTGGGCGAGCCCTATTGTTGTTGTGCCGAAGGCTGACGGTTCGGTCAGAATATGCGGCGATTACAAAGTAACCATTAATCAAGTGGTTGATGATGAACAGTATCCTGTCCTGCACAGGACTTGTACTCCACACTGGCTGGATCCAAGGTATTCTCGAAACTTGACCTCACACATGCTTATGCGCAAATGAGTGTTGATGAAGCAAGCCAAAAGTACCTGTGTATTAACACTCATAAGGGACTGTATGCGTATACAAAGTTGCCCTACGGTGTTAAGTCTGCGCCGAAGATTTTCCAGGCAACCATGGATAAAATCCTGCAAGGTGTGGAGAAGTGCGTGTGTAATCAAGATGACATTCTTGTCGGCGGTGTTGATGTGGAAGAAAACTTAGAGATCGTGGGAGAAGTGTTAGAGAGACTGAAAAGTACAACGTGCGACTAAACCTGAGAAAGTGTGTTTTCCTGAAGAAGCAAGTTGTGTATCTTGGCTTGCGAGTGGATGGTGATGGGTTGCATCCGGTTCAGGAGAAGATTGATGCCATAAAGAATGCCCCACCACCGAAAGATGTGAGTGAGTTGCGGTCGTTTCTGGGAATGGTACAGTATTACTCACGTTTCCTACCGGGGTTGGCCACAACTCTTGCGCCATTGCATCAGTTACTGAAGAAAGATGTACAGTGGAGGTGGACCGGTGTAGAACAGAGGGCTTATGAAAAGTGTAAGGCAGGCCTGAGCAGTGATGCACTACTTGTCCATTATGATGCCAAACGTGACCTTCGACTGGCGTGTGACGCTTCATCTTATGGACTCGGAGCAGTTATCAGTCACGTGATGGATGATGGGCAGGAACGACCAATTGCATTTGCGTCAAGAACATTGAGTGCCAGTGAGAAGAACTATGCTCAAGTTGAGAAGGAAGCTTTGTCCTTGGTGTTTGGGGTGAAACGTTTTCACCAGTTCTTGTATGGGCGCAAATTTACTCTTACCGACCACAAGCCTTTGCAGGCAATTTTGGGTCTGAAGTCCGCTGTTCCGACTCTTGCTGCAGCGCGTATGCAGAGATGGGCACTTGTGCTATCTGCATATGACTATGATCTTGCGTATCGTAGGTCAGAGGAACATTCGAATGCTGACGCGTTGTCAAGATTGCCGTGCCAGGATTCAAGCGTTGCCATGGAAGGCGAAGTTTACACTCTTGGTGCGGTACGGGAAGACTTCCCAATTATGGCCGTGGACATTGCACAGGCAACCCTTAAGGATCCATTGCTGTGCAAGGTGCATCAGTAAACCATGAATGGTTGGCCTGAGACTTGTGATGACGTGGAGCTGAAGCCGTTCCATAACAGGAGATATGAGTTGTCATGTGAACAAGGTTGTGTCCTCTGGGGAATTCGGGTGGTTGTTCCGGTGGTTCTGAGAGGGCGGCTGTTGAATGAATTACACTGGCAACACCCTGGTATATGCAGCATGAAAGCTATTGCCAGAAGCTTCATGTGGTGGCCTGGATTAGATGGAGAAATTGAATTGGCGGTTAAGAGTTGCACAGTGTGACAGAATGTAAGAAGTTTGCCCCCCTAAAGTACCTTTACATCCCTGGGCCATCAAGACCCTTTCAGAGGGTGCATATTGACTTTTGTCAGAAAGGAAAGGACTATTTTCTGGTGCTCATTGACAGTCATTCCAAATGGATAGACGTGAGGCACATGACCTCAACCACTACTGAGCGCACCATTGATGAGCTGCGGCTCATATTTGCCGAGCATGGCCTTCCAGAACAACTGGTCTCAGATAATGGTCCACAATTTACGTCAGAGCAGTTCGCAAGATTCACAAGACAGAATGGAATCAAGCACATTTTAGTTCCGCCGTACCATCCTGCTTCGAATGGTGCAGCAGAGAGGTCGGTCCGCGTGGTGAAGGAAGCTCTGGAGAAGCAGGTGTTACAGGGAACTGGCGGCATGACGATGAAGCATAGGCTAGCCAACTTTTTGATCAAGTACCGTTCCACACCGCATAGTGTGACAGGGCGAACCCCAGCTGAGTTAATGGTGAAGAGGCAATTGCGAACCAGATTGACCTTGTTGAAACCGAATCTGGCGCAAGCGGTTGAGAATAAGCAGATGAAGCAGAAGCTTTACCATAACAAATCGCAGGTGGAGAGGGGCTTTACGGTGAACGAGCCTGTCCGGGTCCGTACTACTGACAGAGGATTCACTTCACAGTCTGCGAAGTGGAGTCCAGGTGTTATTTTGGAGGTGTGTGGAGATCGGTGGTATCTCGTTCAGATGGGTGCTGTGACAAGGCGTGTTCATGCGGATCATCTCATCAGAGCCCTTGATAACCAGAAGATGTCAGCTGATCTGGGGAACTCATTTGAGGAAGGAAGCTGTTTGCAAGAATTTCAAAGCGTGCCCGGGCCTGTTGGTGTTCAAAACCAGGAAAGTGGTCTGCCACGAACTGATGCAGAGAGTAGTCAAAGTGGAGTTGTGCCTTCAATGTCGGGTAACGACTACACCATGCCGATCGCTAGTTCACCTATTGCTAAAGAAACCAAAGTTGAAGGCTACCAGGAAATGACATCGTCATCTTCAGAACCTCTGAGACGCTCTACTAGAATTCGAAAGCTGGTAGTGAGATTGAATTTGTAAGAAGTTGTGTGGGAGGAATTGTAATGATTGACTGAGAACTGTGCTGTTGACTTTGCATTAGTATATTGTTTGTTTTCCGGTGGGAAAGTGTAGTTGTATTTTATTTTATTTTATTTTGGTTGATATTTTAAGTTTCTTTTTTTTTGGCGGGAAAGTAGTGTCACGGATTAGCATATTCAAATTAGGCTCGTGTATTTAAGCTGGTTCGAATATTCAATAAAATTAGTTCCACGCCTGGCTGCGGGCAGCCATATCTTGTCCACATTGTCTCAACAATATATTACAAAAATAGCACAAATAATTATGGCTGTAGCTGTTTGATGGCAATAGAATTGCCCCACGATAGCTTCTAAACAACAGTCGCTCCTCGTCGATTTAAATGAATTCCATCCGCATCGAATATATTGAGCAACGGGCGTGCAAGTCCATGGTGTCTCCAAAATGTAGCTTGGTCTTTTGTTGATAGTGTCTCTTTTAGCCAAGAGTACAAACTTGATACCGCTGAGATACGGTTGATTCTTTCGAGGCAGAGTTTAACAAACCACCACCCAATCTACACTAAATTCAACCCGTAATCAATCGATCAGGGTGATAATCGTAGAGCCCACCCTTTCGGGGTCAGGATTTGACATGCAAAAATCATGGGGGAATCAGAGCGTAAGATGCAAAATAGTACTGACTAAGGACACCAACCACACAAAATTAAAACAATACTCAACTTGAGTCTGGTGAAGAGGAAGGATGGTGGAGAAAAACCTCGGATGAAAGTTTAGCACGATGCTTTCTTCAATCGACGTGAAGGGAGAGAAAGCGCATCGAGGAATGTGACGTCGTAACTGTGCGTAGTACCGGAAGTCCCTCAGGTGGAAGTGAGAACGGAGTCATAACAAGCATCATAAAACCATTTATTTTACTGTGTAAAATAAATCTCCTTTATTAATTAGGGAATGCCCTTATCATCAATAAGCGCCCCTATGCTTATGTTTTAAGATTATAGCGCCATTAGTGTACTTATCAACAGAGGCTGATCTTCCATAATTGCTAACAGACATAATCAGTATTGGTAAGGCCCTGCTAAAAGTTACCATTCATCAGCTATTGCTCGGATCATGTGTTAACCACTGGTCACAACATAAAATGGGATCATTTTGACATTTTAGTGTTAACAGAACTTTCATTGCAAAATTATAGACTGTTTATTCAAGAGCTAAAGCTTTTCCTTAATGTCAATGATAGGAATAACTGAAACCAGAATCACTGAAAATGATCAGTCTGATTATCATCCAAGTATTCCTGGCTATAGTTTTGAATTTGTCCCGACACCTCTTGCTGCTGGAGGTGTTGGAATGTTTATTGATGCAAATTTTAAGTATAGAGTCATTGAAAAAATCTCGTCACGCGCTTTTCAAGCCCTGTGGGTCGAATTACAATTTGAAATGAAAAGTAACATTATCTGTGGTGTAATTTATAGGCAGCACAACTCCCCTGAGAGCTTTCAGACATATTTTGATGAAACCTTAGAAAAACTTAGTAACTCTGGAAAGCCTATCTATGTCTTGGGAGACTTCAACATAAACCTCCTCAATGCCAAAACCTGCAACTTTACTAAAGACTTCTTACTTTCGTTGCAAAGTTATTCTTTTATTCCCACAATTGATAAACCAACCAGGGTCAACAGTAACTCTGCCACGCTAATTGATAATATCTTTACAAACCAAATTGGTAGGGAAATCACGAGTGGTAATATAATCTCGGATATAAGCGATCACTATTCCCAATTTTGCATTATTAAGTCTTTCAAGGTAAAGGAGTTACCCCAAAAAACTATGTATCGGAAATTTTCAAGAGACACAGAGGAAAACATTCATTCTGAGTTATCCGAGATCAACTGGGATTTGACGATGAGTAACTGTGGAGATAATGCAGATGCTGGTTTTTCTAAATTCTTTAACACCCTTAACAAAATAGTAAACAAGCACGCGCCCTTTCGACCTTTATCGAAACGCAAAGCCAAGCAATTTTCTAAACCCTGGATCACTAGGGGGATACGAAAGTCAATAAAAGTGAAAAATGCTCTGTTTGCATCTGGAAATTTTGAAAGCTATAAACATTATCGCAATAAAATACTTACCCTTGTTCATTGCAGTAAGAAGTCGTACTATCATTCATATTTCAATGATCATATGAAAAATGTCAGAAAAACTTGGATTGGGATTAATATTCTCATCGGCCGAAATAAACGAAGATGTAAGCCTATTGTTGCGTTTCCTAATGTGCTCAATGAATTCTTTTCTTCCGTGGGTCAAACACTTGCGGCATCAGTACCTCCTGCTAATCATCATTTCAGTGATTATCTCCCTGGTGTTAATTCACCTAGTTCATTCTTCTTCGAGCCAGTCACTTCCATGGAACTTGAAACTGAAATTCTCCTTCTCCCGACTAACAAATTAAAATCTTCCAGTAGTGTACTCTCTCTACCATTGGCACATATAATGAATAATTCCGTTTTAACAGGAAAATATCCATCTAAATTAAAGCATGCAAAAATTATTCCCATCTTCAAGGATGGCGATGAAACGGACCCAAGTAACTACCGTCCCATTTCTCTTCTTTCACTCTTCAATCAGCTCTTTGAGAAAGTTATGTATAATAGATTAAAATCTTATGTCGAATTAAATGGACTTCTGTACAATAGTCAGTATGGTTTTCGTGAGAATATGTCAACTCAGCATGCAATTTTGGATATTGTTAATTCGATCCAAAGTAATATGGATAACAAATTGTTCACGTGCGGTATTTTCCTCGACTTTAAAAAGGCTTTTGATACTGTGGATCATTCGATTCTTCTGAGCAAACTATATCATTACGGTATAAGGGGTCCGGTAAATGAATGGTTTTCATCCTACTTAAATGGTCGTGTCCAAACTACTCAAATTGATAAACAAATATCATCTAAAAGAAATGTGCTAACAGGGGTCCCACAAGGCTCTGTTCTAGGCCCTCTACTTTTCTTGATTTATATTAATGATATTTATAATTCTTCTAAGCTTTCTTTCTATTTATTTGCTGACGATACAAACCTGCCGTATGCTGACAAGGATTTGAAGTCATTAGAAAGTGTAATCAACATCGAACTGCAGAAAGTCTGTGACTGGTTGAATGCTAATAAGCTGACCATAAATGCAAAAGTCCAATTTTGTCATATTTAGACCATCACAAAAGAAGCTTAGTTATCAGATTAATATAAGGATATACAATAATGCCTCAAATAGCGATACTTTTCTTGAATGCAAAGATTACGTAAAGTTCCTGGGTGTGCTCATCAATAAAAACTTAACTTGGAAATATCATATCGACTACATCGCCTCGAAAATTAGCAGGGTTGTTGGAATTATATCACGATTAAGGCACTCTGTCCCTCTGAATACTTTAATCCAAGTTTACCGTTCTCCGATTTTCCCATATACACACTACGGAATTGCTGCTTGGGGCCAAGCTGCACAGGTCTATCTGAGGAAAGTCTTTATCTTACAAAAACGAGCTCTTCGGCTAATGTTCTTTGCTGGTAACAGATCTCATGCTATTCCTTTATTTGTCTCTGCTAATGTCTTACCCCTCAATATGCTTTATTTTGAAACAGTATGCTCCCTTATGCACGACATATCTACCAATTCTGCACCTCAGAATATCTGTGATCTTTTTACTTGTTCATCTGACCTTCATACATATAACACTAGATTCTCTGATGCTGGTAATTTATACATTAATAAATCAAGACTGAGAATTCAGCTTAATTCATTTTCCATTTTCGGAGCTAAATTGTGGAATTGCCTGAAGCCTGATCTGCGTAAACTTAGGAAACAACCTTTCAAAAATAAAATTCATCAATTTTTACTTGTGGTACTTAGTAATGAGGATGATTATGTTGATGTCTCTACGTTAATGTTAAAAATAGCTAATTATCATTAATCAAACTCTAATAGCCATTATTGTTAATTTCTTTAGTTCTATGACTTATTATAGGTTCTTTCTCATCTCATGTAAATCCTAGCTATTTGTGAATATAAGTGTATACCTATTTACTTTATTTATTTATTTAACTGATATTAATAATGATATATCTATATATATATATTTTTTTCTGCATTTTACTACAATGTAATGTATTTGTAATGTAATGTATTTGTAATGTATCCTATTGTAAGTTACACAGCCCGCCTCGATTAGCGATGCTATATGCGGGTTGTGTAAATTTAAAAATCTGTTGAATTTTAATTTTAATAAAATAATGCTAATGCTAATGCTAATGTAGTGAGAAATTGTTGCTTTGTTAATCCTTATGATTTTTAGACAGGTTAACAAACAGCTGCAGAACATCTGAGGTTCTAGACGTGTCATATTCACAATATATGATACGAAACATCAGGTTTATAAAAGTTATGCTGTTCAAGCAAATGTTTGTAACCGCTGTTTGCGTTTTATTCTTATTGAAACTAAACTGGCCCAAGTCAACAAAATTTTATGAAGTTGACAATCATTAATAAGCTCGGGTTGGTCAGCTATCAGGAACATTGAGTCAGCGGTAATTTATCATCATGGCAGATTCACAGCAGTCAAATGACTGGGCACTCGCGTGAACACACGCGGGATTTAAGCACTTCCAGTCGCTTTCCCTCTTTCCTTTGTCGTGTATATGAAGTTGAAGATGACTCCAGATGCAGTTAGCACGAAACAACTGTGCTAAACTTCAGAATACTTGTCCACTTATTAGCATCTCATTGAATAAGAATAGCAACTATTGTTATATTCCTCATTCTTCAAAGCACACCGACACATGTATATGCACATTTCGTGATCTTCAAGCAAGAGGAACACAAGTCTGCCCGCTCTTCCAACCATTTGTTCCAAAAGATCAAAACAAGCTGTGTGCGTTAGGTAAAAATAGTTTATTAATGTGTTTGTAATGAATGCATTAGGTTTGGCACATGTAAAGATGGGTTTCTGAATTCACATTGACCTTGTACTGTTCTTTTCAACAAGCTCAGTCAAATAGAACGGCAGAGTCGCTCCAAATACTAGTGCCAATATGTCGAATTTTATTTGTTCCGATCACAGGTGGCCCAAGCAAGAGATGAGAGGACATAGTTTATGTAAATGACATGTACACGAACGTGACTCTTGTCTTCGAGCGGTGTTGTGTTACAAAGATGCAATTTACAAGGGTTTGTATGGGAACTTTACGGGTTTCCTTTAAATACCTAAAATCTAACGTTCTGTAAATAAAACTAACTTACCTTGCTTTCCTGTCGTATTCTTTGTTTTTTCACGGTGTTTGAGGCTATTTTGAAACGTTTCCAGTGAGTTAGTGCTGGTGGTGGTGTCCCACTAGAAAAAAACACAAGGCTGGCTGGCTCAAAATCGAACCATCGTACTGCGATGGCCAAAATATCCCCAAGAAATGGATGTAACCACCTCAAATCACGATCATCCGAAGAGTGAATAACTTGCTTCCCAGTTCTCGGTCGCTGGTTCACAAATCTCATCGCAACGGCCTGAAAATCGCTCATTTACCAGCTCAAATCTGCCTCTCTCGCTGCTGCATCATGCGTATAGCCAACGATTAGGATACCATATTTGAAAATCAAACCTTAGCGACTGCGTCCACTTGACAAAAACCACAGTTGGCAGGGGTGGGAGGGAACTATTGCCCATATACAAATCAACACCGTGCGAGGGTACACTGCGTCACATTTCACCGTAAACCGCTAACGCTTGTTGGGTTATTTGAAATCCCGTGAAAAGCTGCAAATGCATTCGGAGCATATAAAATCTGGCAAGGTTAAGTGCTGTTTGCCGTTTTGTATCGTGAAGTAGCGTCAGTTGTAGAAAATTTAGCACACTGGCCTTTTTTTCTCGTTAACTTTTGCTCTGAGTACAACTTTTGTCCTGGAACCGATGATTGAAAGGTGAAATTTATTCTTTGATGGTGCGTATGGGTGAAAACCTCACAAATTTTTCAGTTAATTAAGATGATGACAGGCCAGACACGACTCATAGGCTCGTGGCATGTAGAGTGAGCTATTGTAATATTGACCTCCTGTTATAAGTTTAGCTCTCACGAGTATATCTTTTAAGGATTTTCCTTTTTTATACGAAACAATCAGAGGTTCTCTGAATATTTCTCTAGGCAATGGTTGGTTTTGAATTAAGTGCCATTTGCTGATCAAGATGATTTTGAGGTTAGGCAACGCCGGGCGATATCTTGTTACAAAAGGCAGACTTTTCTTTCGCACTTTATCAGTTTGTTGTAAAGCCGACTTTCATTGAGTGAATAGGGACCTTAAGTTACCCTGGACGCGGCCTTGGACGACGGCAACCGGAAGTAAATTCGCATGGTCTTAGTTTTAATTTGCATAAATGTCACGCCACTTGACGGCCTCCACCTCAGTTGTGGCGGCGATGAAGTCTATTTTGGCAGCCTCTCAGAAAGGTGAGTTATTTTTCCAAATTTTTCCATTAAATTAACAAGCCTTGCCTTAAATTTGCGGCATTATTTAAAATAGATTCCTGAACTGTGTGGTTCATAATTCAGTTTTACCGAGCATATAGAGGATTTTTGTTTGAGCGTCAAGTCTTCAGAAGGAATCTGAAAAGTAAATTTGGGTAAATTTCCTTGCTGTGTATTGCTTTATTTCTCATTTTAACCTTGATTTTTATCGTGTAAAAATAATCGATGGCAGTTTAGGACCGCTTTGGAAAACAATTTTGCATTATTTATATCATTTTGCGGCATTTTTCTTCGACTCGTCTTTTACGATTGTTTTAATAAAAATGATGCCAAAGATTTGATTGAAATTCTACTTTCTCTTCCTTTAGTATGGCAATGGAACGGACAAAAAACCACGACATTGCTCTGGCTCGGGAGGTTTTGTTTTTGGAACCGTACTGTCACAAGGCAAGGACAGTTGAAAGAGGAAAAGTGTGGCAAAAAATAGCCGACAACCTCAATTCGCACACTGTATTGAGGTTTCTTGTCACAAAGAAATCGGTAAGGGAGCATCTGAAGCTTTTACTGGACAAGTATCGTGCAAGAATTCAGAAGGAACGGAGAAATAGTGGAGTGGAAGTGGATGAAACAAAGCTGGATCAAGCCCTCGAGGAAATCAACAAGAAGGGGAAAGCAGCCGAGGAAAAAAGAGCGATGGGAGAGGAGGTCCGAATTAGGGCGTGCGAAAAGCAGAGTGAAGCGATGAAATGGAAAGGAGAAAGTGAGGGTTCGTGGGAGCTGAAGAAGAAAAAGTCAAGAAAGGGTGAAAATGATACAATAGAGTTTCTGAGAGAAAGAGCAAACATTGATATGGCAATGAAACAAGAAGAACAGAGACCGAGAAGGGAGGAGCACGAGCGGCAAACAAGGCTTTATGAGATAGCAAGAGAAAAAATTGAAAGGTGATGCGTGACACTATGAAAACAGTAAAAA
>CM042749.1:26516442-26524354 GCA_022496165.2 Catalaphyllia jardinei
GTTGTGAATTTACTATTTTCCACTCTGGATAGCAGATTTAAAAATACCTGGATTTGCTGGATGCATGTGGACAGATTAAAAAATATCCAGATATTATCTTTAAAAACACAACAATGCTTTTCAGTTTTCGGAACATGTTTCAATGTTTCAAACATCATCATCAGCTATTATGAATATGTAGTAAAGATTTTCAAAGATAGTCGGTATATATAACTACTCATATACAATGAAGCTTTATAAATTCAAATAGTTGTTAACTGTTAAACTTTTTTAAACAAACCAATAAAATGATAGACTAAGAAATAACGAAAAAGTAAACTTAAACTCCCTGTAAACAACAGTAGATAAATTTAGAAATGCAATGACAAATTGACATGCTCAACCTGTTTGTTGAGTTCAGATTTCAACTGTTTGATATCGAAAACTCTCCTTTATTTTTAAGTTGAGAGTAAGTGCTGGCATGATCAGTCTGCACATATAAACATTACAACTTCATGCCGCTTTAAATGTGTCTTTCTGAAATGGCTTATCCCGCTGGATGTTGTAGCTTGAAGGCTCAGTTTATTCCTTTGGGCATTGCTTTCGGTAGCATCCGAAAGCGTCCCGAATAATTTCGGTTTTATTCAGTTTGAAAAAGGTGAGATATTTTGGAAGGAGACCTCATTCACCTCAAAGAGACTTCAAAGGACTGGTACAATGCTGCAATTAAGAGACCATGAGCGAACTGACTTGTGAACATATCCTTTTGTTCGTGATGTGTGAATGACTATGAAGTTATCACCGCAGATATTTTATAGATTTTGCTTCTTCGCAACGTATTTTCAAATTTTGTAAGCTAGTGTAGTTTTGAATACAGATCACATTGAGAGCTTTAAAAAGAGATCTGGAACGAGTTGTTTCGGTCAGGGAACGCCAATATTAGATTTTTTGGTAGAGCGGTGGCCAAAGTTAATTTATGCGTGAACACATTCTGATGCATGGCGAATACCCAGATCACATGGATTTGAACTTTTAATTTCTTTTGACCACAACTTTTTAATTACATGTAGATGCCTTCGAGGAGCTCTAAGGAGAGATTTAATTTAGGATTCTTTTCTTTTTGAAGCCAACTGAGTGTTTGATTCAAAGCCGCCATCAAGTTTTATTCGCAGCAGTGTCGTGTTTCATGATATCTGTTCCTCCCAGAATATGTATTTGATGACATTTTCTTTCTTTGCTCAATAAAGAAAGTTCAATTAAAAATCCTTAATTGTATTTTTTAAAAAAACACTCAGCGAGTTTTACAACTTTCTTTCATGCAGCCACGTTTAGCCCCACACGTAAGTGGAAATTCCTTGGGTTTTTTCTTTGGAAAAATAAACCCTCTGTTGATCGAAATGTTGACTCAAAAAAGTTAAAAAGGGGATTATGGAGAGTTTTTGACCTTTACTCTTAAAGTTTCAAGGCTGTTTACAGCCTTCAAGAAATTGTTCACTCAAACGCGATTCTTGTCCGGTCGTTCTTGGGTAATTGACAAACACCTCCCTTCGTCATTAAAGATATCTGGTTCAAGTTTGAAATTGCCAAGAATCAATCAAGCAGACATTATCTTAGTCCCTGGGGTTTTATTTCTTCTCTGTTCATAAAAGAAAAATATCTCACCAACATCAATGAGCTTGCGCTCCATGACAACTTCACGCCGCTTTAAGTGCGTACCCCAAATTCTGGGGTCATTGAGCATTCATATATTCACGCTATTGTTCTTACTCATCACTTATTCATAACGATGTTCTCCGGCTTCGGAAACATGCCGTGTTGTCGGCAGAACATCGTAATGAACAAGTGATGAATAAGAACAATAGTGTGAATATATGAATTCTCAATGACCCCAGAATTTGGGGTACACACTTAAAGCGCGTGAAGTTGTCATGAGATATGTGTGGACTGCATGTAGGTGGGCTGTTGAATCAGTTTCAAATTTCAAATTTCAAATTCAAAATGTCAAATTCATTATTAAAAGCACATTTACCTAGAAAGTAACAAAAAATGCACTAACCCACAAATAGCATAGGCTAATCTAGGCAGGTAGTGTGTGTACTTGATTAGTCAAAATAACTTCAATGAGAGCAATAATGATATTACAAACGTAGCAATATTTGCTGAGTCAGGCATAACAGTTTTGATAATGGTGTGTCTTTTCTTGGTGTTATGTCACCAGTGTGAACCAGGCTTTACATTTTTTATGTAAAAGCAGCTGTACTGTTTAACCCTCAGACTGATGCAAATAGATAATTTAAACTTGATTGTGTCTTATGTGATATTTTCTTTCCTCACATCTAAAGAAAGCATGAGTGAAAAAATAAACATGATAGGCCTGAGGTGAATATATTTCTGACAGTCTAACTTTATATATATATACATTTCACTGATGGTCTGGCACTGACAGCTACAAACTGTACTTTTAAGAATAGATGGTTAAAAACATTGTGCTTGCAGGGTTTGTATGGGCCATGGAAAACCTGAAAATTCGTGGAATTTTCTAAACTCATTTTCCAGGCCTGGATAGTCCTGAAGTTTAGGTGTGGGTCATGGAAAGTCATGGAAAATCAGTATGTTTTCTATGAATGAAAGGCAATAAGGTCCAAAGTTGAAAAATTTAATTGACAAGTCCAAGAATCAAATTTAATTTCAGTTGAATAAATGATTGTTTTGACACCACTACAGGAAGAAAATTGCTTAACTTAGGAATGGAATTTTTCAAAAGGTCATGGAAAGTCGTGGATGTTTGACAGGTCAAGTGTATGATACCCTGGCATGGGAACTCAACCAATTTTATGCTCTTATGTATGTACATGTAGTGCTCCCATACACTGAAGAATATCAGGGAAACTTAGCAAATGTAAACAAATACACACTGTACAGGTTTAATTTAATTATTGGTGTAATCATGTTCCTTGCAGAAATTGACCACTTTCAAAAACTAAAATTTAGCATGGCAGTGAGACCAGAACAAACAATGAAATTGAATGGCCATGTGTATTTCATATCTTTTGTTTGTGTCCTCTAGGTCTCTCTATCAATATGACTTCATTGTCACCACAGCTGACATGGCATGTGGAGATCACACATGGAAACCAAATAGAGACTAGTTAGTCACATTGGCAACCATAGCAATTGCAATTTCAAGCCCTGCAACAGTTACCCAGTAACTTTATTCTTGTGCAAAACCTTGCTATTACTTCTCCAACATTCATCCCTATCATAACAAAGTCAACCTAACCCTCATTTTCACAGAGAGGCTCTAGAGGTTTCACAGAACTGTTTAATAGGCCCTTTGAGGGATCCAGTCACATGATACGGATTAAATTATGCTGGGACGCAATGCGGTAATACTTTCAAAACAAAGGAAAGTCGAGCCGGACTGGTATGTCAGTTCCTTTGTTTTGGAAGTCCCATTTGTCGTATCTTGATCACAGTTAATGTTTAACGATTGATTACGTAAGGGCTATAACTAGTTTAGCAACGTGATCGAGTTTATATCAGTCGCAGCTAGTACAGTGTATGTATAACATGTGCGCGTAGTACATTTACCTGATTAGTGGAATAAAGAACAATCAAACACAACACCATTGCATTACATGAATTTGTGTCCCAGCATAATTTGTTCTGTACCATGTGACTAGATCGTGCAAAAGGCCTACTGTGTACTTTTCATTATTATTTTCTGATAACTGGTGGGACACTAGTGTACAATGTACCGGAGGCATTTCCTCGTAAACACAGGGGCATTATTTACTGCATGTATATTATTGGTTTCACTATTAAATGAATATGTAATATGTTTTCTTTTCTATTTTTTTAATTTGTCTTTAATGCACAGCCTGCAAAGAGAACAACAAGCAGGGAATATGTTTCCCCCTATGAAAAGGCAAAAATGAATATAGTAAGTTTAAAATTTAATGAAAATTTAATAAAGTAACAAATGTAGTTGTGCTGATTAGATATCATGGATAAGAATCTTGGCCATTAATGTACAGTGCCATTAATGGCCATTAATGTACAATTACTGTTCATGAAAGTGAAGAATGATCATCGCAGTTAATTTTCCAATTTAAGCAATTGGAAAGAAGACGCCTGAAAAAAAAATCATGGCTTTAACGGGATTCGAAACCATGACCTCCGCGAATACTGCTGCAATGCTCTACCAACTAAGCTATTAAGCCACAGATTGGGAGCGAGGTCAATTTATTGAGTTCATATCTCCCGTGAGGAGTGAAGTGATGTGAAGTACATATGTGACCCTCCACGGGAAAACAGGTAAAAAGGTGATGGCACGGGCACGCGTGCGATAACACGGCACGCAAAGCGTGACATATGACACGGCTATGACACGAATATGCGCATATTTTATAGGCAAAATAATGGATGCCACGGTAGCTTTTGTTTGACACGACATAGCACGCTAAAACTTTTGTTCAAGTAGCGTGTTCAATGTCACGGCAATCGTGCGATTTTACACGCTGAAGCTTTTGTTGAAGTAGCACGTAAAATGTCACGCCAACCGTGCGATATAACTCGGTAAAATCGCACGATTTGATCATGACATGGCTCAGTAAAACAGTAGGGCTATCAGAAGTTTGTTACAGAACAGCGTCGCTATCCAAGCAGACAAGTTTGATGCTATTGAAAATAAACCACTAAAACAGTTTATAAAGGTTTTAAACAAGAAAATAGAAGCACCTTGTTATGTTTTTAACAACACCAAAACCACCACTTTCGTCTGTTTGCATGTGTACCATGCTGTGCTGCTGTGATCGTTCTTTGAATAAATTATGGGCTATCCTTCGAATCACTTAGTCGCTATGGAAACAAATAACAAGGCTCGTCTTTTACAAGTTCATTAGTCTACCAAAGCTATCACGGAAACATCATTGAATGCGACAGGGAGGAATCACACTTCTTAAATTTATAGTCGGAAGTGATGTTTTACCGTTCGAAAGTCCTGACACCTCCAGGTCCTGTAGATCCACTCAGTATTGTCCAGTATCCAGTGCTGCAGCACCTCCCTTCTAGCGCAAGTCAGAGCCAAGCCCTGCCGCCTAGAGCTCCACTAAGCAGCCAAAACAATGGTGCCGTTCGATCACCTCTGTCCACTGTGGACCAGAACATCCAAGCAACACATCGTTGTGGGACTACAGACGAGCAGTGGCGAGAAGTTGAAGCCATTGTGTTCATGGGAACACAGATTATCACCACCGCCATGGCGTGCGTTGAGGTCCTGTTCACCGAGGCAGAGTTAGCTAACAGGAACACTTCTGGTTCCAGAGGATACCAGCAGTTGGATGACCTTAAGTTACAGCTCCTGGCATCGACGCTCCGCCAGAAGTTTGATTCTCCAGTGTTTACGGATCAGTGGGAGAATGTACGCGAGAGAATCAATACGAAATGTCGAGGTAAACGAAGAACTGTACTTAGAAGACTGTACAAACAAACAAATGTTTAGTATGATATTGTTCTGAGAGCATTGTAATTTCTGTTAAGCGGTTTATTGGTATCTTGGGAATGTCAGTTTACAATTAAACTATCTTTTAAAAGTTGAGACTTCTATTTTTTATTTTCTTACGTGTCTGGTTTACACGCTCCGATTTGTTGGCCCTATTTAGTCCAGATTTCATAAGAAAATTAGCACTTATCTCAAAATCGTGCCGATTTCAAAAATCTTTTGCAGCGCAACAGATTTTAGAAAGTATTTTGATGACTTGCTTATCCATTTCTTTTTAATAATACAACACCTTAGTTTTCGCCGAAAACAGATAGTTACCTGGATTTAAGCATCAGAAATGCTGGCTTCCTTTTCGCGGTAGAAATATGCGACTTCTCAGTTTTCGCCAGTTTTGATTAATGTATCGTTGTTGAGTTAAGTTTTGTACAGAGAAACTGAAAAATGCTCACAGAAAATTGCTAAAATTTAGAAAAAAACACAACGTTTTCGTTCCCAACGCGGCCAAAGAAATTTGATCGGGGCAGATTTTGATCATGTGCTAGGCAACCACTTCTGAGCCGTAAGCTCGCGTCACACAATCAACAAATCAACGCTATAAATATTGAATGAAGACCATTTTAGCGCTCGGCAAAATGCAACTTAGTCTCTTACGCGTGGTGATTCTTAGATTAATTAGTGTTCAAGGCGTAAATAGCGAACATTTTATGGTTCAAACGTTATCAAAGCTTCACCGTTTCTTTACAGTCAGCTTTTATTTGTACTACTAAACCACAATTTGAAGCGTCTCATTTCCCAAAACAGTTCGCAAAAAAACTGTACGCAAACGAGCGGATGAGAGTGTAAGAGTGACTCCAGACACTTAAGCGATGCATGACAAATTTCACTTTGAAGTAAGATTATAAAAGTTGTTTGTTTGGAATATTATCCTCTGGCATACGCATGACTTTCGCGATATTACTTTGTATGTCATTGTTACTCTGGTGTCTGCCAATGAGTCTCGCCGTGTTAAGATTTTGCCTAAAATGGCGGACGATGTTCTCTGAAATGCGGATGAATATTTCTAATAAATACTTCAGAGATTTATTCAAGTCTCCAAAGTGGAGACCGTTTATTCGAAGCCCAGAGTTTAATCGAGTAAATACGGTAAGTTTTCCAATTTGAACGGCGATAAAAGCAAAGTTAATAGTCATAATAGGTCATTGTTTAGCAGCAACGCAACGAACTTTGCTGTTGGCAAAATGAGACATTGGAACAACTTGATCAAGTATGTACTTGACTCAGTGTGTCATTTCACTCGGTAAGTGTGTCAATGTAGCGTGCATTTTTGATTTGGTGTGCCGTTGTTATTTTAGCCGCTCACTTGGCGTGTCAGTTTGCTTGCTGGTTTTGTTTTCTTATCTTGACACGCTCCTTTGTTAGAATGAACACGCTCCTCTGTCTCTACCGTGTGATTTATGACAATAGAAAATTTTAATGAACCGTGCATTATGACCCGCTGCTACCGTGTCAAAGAAATTTTCTTTTGTTTAGCGTGTCAAAGTACCGTGCCCGTGTCATCACCTTTTTCCCTGTTTTCCCGTGGAGGGTCACATATGAATTAATTCAAATTTGAACTGCGGTTGTAGATGAAAGTGAAGAATGATCATCGCAGTTAATTATCCAATTTAAGCAATAACAAAGAAGCCTGAAAAAAAAATCAGGGCTTCAACAGGATTCGAACCCGTGACCTCTGCGAATACTGGTGCGATGCTCTACCAACTGAGCTATGAAGGCACACTGGGAGTGAGGCCAATTTATTGAGTTTATATCTCCTGTAAGGAGTGAAATGATGTGAAGCATATATGAATAATTCATATTTAGCTATGATTTTTTCAGGCTTCTTCTTTCCAGTTGCTTAAATTGGAAAATTAACTGCTGTGATCATTCTTCACTTTCATCTACAACCGCAGCTCAAATATGAATCAATTCATACATACTTCACATCAATTTTCTTCCATGGATGGTGTGTGGGTAGTGTGGAATTTGTCTAGATACAACACATTCTGAAACATTTTTTTCCTTTCAGATTCCAAAGGCATATGCAAGTACAATACTGCATTGTTTTTTGTTTGAAAGTTAGGAAACTGGAAGATATCAAATTGATAAACATTAAGAAAGCGTTAACAAGCTTGAGGTTACCTTCACCCAAAGGACAAACTTTTACTAGGGAAAATTATACTATTTTATTGGGGAAGGAACTTTTTGACAAGGGGAATGTGAGGAGGTTTATAGACAAAGGGAAAGTGATCACCGAGAGCAGTCTTGCCTTGAATTGATTGCTGAACTGAAGCTGGCTCAATACGGAGTTTTTTAAATAGTTTTCAAACATGTTCATGCAGACACATGTATACTGATATTGGATCATGTGTATTTTGTGCACCCCTCGACCGA
>CM042749.1:26539972-26557181 GCA_022496165.2 Catalaphyllia jardinei
TGTTAGTGCTTATGTTGTAGGTCAAAATGAAACTTGGGTTAAAATGATTTTAACCTAGCTAGTTTGATTCAAAATTTCCTTCATCTTCTAACCCTAATGAAATAATTATCCATGTTAAGAGACAAAGGAATTTCATTTTAACTTGATTTTCATTTTGACATACAACATCTATAATTTATTATTAATTTGTGCTAAATGTCACATTTATTTACCATTTAAAAATCAGTAACCTTCTTTGACTTCTGAGTCATTTCATGGGTATACTTGTGGGGGATATGAAGGACGATTGCATCTTTCAGAGGAGCCAGGCCATCAAAGTAGTCAACCAGGATTCTTCCCATAAGTATGATGTAGTTTCTTCTTTGCCGCTGTTGGTCTCAAAGTGTTGGTAGGAATTTAAGGTTGGAAACTTCTTGAAGGTTTGTCTTTTGTCCCATTGAGTTGAGATGGACACTAGAAACATGATTCTTAATCATCTGATGATTGACCCAGTGTCAATCACGGTTTTGGGACTGCATTGACATACTTTTCCTTTGCAACTGCAGATCCAAATTGTCAAATGAAATAGAGATCTCAAAGTTTGCTGGTTAGAGCTAGTTTGTAAGCTTCAGCTTGTTGAATCTGCATAGGCTAGAGTGTCAGGTGAAAGAAATTTTACAAAACAATAACTTTCACTTGTAAAGCAGAGTTTTAGGAATTTCATATTGCATTTAACTCTGTATTAAAAAAAATTGCATTGCATCTATGAAAACATGCAAAACACTATTTCCTATGAGCTTTTCGGAAAAAAAGAAAACACCATGAACCTTCAGGTAATTTGGTCAGTTGAAATTTATAAACATCCTTTTCCATGATCAGAGATTAACTGATTACACAGAGCCGGATATATGATAAATGTAACATGTAATTTTCTAGTGTTCAGAACAATAATTCATTGAAAAGAAAAATTACATGTAAACTTGCGTATAGTAGTAAAAGTACCAAATCGATTCAGCCCAAGAATTTTCCGTTTAGTTTCACGAATAGAATAACTTAAAAACAAGTAAAATCATACCTCTACTGCCTTACTCTTAAGAAGGACACCCATAATTGCAGCAGTGGCGCTCATTTCATGATTTCTCTGTTTTAACAAAACAGATCCTGCAAGAGCCAGGCTTCCAAACCACGTGGAACTTTTTGTGCTCTTGTTTCCACCAGAAGAGAGAAGGAACGAGCAAAAAAACTGGAGCTCTCTCGCACCACTCTTTGCAAACATGCTCCATAATTATCACACTTCTCCAAATCCTCTTTTCCCGTTTTTTTTTTAAGAAGTGAAGGGTTCGTCTTTGAACACAGGCCAGTTACCTCCTTCGAGACCACTTTCATCACCTTCTCGACGATGTGATTTCTTATTGGCGGGCAATCCATTACTGCTGTTGCAATTCTTTATGGAACTCCATGAGCCAATGCTTTACCAACGTTCTTATAAGTTCCATGAAGCGTTTTGTTCAGGTTTTTGCTAGGATACTGCATGGAAAAGCCTTACTTGTTGACCTTTCTTGAGGTTTACTGACAAGCGCGATGGAGTTGATGTCAAAGGAGGCAGAAAATCCTGTGTTGTTTGAACGTGCGGAAATACTTGATTACTTGGACCAGTGTTTTGTATTGGTGAAAGGACCTGACAGCGGATTCACCCCAGCAAGTGGCTCACTGTCAAAAGAAGAAGCACAAGTGGTAGAGATGTTGTTGCCAAATGGAAGTGTTCTCGATGCCTTCGCTCGATTTGTTGACAGCGATCTCTGGACGTCGCTTATTTCATCGTCGTTCCCATCTGAAGGACGAGGCAAGCGTTTAGCCCTTGGCCTGGCTTGAAAGGCTTCTTGAATTTCTTTTTTGATTTCCGCCACTTTCTCATTAGCTAGCTGAAACTTCAAAAGCCGCTTGTAGCATGATGACTTGCAAACAAACAAGTCCATGTTCGTATCACAAACGTAGCAGTTGACGTCTATGTTAAGTGCAGATTTTATAACTTCTGTGAAACTATGGCTACTTTTTCCGCAAATAAAGATTCTTTCGTCAGAAGGACACAGCGATGAACATGTGAAATACTTGAGACTTGCATTCACAATTTTTTTCGGCATTTCGTCTGTGATCAGCCGGACACTAGCTAGATTGTCTGTCACATCCTGATTTTTTGCGCGAAAACTTACGTCATTCGCACTTTGCTGTTATGTGATTGGTCTGTTCAACAGACCGCAACCGAACCACAAACACAATGTAAAGGAATGTGGTTCGGATGTGAGCAGCCGTTTCTTTGGGGGGAGTGTTGCGTGACATCCCAAAAATGGCTGCGAAGGAGACTAGCCATTTACTGACAGTGAGAATTTTGATTTCACATTATCACGCCACCACAAGGACTTTGATTTCACTTAGAGAACAGCGAGAAGTTCATTTCACAACATGTAAGCTCAATTGAAAGGCCGTGTGCAAGAACGTCCCCTAGATGTTTTGCTAAAATTGAACAAGGCCAAAACAGGTCCAAACTTCGCAGCTGACTTTAACCCTTAGGGTTAAGAGTTCCCAGTGTTATTAGAGTTAGGTTTAGGGTTATCGCTCGAAACTAGGGTTAGCATTGAAGGTTAGGCTTACCACTTGGGCTCAGGGTTATGGGTCGAGGTTAGCACTTCGGATTAGGTTAGAGTTAAGGTCAGGATACATTAGAATCTATTGCACGAATCGATACCTAAATCAAGTCAATGATTAGTGCCTAGAGAAAGACGTTAATTGTTTTGCAAATCGGCTACGTCAGTGATTTATAAAATGTTTCTAGGTGAAAGTATTTTTTTTGGCCGGAACAAAACTGCTCGTTCCATGAAATGATTAATTCTGACAACACAGAAAGAGGAAGCCTTAAGCTAACACGCTGCTCATGCCTGAAAAAAAAGCGCATAAAACGAAAATTTATCAGCAAAAGAACACTGAAATACAAAGCAAAACTTACATTTGAGCTGAAGTTTTCTTCTTCCTAACCTGTGATCAGGCGTTCTTTGTCTTTTTTTCTTCGCGGCGGCCTCGATCCTATCACAATTCAAAGCAATCATCTGCTAGGAAATCCACCATACACACTCACGGAACGCTTGCTTGCCAATTTAACCGACCTGCGTTCTTTTTTGGCCCGTAGAAACGGCTTTGAATCTGTTTAAATAAACTTTTCACCTAACACAGGTCAAATCCAAGGACTTTGCTGCCTGGCCGCCTTTCTCACCAGTTCCGGCTGTGTTTGAGTCACATTGTAAGTCACACACACACACACACACAGTAGTCACGGTGCTGGCTTTACGTATTAAAAGATTATTATGGGATATCCCAGAAATTTTGGCAGCGAAGGATGCTAGATGGCTGAATTTCAAGAAAATGATAAGAGTCTAGAAAAGAGTTCTAGTTTCCAAAACTGACACACGCCGAAGTTTAGCAAATGAGCCCTAAGTCCACGACAAATGCTTTGCTTTGGAAGAAGAGTTTCTAGACTCTACTGCCTGGCTCATTTGCTCCTCGATCAATGGCTAAGTTAAGCCATAATCTCGGAACAAAAACTTACCTCTTTTCTTTGAGGCATGCTGGTGACTTATAGAGGGTCAAAGGCTTAATGATGCCAAATCTCCTACCAGGCGGGCGCAAAATATTCCTCGAATAAGCTTCGGATATCGGTGGAAATAACGAGCAAGCTCTGCTTGATTAACAGGTAAGCTCTGAATAATCGATGCTTTGCACGCCAAAAGCTGACGTCACAATAGAGAGAGTATTTGTGGTGAATAGTAGGAGACATTTTTCTATCTTTGTGATTTAATTAAGGATTAGAAGAAAAGAACACAAATTCAGAGGGCATCTTTGCCATTTGCCGTAAACGCCATGCTTAAACTCACTGATAGCCTAGCGAGTGAAAACGGCAATTCAATTACAAAGACATGAAGATAGATCTTTTCTATGCTATTTTCCTTTGACTTAAAAGACAGTCAAGATTTTGTGGGATTTGATTTTGACTTCATACAATAAAAAAGTCTGCCTGTTTGCTGCTCAACAAATTAATTGTGCTTAAGGTTTCTTTTGTTGTTTATTCAACAATACATCTACAAAAAATGCCGCTTGGAAAACTGAGGGGTTTTTTGCATACGTTATTTCTCGAAAATGAAGAGCAAGCCAGCGAAAGAAATTACGGGGCAATGTTTTTCAACTGAAATGAAGGCCGCATGCAAAAATTCAGCTAATTTGGAGTGAGAGTTGGAGCGAGAGTAACAGAAAAAAACAAAAACGTCACTTATGCCCTTTTATCACTAGCTGTAAGATCCCAGGGCGTTGATTAATGTTTAGCTGGTGTTGATTAGTGTGTAGGTAGTGTTTCTCTTCATATTGATTAGTATTTCTTGTAGCCTGTTCATTAGTATTTTATTGTTTTTGTTTTCACACTTTCGCTCCTAGTTTTTTACTGTTCATCACAATTTACACCTTTAGTTAAGTCTCGTCGTGTTGTGCATGTAATTACTATGTTAGTATATATAAGGCTTAGTTTTGTTGTTTTTGCTGGCTCTTGGAGCTAGCTTTTGGAGCAGTTTTCTTTGCAGTCGCGCTACGCGCAGTTTAATGTAGTTTTCCGTGGCCGTTACAATTTTCTACGGATTAAAGTGTGCATCACTGTAAATACACCTGTCAAGTTGAAAACGTTTGTCTGCAGTTATATCGTTGAAAATTGAACGTTTCGCCGTTCCAGCATGGATGCTCCGCCTTTGAATGCCACAGCGCCCGGCCCGCGACGTAAGTCTACTCGGGTGAGGAGGCCTAACGTTACTTTGGACTTAGAAGGAGTTTATTTGGAAAGGCTTCGTAGCAAGAAGGACGCAAGATCAGGTTTCGCCTCTTACGTCTCCGCTAGAGTAAGAGAGATCACAGACTTGCTCTCCAATAAACGGAATCTTCAGGCTGTAAATGAGAAGCTAGCTCACGCAATTAAGGCTTTTGATAATTCCAGAAATGCTCATTACGAATATTAGTTTGAAGTTAGAGATGAGAAAGGTAGTGCGGAATGTGACAAGTATCTGGCGAAACACATGGATTTCAGCATCTTCTGCCGAAGGGTGAGCAATTGGATTGCCGTTGCTGAAGATAAACTTTTGTCTGTTGCACCTGAAGTGGATGCGAACATAAAACCAGAGGACTCGGTTAGCAATGTTGTGTTTGTCTACCTCGAAACACTCGAGGCATTCGAAACAGTCAGGTTGCGTGAATTCTCGTGGCAGCCACTTGGCATCCGTCGAGGCCGTGAGGACGAAAGAAGCGGCGAGGTTTGCGGAATTGGAAGCGGAGAAGGTCATGCTTGATAAACGCCAGGCCTTAGAAGAAAGGAAATTTTGTCTCAGCCAAGAAGAGCCACTTCTCAACCTAGAAGCTGAAATAGCCAAAAGTGTAGCAAAGGGTCAAGCTTTAGCAGTGATGGTGACTCCATCTTTTCAACCACCTCAGCATCCCTTCAAATTGGAGTTTAAAAGTGAGGATGATGGTGGCTCATCTGTATTGAACAATCCAAACTACTGAGAACGTCAGAGCGAACACGTGCGTTTTTACCCTTGTAACGAAGTTCTTGTGTGAACGCCCCGCGAGTCTCAGAAAGTGCGGCAAATGAAGCAGATCATCCTAACTCTCGTGATGATTTCCAACAGGAAACAGCATCGACAGCAGACCGCCTTACAGGTTCAGCAGAATCAGATTGTTGAATTGCTGGCTGTCAATCAGAATAAAAGCAAACTTCCTCAGCGTCGTGTGCCCATCTTTGATGGGAACCCTGTGGACTATCGTAGCTTTGTTCTGGCCTTTGAGAGTCTGATAGAGTCTCGCACCAAAAGTAGTATGGAAAGGCTTTAATTCCTCGAGCAGTATACTGCTGGAGACGTTAAGGAACTGATACGGTCTTGCCACAATTTCCCTCCAGATGAAGGTTATGAAGAGGCTCGTAGACTTCTTAAAAGAAAGTTTGGAGATGACTACCGGATCGCCTCAGCATATGAATTCAAAGCGTTGAGTTGGCCTCCCATAAAGCCAGAAGATGGCTCAGCTCTTAGCAAGTTTGCGTTTTTCCTCTCAAGCTGTAAACATGCCTTGGCGAGCCAGTACGCATCGAAGTTTGACCAGCCAGGCAATATCCAGAAGTTGACTTTCAAACTGCCGTTTAGGATGAGAGAGAGATGGCGCCGCCATGTTGATTGCATTATGGAGTTGCAGTCAAGGCCAGTGAATTTTAGTGACCTTGTTGCCTTTGTTGATCAAGAAGCAAGGATCGCCACAAACCCAGTCTTTGGGGACATCTCAGACAAGACTCAGCAGTCAAGCTCTGATTTTTTTCAGATTGCGAAGAGCGCCTCAAACATCTCCTGGTTTCAAACCACCCAAGCCAAAGTCATCCACATTTGCTACCCAGTTGCAGAGCAGTGGAGATCAAAATTCTTGTGCAGATGTTGCTTCCGCGAACGTCCAACCTAGTTTGTGCCTATTTTGCCAAAAGAACCACGCCTTAGAAGACTGCCATTTGCTTAGATGGAAACCATACCAAGAGCGTATCAAGTTCTTAGCATCTAAGAGGCTTTGCTTTGGCTGCCTGTCTGACAAGCATGTGGCAAGATTTTGTCCTGAAAGAAAGGCCTGCAAATTTCCTAACTGTACTCGCAAGCATCCCACAGTCCTCCACACGTCGAGTAATCGCGATAAGTGCTCAGTGGATGTGGGTGTCGGTACCGAGAACAGCACTGAAGCCTGTGTTGAATGGAATGGTAAATTCAGACAAGTGTCTAAATGGTCTTAATCAGGAAGCCCGTCGTAGGACTGCTATGGCTGTTATTCCTGTCAAGGTCCGCTCAAAGGAAAACTACAAGTCGGTTATCACCTACGCATTTTTGGACAATGGAAGCAGTGCTACCTTCTGTACTGAATCGTTAATGAAGCAACTTGGGGTTGACGGTGCAAAGGTGAAGATTTCTCTTTCCACTTTGGAGAAGAAAAACAGTCGAGTTGACAGTTACCTGATTCGTGACCTAGTTGTGTCTGACCTTGACGAGAACGATTTTGTGGCCAGGCTTCCTCAAGAAAAAATCCAGAAGTGTTTGTCAGCAATCAAGCACACCTTGTCACATAAAAAAATAACATTGAAGGAGCTTCAGTCGCTCATTGGTTTACTGAATTTCGCATGCTGTGCTATTATACCTGGTCGAGTTTTTCTCCGCTGCCTAATTAACATTACAATTGGGGTTAAGTGTCCTAACCACTACATCTGCATTACTCAGGATGTCCAAAAGGATTTGGCAGTTTGGAAAACATTTTTTCAATCCCATAATGGCAAATCCATGTTCCTTGAGGACGTCTGGTACTCTTCGTCCCACCTTAAATTTTACAACGATGCTGCTCAATCATTGGGCTTTGGTATCGTGTTTGGCAGGAAATGGGCATACGGCAAGTGGCCTAGTGATTGGACTCATGAGAACATTGCCTTCCTGGAACTTTTTCCCATAGTCCTCGAGGTGCGGATGTGGGGAGATTCTTTGGCCAATAAACCGATTTTGTTCTTTACAGATAATGACAGTGTTGTGCATGTGATTAATAAGCAAACCTCTAAAAATAAGGAATTGCTCTGTCTTCTCCATCAACTAGTTCTGATATGTCTCCAGCACAATATTCTGTTTAGGGCTAGACACATTCAGGGCAACAAAAATGTCCTTGCTGACAGCCTGTCTCGTTTACACATGAGGCGATTCAAAACATTGGCCCCCGATGTCGAGGAGGGTCCAACCATTGTGCCACCACCCCTCCTTCCGCAGAACTGGGAGAAATCCCGAGCTCTTTGTTACGAGGATCCATCAGTATCTCCTCTCTACATACCTACCAGAGGCCTTGGTTTATTTTTAAACAATTTTTATCCCAGCAGCTTGGAAATTCCAATTTGTCTCTCCCAGTTAGCGTCCATAATTTAGCCCTATTCATAGCTCATTTAGCCAAATCCAAATATTCGGCATCCACGGTGTTCACCTACATCTCTGCTATTGGTTATGTTCATCGGCTGGGCTCTTTTCCTGACCTGACCCAATCCCCCAGAGTGAAACTTGCCTTAAAAGGCTACTGTAAACTAAATCCATCCGTTGCAGACTCAAGACTCCCCATTACATTGCCTTTATTGGAACGAATCGTTAACGCCTTTTCTAGCACCATATTAGGTGATTACCATAGGAAGTTAATGAAAGCCATGTGTGCCTTAGCATTCTTTGCAGCCCTTCGAGTAGGTGAAATTACGTTTCATAGCGGTCAGTCCTCCAAGAATGTTATTCAACTGAACCAAATTACCTTCTTGGCATCCAATAATGGTGAGACCAGTGCCATTGAACTAACCATGAGATTCTTCAGGCACAGCAATCCCACTCAACCTGATGAGATTTTACTTCACAAATCACAACTGATATGTCCGGTTACTACTATCGCTGAGTATCTATGCATTAGAGGGCACCTTTCTGGTCCCTTATTTTGTTGGCCCGAAAACTCCCCAGTCCGCAGATCACAATTTGTTGATTCCCTTAATCAGGCTCTCTCCTTTTGCAATCTTGAAACTGATCAGTACAAAACTCGCAGCTTCCGAATCGGGGCTGCCTCGTGGGTCACCGCTCTAGGTTTTTCTGATTCGCAGATTAGACGCTTTGGTCATTGGAAGACTAACACTTTCCTAGGGTACATAAGGACCCCATCGCTATAATCAGTAGGCCACTAGCCAAAACTTTAAGGGACATCTTTCAGTAATCTGTTAGATTCCTATCTTCCTGCGTTGCCATGCAACAAGTTTGAGCATTAGCCACTCTTATTTCTACCTTGTTAACATTATTTTACTTATCACTGAGTTTGCGCAGGGGCCAATCTCATTAATTCAAGCCTAAGTGTTGTTTTATTCAGTACGTAATTTTAGTATTCAATGAGTTTGAGCAGGGGCCAATCTCATTCATTAAAGCCTTAGTTGTTTCATTAGTATTCAGCGAGATTGAGCAGCGGCTAATCCCATTCATGTCACGTATCTTTAGTATTCAGTGAGTTTGAGCAGGGGCCAATCTCATTGCTTGAAGCCTTACTGTTGTGTTGTTCAGTTTAGTATCCTTGGTATTCCGAGAGTTTGTGCAGGGGCCAATCTCATTGATTAAAACCTTTAGTGTCTTTTCCCATAGTTTCCTATCTGTGACACACGTTGAAATTGTTAGCAGGAGCCAGTCTTATTTTAGTCTTGGCTCCTCCGTTCGCTTTATCTTCCTGTATGTTGTTTATAGCCTTTTTGTGTGCACTGCGTGGGGCTCGGGTGAGGTGGCCCGGTTTCATTTTGCTTCCGGGCTGTGGTGGTTTTCACCCTCACCTTTGCTGAGAACGAGGTTGTTTAAAGGGTTAGCTCTTCCTTAGGTATGAGTGATTGGCAAATAAATGCTGTACACTTTATTGATTTAATAAATGGCCACTCACGTGGCCAAAAGTTTGCCAATTCAGATGTTATCTTTTTACCCGCTTCCTCCGTTCCCATCAAACCAGCCTCGGCCTACGCAGTGCTCATGTACGGCTTTGTTAATAACATATGTCATAAAGAGATTTATTTTACCCAGTAAAATAAATGGTTTTATGATGCTTGTTATGACTTCATTCTCACTTCCGCCTGAGGGACTTTCGGTACTACGCACGGTTATGACGTCACATTCCTCGATGCGCTTTCTCTCCCTACACGTTGATTGAAGAAAGCATCTTGCTAAACTTCCATCCCCTCCTCCACCCTGTTTCCTCCGGTACATATAGTCTCATTCTCGGGTTTGCCAGCGGTTTTCACCCTCACCAAAATTCGGATAAGCAGGATAAAATTCAACTTTCGGCAAAGTTTAAAAACATTCTGTACATGGGGTTCAGAGCCACCTGAAATTGTCAAAAATTTAAGGTGACTGAACCCCATGTACAGAATTTTTTGAACTTTGCCAAAAGTTGCAGTTTATCCTGCTTAATAAGATTCTATAGTGAGAAAAATTTCACCAAGTTGTTTTTGAAATATAAGCGCTGAAAGCTGAAATTAAGGGTGTTTTTAGCAGGTCATAGTGTTGCTATGGTAACCTATTGTGTCACGAAAATAATACCAACATGTTCACCGGTGATTGGGCAGCTTTTTGGTACCATGATTGTAGCATCAATTGATAAAAAGTGGTAATAATTACCATCAAAATGAACCATCAAAATCTACGTCTTGGAAAGGGCGGGAAACTGTTTGAGCCACCTCAACACACTTGGATGAAAAAGCCAAAAAATTCAGTCTGCATAATCTGATGCCTAATCTGTGTCTAATCTGACAATAAGTACTTGCAAATTTGCAAATAAACTAGACGCCTTGCTGCATGTACCCAGGCAGTCGTTATACTGAGAAGTGTTCTACATTTGAAGTCGTGCGAAATTCACTCGAATGGATGTGCTCAAGCTATTCTGCCTTCGATTGCACTTTTTGGAATCGACTAAGAGCTTTTTACTCGTACACAGACCTTTAGCAAGTAAAATGAGTCAAGATCGTTACATCAGCCTATGAACGTTTCAGTCTATTTTCTTTAGCCTTTGCCATTGTTGATGTTGGTTCTTTTTTTCATTTCCCAAATGAGAGCAAATGTATAGGGACGTTCTTCTTCTTGAACCCTTAGGCACCCAGGACAAAGTAAAAAGAGAGGGGAAATATGGGGTGAGATAGAACTAAGCTTAAATAGCATCGGTTCACCAAAATTCAAAGTTAGTATGTGCTCTGTGAGGGACAGGCTTATCTGTTTACTTACCAAATACAAAGCAAAGATGAGAAAGGAAGAGCAAGATTCTGGCATTGTATGCAATGATGAAACAGAAATAGAGATGGCACTGTCTGAAATCATAGAAAAAGTACTGGCAGCTGATTTAGAAAGGAAGAAGAATTCAAATACCCTTACTAAAAAGAACGAAAATGATAAGGCCTCTGCAGAAAAAAGTAGATTAAAAGCTATGGAGCCCCTAAGGCAAATGAGAAAGAGGAATGCGGATACAAGTTGCAATGAAGTTACTAAACCAAAACCAGAAGTATTATGCATCAATCAATACCAGTGGTGCCTATCCCCCCAGCAACCATGGGGCATTTGCTCATGTTGCAAGTCCTAGGGTGAGGCATTCACAATTTTATTTGGGCCCAGAGGCTGGGCATTAGCATACTTCGGGTGACCCCTGGGCATTTGACACATGTTTTTGAAAGATTAACAAGTTTAACCGGAAGGACGGTATTGTTCACAGCCATTTCAAAGTGGCTATGAGCCATTCACCTTGGAAAATGGATTGTCTGTAAACAGAGACAATTTTGAAGCCACTGACTTGAGTGTACCAGCATTAAAAAGTTATTGGTGATCCTTGCCCGGGAAAGTTATAAAGAAAGTATGACTTCTTGCGTGATCAGCAAAGCAAGGTTAAACGGATTCTCATTTTCATTCATTTTTTTTTCATTCTATATTTTCTCAAGCAATATTAGTGAGTCTTTCTTTCTTGGTTACCTTTAGAGTCATAATAGCACAAGGACAACACTGTGTCTTGTCCCCACCACCAAAGTTAAGCCTTGTTTGGTGGGGTTCATACTTGGATAGGTTATAGGAATAGCCCATGTTGTAATAATTCCTTTTTTTAATTTCTTTTCCTTTCCAGTGATATTAGTAACTGCTGAACTTACAGTCTTGTGTGATGTCTTTTTATTTATCAACTATTCTGTTCGAATTGTTTGGCATGTCTGCCTATACTTTTAATACTGTATCAAGCAGACACCTTCAGGGAAATTAGCTGTTTACAGTATTGTGCAAATGCAATGCAAACATATTCACTGACACTCGTGGCTTTCTTGGCATTTCAACGAACAAATATTGCATCTCCAATTAAAGCAAATTTTCCACGTGCGAATTTTTGAATCACAATTTGAGAGAAAATTGGCTCTGTTTGATGAATGAGTTCACACATTTCAGTGAAATAATTTCAGTCTGTATTTTTTCTGGAAAATTCCTAAGCATTTTCTGGATTATAATTCACCCAGTTCAATTTGCTGTGATGATTCTTTTCTGATATCATTCTGCAATGTGTAAGCTTTACGACAAACTCTTGCCTGTTAAGGGAAGGTACATTTTTTTGGGGGAGAGGGACAGCTGAGGAATTCTGATATTTTTTTTTTCAAAAAAGTGTTGGCCCTTCCTTGTGGTTTAATAAAACAATACTGGACCCCTACCTTTAGGTGACTGACAAAGTGTGATGCTCCCCTCGTTGCTACATGGTATCTTCCATGCAATAGAAACCTCAGAACATTTCACTTATGAAGGCAAAATGAATATGTGACCCTCCACGGGAAAACAGGGATAAAGGTGTTAGCACGCTCACAACACGCTTACACAGCATGCTTAGTGTGTCCTAAGACACGCTTTATGCGTATATTTAATTCGTAGAACAATGAAGGACACACAATGCTTTGTTTGGAAGATGTTAACACGCTTAACCTTTTGTTTTGATTAGCGTGCTAACTGTAACATGCTTTAAATGGTGTGCGAGTTAGCAGGCTAGAACACGCTAGAGCAAATTAAAAAGAAACGTGGCAGAAAATTTGCGATCTCTCTCGCCGAAAACGTTGCAATTTTATTGACAACACTCTAAAGTGGCGACAATTAATCTCATAGCGTTTTTAAAAGCGACAAAGAACGGGAGAAAAACTAGTCGGCAACCGCGTTGGATGACGAAGAGACAGCATCTGAATAACATCAAACACAGGCATAACATTTTAAAAACTGATCACCTTCCTTGTTGGAATCGTGGTATTCTTGAAGTAAAAGTATTTCTTATGACCTTCGAGTTTCTTTTGCTCCGGTGTCAAGATGATAATCCACGGTTGACCGCGGTTGTCACATTCTTTGCACACGCGAATTCTGAAATAAAAACCTATGATGGGATGTAAACAAAGATATTATGGGATGTAAAGATTTTTTTGTAGCTATGACTACGGATAAACAACAAATACGTCTGTGAGTCTTACAGTTTATGATCTTATGCTTTATCGCGACTAAACATGGATTGCTCTAGAGCAGTTTCATATTTGCGTGTTGTGAAGAAAGATGTTGATAGTTTTGATAAAGTTGCCGAGTTATACTTTGGAGCGCGAGATAATGCCAATGATGAAGAGGCCTACGACTCACCTTGGGACGAGGACGACAGTTCAGAGAGCGGCGAAGAATCTAACGAGGAAGAGGATTCGTTGTGTATTACAAGCCTGGAATCGGACTTATCGGAGAAAGCAAAAGTAACTGCATTCGTCTCAACTACGTGCAACTGCAAATTCAGCCATAAGTGGCTATAGTGGAGATTTTGACCCAAATAGTCTTAATTAGAATTGTTATACTTGCTAGCTTTTCCCCTAGGTATTTGTTTGATTTCAACAGTTATAAGTGGTTATAGTAGGGATTTTGACAAAAGTATTCTTGAGTAGATTTGTAATACTCGCTAGCTTTTTCAGTAGATGATTATATTCTTGATGTAACTAGTTGTAAGTGGCTGAACATTGTTGCCATTTCCATTAAATTCAACTACTTAATTAGCTTTAATTATGAGTAAGCTTTTGGTTCGTGTAAGTTCCCTTGTTTATTAATTCTTCCGTAAATTAATTTGTATGTATTTTTTGTTTTCGCGGACTTAAACGGGAAAGTCGACAGTCTATAGCTTCGTTCCTCAAATAAACACTTCCGATGCAGACCCTGGGGTCAGTTCGCCAAATACCAATTTACCCGGACTGATAGTCGGTTCACCTGTACTGTTAGCTCCATGCTGAGTGGATTAAAGAACGAGAAATAGGCATGTTTTGAGTAAGTTCGCTCGTTTCAGTTCGGGCGAAACGACCAGTTACCACCTATACGTGGTAGTTGGCGGCGATAAAGAATTGATAAATTTGAATCCAAATTCGGACGACGGGTAAGGGCAGTACGTACAGGTAATAGACCATTGCAAGCTAGTTCCAGTCCAATATCTATTCGGTATTGACAAAACGCGTCGAAGTCATCAACTAAAGTTTGTAGCCATGTAAGCCATGTAAGCCAGCAAAGTGAATCTTCGCATTAAACCATACTACAGGAATTTGTTTGAAATATCGTGAAGAAGATTGTCAACGAATAATCCCGATATTTATTGCTCAATGTTTTCTTTTAAAACTAAACGGTCGCGGGAATGGTGCTTCTTCACACCGAAGCACGTTGTTGCGAACACAGGTCAAACACCGAGTTCAACAATCACGCTAACATTACAAGTGAAATCTTGCCCTCAGTCGAAGCTACAGCAAAGAACCATCATTACAAACCCGGTGAAGTTTCAACGGTAAGTGATATTGTCTCAATCGAAATGCAATTGCAATTTTCGGCAATGTTCTCTTCGTTCTCAAAAACTTTTTGAAGACGCTAGCAAAATAGTTTTTTTCATAAAAATTAATAATGCACGCTTTCAGCGTGCTGTGCTATTTCGCACACTAAAGCGTGTTCTCGCACGATATCTTTTGTTTTTGAAGTTTAACGCGCTTTTTTGTTTCACTACATTGTTAGTGTGAGCATGCTGTATTGTTCTTCGTGTGTCCAACGAAACAAAAGAGCTTGCATAATGAAGTGTGCTCCTGAACACGCTTTAAGCGTGCTAAAGCCAAATTCTTTTGTTTTAAAGTGGAAGCGTGATGTGAGCGTGCTATCACCTTTATCCCTGTTTTCCCGTGGAGGGTCACATATAGATAAGTCCTGATATTGAATGTGTGCAAGCTGAAACAAGACAATACAAACAATCAGTGGGGGATATTTACATTTTATAGCTGAAGTTTGAATATGCAAGTATAAATAATGTGTATAATAAAAGATTCCTTCTCTGACTAGCTGGCATTGTTGTTGGTTATTTTAATAGAAAGGTTTGTTTGTTGTACAGCATGCAAAATCTGATTCCTACATTTCTGGATTCAGTTAAAGGCAGACTGGCTACTGTTGGGAAAAGGAACTTCTCACACATAATCAAAGGATCATTAAAAACTTACCTTTGAGTGATGAAGTGTGTGGACGAAGAGCATCAAGTGTTGTTGCATTGGACGTAAAACTCTGATTTGTAATGTATACACAATGTCTTGCACTGCTGAAACACCAAGTTATTGTGAAAAGAATTGTTTTGTTGGAAAGTGCCAGAAGTGTCATGGTAATTACTGTCAACAAAAAAAGCTCCGGTTCTTTCCCTTTATTGAAACTGGCAGGACAATCTTCTCTGTCCTCCTTCTTGAAAGTTAAAACCAAGTCTCCAGTTTGACATGTGGAAACAAATGCAAGAAAAGACAAATCTCCACTTCACCATGCTTCAAGCCCATCAAGCAGTTTGACTAAAAAATGTGCTTCGACATTCACTTCGGCACCTGTTTCAGGAAAGAAATTGAGAAAATTATCTGTGGCAACAGCAAATTGCTGGGTAACAAACTTAGCAGCACAAATGGCACGGGAGTGGCTTGTCATCAATGAAGACAACACAGGTCATGTAGTCATGTAGTTTCAATTGTACAGTGTGTAAAACCTATGCAGACAACTGAGGCATGAAAATTCTTTTAGTGGATTAGGCATTATGGGATCCGCAAACCTGCGCTTGAGCAATGGCAAGGACCATGCTCAAGGCGAGCCACATAAGAGGGCATTAGACCTGCATCTAAAGGAAGAGAAAGGTCAGATTGCCACAGAAAGAGCAAAGGCCATGCAAGCTGCTTTATGTTAATTATTATCATAGTTTTATATATTTATTTACATAGTGTAAATATGCAATTCAACTTTATAAGCTGTAAGTTTTTAAATATAAACTATTCTCATCGGGGGAATACACACACAAAAGCCAAAATAAGCCACTACACGCTCCCTAGATTCCCAGCATGACCCAGAGGAATGCATGGCATTCTCACAACCCTTTCCGCCCTTATTTAAGAGCAGTTACTTGTTTATTCAGTCATTTCTAGCAAAGTTTAAGGTCTCTAGACCCGTGCTAGGAGATTTTGCCCTACTCTCCTCCCTGCAGCGATGGAATATGTTCTCTCATGGCCTACTGACTCGCAAAGCCTTGGGCCGATTCTCCCCATATCTCAGTGCATCTGGGTTCATTTCGCTTTGTGTGTGTGTGGGCCTGGTGAGAATATATTACTATCTATCTCTATCTTGTCTAGCTTTAAATACTACTGGGCAACAACTTATCACATCTGGCATCGCCAACATGCAAGGCAGTGACACCATGCTAAAATTGAAGCTTGAAGAAAAATATGGAGTGCACATCTGCATAGCATATCAAAATCACATGACCTGCAATGTTTTTATCACCCATATTGCCGAAGTATTAGCGTTACAGATCACTTGTATTGACCAGTAGCAATACAGAGTTCCCATCAATTCGTACAACATTTACCAGGCAACTTTGTGTCGTTATAGTTGGTATGTCACGTAGTAGAATTCCTACATAGATTAACTACTAGGGACCTTAAGCATCGACGACGAATGGGAGGACGACAACGACCGGAAGTCAGTTAGTGACAATTTCATGGAACTGCGCATGCCCATTTTTGACAGGCTGTCGACATGTAGTAGTCGACGACGGAATTTGTAGTGTGAAGGTGTTTACTGGAAAACGTAAGTAATTACGTCCGTATAAAATGGCAAAACCTCAGGGTTTGGCAGATGCTAGGTTTATATTTATGAATTTCATTCCTTGCAGATATTCAAAACTACTTTTTACCAGAACTTGTGGTCTCTAACCAAAGTTTATGAATGCGTAACTGACCTTACATCTCTTCTAGGAAATTCAACATGGCTGGCACAAGAGAGACTGCAATTGAAGTGTGAGTATCATGGCTTTAAAGGTGCAATTAATTGGTACTTTGCGATAAATTTTCATCTCATTACATTTTTTTTCGGTTTGAAGTTGCCAAAGTTCAGGTCTAACATTCCATTTTTCTGTGATTATATCACGCCGGGTCAGCTGTTGCGAAAAAAGGTCCATTTAGTGACCACTGTCAAGTTCGCATTGTACAGCGGTATTATGCACATGTAAGTGAATATGGCGACCAATATGTCGGTTTCGGCGTGTTCTTTGTCGGTCGAGGAAGTCTTACAGGAAGTATGGA
>CM042749.1:26579113-26604575 GCA_022496165.2 Catalaphyllia jardinei
CACATTGGGAGCAAGGTCAAATTATTGAGTTCATATTTTCCCGTGCAATGAAGTTATGTGATATATATATGAAATAATTCATATTTGAACTGCGGTTATAGATGCGGTCATGGGTTCGAATCCCGTTGAAGCCCTGATTTTTTTTTTCAGGCTTCTTCTTTCCAATTGCTTAAATTGGAAAATTTACTGCGAGGATCATACTTCACTTGTAATTTTCTAAGTTCAAAAAGTACTTGCTTTTCTCTCCGTGTTCATACCAATTCGCTCTTGACCGAATTATTGCTCCTTGAACCATATACTCATGATGTCGATTGTATTCAATTTCAAGGATTTCCAACTCATTTAAATTTTCTGGAGTTGGGTGTGCGTCACAGTCTGCTATACATTTATTGATTTTTTCCTGTAGTGCTGAAGTTTCTCCCTTCTATTTCTAGCCTTCTGTTTACTATAGTTAATTGTTTCATAGCGGATTTTGTACTTAATAAAGTCCCAAAGAATTCTGGGGTCTTGAAAATCTTTTCCTTCTTCTAACCAAACACTACATTTATCAGTAACTAGTTTTATATAGTCATTATCTTCTAAAAGACTGGAGTTAAATTTCCAAAAAGAGGGGCCCTGTCCTGTTTCTTCAATTCCACTTTATGTGTAATGTGATAGCGGAATAGTCAGTCCTTATTGCGGGAATGATATCTACATTCTCTACTTCTTCCTGAATAGTACTATCGATTAACCAAAAATCCAAGCAACCCTGCACTACTGGGTTTTTTTGTCTCCATGTAAAGCGTCTAACATCCGGATTTCTGGTTCTGTATATATCAATCAAATCAAAAGATGAACAGAAGTCCTCAATATTTTTACAAGACTCTTTTATAAAAGGTTTGCCTCCGGTCCCGTCCAAATCAGCATCAAGAATAACATTGAAATCGCCTCCGATAATCACATCACAGTTCTCATCCAGTTCTAATTCATCAAGTTCTTTTTGAATTTCTTGGAAAATGGAAAATAGAAAAAAGATGCAAATTGGCGTGACTTGTTTGCCGCAGTATAACTTTGTTTTAAGATCTCTAGGTGGTTTTTGAGGTGGAGAAGAAAGCTTTCAAAAGATAGCTTACCGTCCCATGAGCTTGTAGCGAAAATGTGATATCTGGTGAGGAGGAGACTGACATTTAGTGCCTGCTTGTTTTTGATGTTGTTATGATATCCACAGAGGATGACACATTCTGTCAAAGTGATAACTTGTTTAAATTTCAGGAGCCACCAGCTGGTGAATTCTTGCCAAAAAAAATGCTAGATTCAGTACAGTGGAAAAGCAAGTGGTTGATTGTTTGTTTTTCAGTTTCACATAATGAGCAAGTGTCACTTTCAGTGATTCAAGCTCAAAAAAGGCTTGACTTAGTTGATAAAATATGGTGAGTGATGTTGTACTGGAAGGCAATTAGATTAGAATCTTTGGTTATCAAGAATGGGAATGTATACACTTTGTGGATATTTTCTTTGGTGAAACACTGATTTAAGATTCTGTTCTCTGATGTAGGTGGTCTACAGTACTGTCCAAAAGTAATGCAAGCGATAATCACTGAATATCGCGCTTTGTTCCCGTGATTTATCGCCAACAAATCAGCAAGATATTGCTCAAATCGGCCAGCCTCAAAACGATAAATGAGCGATAAATCGTCGCGATCTTCTTGATATATCGCTGTGAATTCGTTCGAGCGAGAAATCGCTGCCATGATATTTCGTAAAGCAAAACGATATGTCGCAGCGATATGTATCAAAATGAAGACAAGCTCCCTGTAATGATTTTGTATGATGGTAATGAACACAGTCGAGCAAATAACTGAATATAAGCTTACTTTTGGTAGGGCTTCCGTATAAATTTAACTGAAATATTTTTGTGAATCGAAGCTACAATTGACTTATCTAAAGTCTAAATAAACTTATCTCATTACACTCCTGCCACTGAGACTGTGAAGGTGATTCCACAACCCAAAAGCACCGCATTTTCTCTTTTGTTTTGTTGTTGGAGCCGAGAGAGCGGCAAAGTCAAACTTGCTTGCCGTGAGACAATTTCACGTGTGGGTAAACAAACACAAAGTTTCGCAATTAAACCCCAGTATGTGCACGGTGAAGCGGCAGTTATGCTACCATAGCAACAGCATTTAGTTATAGCGTGTCATTCACTCAGTGCGAAGAGTGAGCCAAGAGGTTATTTGTCATTCGCTTTAAAACAATCTTGAGGTTATCATGGCTAAAGTTACGTATTATACAAGAAATCGAATAGAGCTCCTACAGAAACAAGGTCTTCACCCCGCGAAATCTTCAGGTTATTAAAAACCAAAGGTTTAGCTGTCAGTCCTAATAGTGTTGTTCGCATTAGCAAGAGACTGAAAACCACCAGCTCTGTGGCAAATCTACCGCACTCTGGCAGACCAGGGAAGATATTTGATGGAGCAAAAGTTTTCATCGATCGGCAGATGCGAAAAGATGACGACATGACGAGTTGCAGAATCAAGGAAAAGCTAGCTAAACGTGGGATAGATGTGAGTTCGTCAACTGTACGAAGAGCTCAAACGCAACTCGGCTGGACTTTACACCGGATTGGTTACTGTCAGCCCATTCAGGATGTGAACAAAACGAAGCGGTCAGAGTTTGCGCAAAGAGTCCTGGAAAGTGAAGACACCTTCCACAACATAATTTTCAGTGACGAAAGCTCTATCTCGCTTACGCAGTATCGCCGCACCAGCTACAGAAAGGTAAACAAGGCAGCAAAGCGAAAGCCCAAACCCAAGCATCCGCTGAAAGTACATGTCTGGGCAGCAATCAGCAAACATGGTGCTACAAAGGTTTGCATCTTTGATGGCATCATGGATGCTGATCTCTTCTGCAACATCCTAGAGTCGACACTTGTTCCGTTTGTGCGAGAGAAGCTTCCAGATCACCGGTTTGTCCAGGATAACGACCCGAAGCACACGTCCAGACGAGCGAAAGCCTTCTACGAGGAGAAAAACATCAACTGGTGGTGTACTCCCCCAGAAAGTCCTGACCTAAATCCCACTGAGTGGCATGAGCTCAAGTTTAACTTAGAATCAAAAGTCAAGCCATGTAATAAACAGGAACTTGTGGATGGAATCAAGAAGTTCTGGGAGAGGAAGGTGACTGCCGAGAAGTGTGTCAAGTACATCAATCACGTCCTGTACAAGGCGATTCCAGCTATTATAGAGTCTGGAGGAGCTGCAACAAAATTTTGAAACAGCTTTTTCGGGAGCCACTGTGCCCTGCTTCGTTGAGGTGGATTCGATATTGCACTGCAGGTCGCTATAAACAGCTCTTTTAGGAGCCACCAAATGTTACAAAAGTCAATGACCAACAAGAATCAAGGTCTCCGCTGTTTTTCATTTGTGAGTTAACAGCAGAAGTGTGTCACCCAAATTTATAGTTTTGTATGGAGGTGACACAAACATCTTATCATGAAGTTTGTGATTATCTGACATTCTCAATAAGTGAAGTCAACAGTCTGCGGACTGCAACTTTGTTATTTGTGAATAGCGGTGTCACGCCATGCAAAAAAACTCCAAACATATTTGAATGAATAAAATAATCGGAAATGTCATGGTCATCAACTACAGTTACAGTGATTGTTACTAGTTATAACATTATTAACTGGCTTGGCATGTGAAATTGGGATACATCGAGAGATTTTAGAAATAAATACAAACAATTTGTAAGACTGGTTGCTTCATTTCACGTGTTGCCATGCCAATCAACACTAAAATGTTGCCTGGAGATTGGATCCCAATTACTCGCACAGCAAGTTGCTGTTTTTACCGTGCAGTCAGAGAACCTGATAGAGATACACATAACATTGTCCTTTTGCGACTTTTGATCACCCTGCCCACCTAAACCTCTGCAGTTAAACAGTTTTCCTCTTTGGTATGAAACTTGTTGCAGTGTTATTGACGAGCTTTCAAGCGAGTTGTTTTGATGAAACCTGGGCAGGTACATTTGATCGATTTGACATGTTTTAGCTAAAAAGTTCTATTTAATATGATTGTATCTCCTTCAAGGAAGACACTATCTCAATAAGTATCTTTGCAGTTTAGATGATTCTTCACTACTGTAAATGGTCTTTGAAGAAGTGCACATTTGTCTTACGGAGAATCGACAATATCTCTCTGAGCAGAAAGAATGTATTGCTATTACAGCTAGTGAAAATGATATATCGCGACACAAGTAAGATATATCGCTAAGAGGGAATGATATATTGCTAAGCAAGTACGATATATCGCTACACAAGAAAGATATACATGTATCGCTAACCGAAACGATATATCGCAATGTGTAAACGATATCTCGCTGACAGCAAGTGATATCTCGCCGGAAAAATAAAACAAAAGCTGTTACGATATATTGCTCAATATTAGTTAGCATTAAATATCGCTATGTCGCGATATTCACAATATTCGTCGATTATCCTTTGCATTACTTTTGCACAATACTGTAATTGCTTTGTTTAGAAGAAAAGAATAGGCATGCAGTTCGTGTTGATGGAGGGTTGTGGAGTGGAACAAGGGTTGAAATTACGGTATTAGAACAATTGTTTTGATTTCTTAATTGCTTTTTCCATTCTGTTCGAATGGAGGTGATGAGGCCGTAGTAAAGTGTGAAAGGAATATTAAAGTTCACTTTTTGTTTGAGTTTGTCAAAAGAGAGAAACGTGTAGTTCTCATTAAGGTGTTTAATCGCAGTGATCTGAGCCTGGAATAAAGGCTTGTTGAATACTGGCTTTCCTCCAATTAGGATACAACTATTTTTTCAGATTATTTTGTTTTGGATCTCAGAGTTTTTTGAAAATTTCTCATGGTTATATTCTTGCCAATGCTTAAGAAGTCTGTGGTAAAAGGGTGGTAGCTTATCAAGAGAGAGATACTTGACGTCATACTGACATTCTATTAGGAAAAAAAAGGCCGCCATAATCAGTAGCTGCAAATGCTGAGATAATTTTCCAAGCTGCATCGTCGTGATCAGGGTTACTGATGTTTATATTCAAGAAACTTTGATAAACAATTTTTTCGTCAAGTAGAAGAGCATTTTTCTGTTTGAATGAATGATCTGAGTCAAACATAACCGGAAATATCATTTTTTCGATGAGGACTGAACGCTAAATTAAGACACGAAACATTTCTTAAATGAGTCCATATATTCCTTTTTCAATAAACAAAGGTTTATTCAGCTACTTGACATTGTGATGCTCATTAATGCAAGTGTGGCCGCAACACTACTAGAAAAGACACCTGAAAAAAATTCAGGCACTGAGTACGGGTTAGCCCTTTATATGTGGATGTTATACTTGGCCCAAGTACAGTAATGCACTTGCATCACAGAGGTTGTGGGTTTGAATCCCACTCAGAGCCTGAATTTTTTTCAGGTCTCTGTTCTTGTAGTGTTGGGGCCGCACTTGCATGCATTAATGACCGTCATCACTCAATTGCTCCTAATGGACAAAATTATTTTCATCCTTACTATACCTGGGCCAAGTATAACGTCCACATATGAAGGGCTAACCCGCATACGACTGCTCTCATGTGGCTTTGATAGCTCAATTGGGAGAGCACTGCACTGGCATCGCAGAGGTTGTGGCTTCGAATCCCACTCAGAGCCTGAATTCTTTTCAAGTAGTGTTGGGGCCGCACTTGCATTCATTAATGACAGTCATCACTTAATTGATACTAATGGACAGAATTACTTTCTTCCTTACTATACTTGGGCCAAGTATAATATCCACATATAAAAGGCTAACCCGTACACAACCACTCTCATGTGGCTTTGATAGCTCAGTTGGGAAAGCATGTTTGGTCATGATTTATTGATTTCATGAAAGCTAAAGATCAGCCGTCATGCGGCTGTTCATTTGGTAGTGTGGAATGCGCAAGTATGGTTAAAAAATAGCTGAAATGAATGTGTTTGCCAAAAGCCTTGCAGCAGCAGCCTTCATCATGACGGATATACCGGTGAGTTGGACATTTTTAAAACAGTATTATTGTTGAAGGTTAATGTGCAAGGGAAACCTGTTAATTGAAATCAAATTCCACTGCTGTTGCTGTGCGAAGTGGCCATTCTTGGAATCGTCATTGTTTCTAGGGGAGCTAATCTTGACTTTGCCATGATTAAGGAACAGAGGACTTTACCATGCACATCGATTTGTTGGAGATATGAAACTGCTCCATAGCCTTGAGTAGGGGCATCTGAGAAGTGATGAAACTCACACTGTTGTACATCTGAGAAGTTTGGTGGTTTGAAACATCTGGGAATTTCCGATGGTACAGTTTAGGCAGTTCTCTAAGCTAGGCTTCCCATTTCTGTTTGCTAAGTTCAGGGATCTCGGTCATCCCATCTGAGGCCCTTGAGGCACAGGTCTTGCAGGATACCTTTGGCAGGTAGAATACATGGTGATACGAAACCCAGTGGATCATACATTCAAGAGATGATGGACAGAATTCCTCTTCTTGTGGCTGGTTTTTCCTTGCTAGCAATTTTGAAACTAAAGGCGTCTGGCTGAACATTCCACTGGACACCTAAGGCTCTTTCAGCTAGCACTGAATTCTTGTTGAGGTCAAGATCTTTGACCGAGTGCTATTTCTGACTCAGGAACAGAGTTGATTACTTCTCTTGAATTGGATATCCACTTTGTAAGGTGAAAGCCTCCTTTGGATAGTAGGTCATGGAATTGTTCTGCCAAACGAACAGCTTGTGTCTGTGGCAACTGAATGAAGGCAGTCATCTAGATAGAAATTTCGCTTTACAGTCTTGACTGTGGCCATGTCAAAGTCCTCTCTGTTATGGTCAGCAGTTTTCTTTAAGGCATAGTTCGCACAGCTTGGAGATGAAGCGCTGCCAAAGTGGCCCAACATTCAATATTCTTCTGGCTCTTTTTCTAGGTCGCTGCCTGTCCACCAAAGGAATCACAGATAGTTGCAGTTGCTTGGCTGAACTTGACCTTGATAGAACATTGCTTCAATGTCTGACATGAAGGCAACTGGTTCCTGTCAGAATCGTGACACCAACCAATGAGTTGGTTAGATCTGGCCCCTGCAAGAGCTGATTGTTAAGAGAAGTGCCACAATATTTTGCTGAGCAGTCAAACACAACCCAGACATTGTCTAGCTTCTGTGGGTGAAGTGCTGGATGGTTCAGTAGGTACCACATGTCCTTCAGAGATAAATCCGTGCTGGTCACTTTTTCGGCATAATTCTTGCATAGTAGGTCATCCATGAAATCCTTTCTTTCACAGAATTTCCTCTCTCTGAAGGAGTCTCTTTAGCAGTTGCAGTCTTGATTCGGCTTGGAATTTATTGTTCTCTAGGCTGATTATTTTGTCATGGTAGACCGGTAGTATTTTCCATAATTCCTAATGCGTGTCGATCATTCTGATACATCAACATCTTGGGCTCATAGCTCGAGTCATTGAAAACTAAATTGCAATAATCTTCAAATTGTTTGCTGAGATTAGCAGTAGCATTAACAAAGTTAGCAGTTGCCCGTTCTGGCCCTGTCCAACCAAGGGGTCCGTTAAGCACCCATCCAAGAACAGTACGTATAGTAAACTATGTCGGTCGCTTAACCCTTTGTCTCCCGTACCGGCCATAACCGGCCGTGCGAAAACCCACCCCCAATTTCCTGTGAGGACAATTGCCTTTCCTACCCTCCCTGAGGATATTTTGCTCCCCTATTCTATTGTTGTTGAGGACAAACCAATGAGAATGGACTTTCTGAGCATAGTTTTAGAGGACTTTAGGGGTCCTAGAAAGACGTTTTTTTTTTGTCTTAAAATCATGCCCTCGATCATGGCGCGTTGCAGGAGAAATCTACAAACCTCCAGGGTCTTGTTTTTATTCCTAAGTCAGAGAAATTGCTTCTTTGGCATTTAAAATGGAAAGGAAAAACATAAATCAATGGTTAGGTGGTCTCAGAATGGAAGACTAAGGTGAATGGAGTCCTCAAACCTTTCTGGTGAATAATTTTTCGTTCCTTCAACCGCGGTGAAAACTAGATGATCGGTTCCCTTTCAAATGAGTTTTGAATACACATCGCGGATTTAAAGCGGCTGCCTGGACTTAAGAAAACAAAAATGGTAATGTAGAGTATTAGTTCTAAGTTAAATCTAGCTTTTAGCACGATTGGCAAAGCCACAGCCCATAAAATAACTGCAAAACTTGTAGGGAACAACTCATGCTTTCGCTTTAGCGTGAATAATTAATTCAAACATGCAGCCATGTGGTAAGTTGCGTCCGTGAATTTTTGAACATTTTTGTGCTTCTAGATAAGTTTTTTTTGCCTTATCTTGAGTGAAAACTCAGTGTTATTGAACTTCCTGACACATTTCTTTCATTTGGTTGCCTTTAATTGGAAATTTTAGGTTTTAAAAGTGAACAGTATTTTGGCACGCTGAATTTCTGCATATTTAATTTACAGCGACCACTGTGGTTTGTTTGTCTTGTGTATTTGCTTCCCTGAAATATATTTTATTGAGTCTTGTTCAGCTTCTACAGAACTTTTGAGGAAAGAACTAGGTGGGCACTAAATTTACACAGTTGAAAAACAATTTATCTCACATTAATTGGCTTGCTTTTGTCATGTTTTTGATGTACAACTTTCATCTGTCTTTAACCGCACTGTATAATTTCGTTGGGCAGCGAAAAAATTGTCTGAATTGCTTTTCTTAAATTAGTTTTTACATGTGTTTGTCACCTTTGTGGTCTGGTGTTTTCTTAAATGTTATACGTTATACAGTAAAAGAATGAAAATTATGTTGTATTCCATTTCATTTTGTCCTCTATAGTCAAAAATTAACTCATTCTTGCATATTATATCTCGGCTTTTGTCGCGCGGCAAAGAAAAAATATAATTTCTTGTTTTCTTACAAGTTAAACACATCAAGTTGAGTTCTTCCTGTTGATATTTTTTAATATTTTGGCCGTTCATTTACTGAACTTTGAATAAACGATGTCTTGAAACTTGATCTTGTGTCCGTGGTTACTGCGCATATGGTTTAATTTTTTACTTTCACTTGCTCTGAAATATTCCAAAAAAACGCCTGGAAATTGGAGGTGGGTCGCGGACAGTTTGATGCAGGGGTCAATGGGTTAAATGTAATTTTCTAAAGTCGCTGCATTGAAAGCCAATAACTTTTGTTGCACAAGGGACACTTCAATATTTTATTCTCTGGATTGCTTGATGGCAGATAGGGTAGCTTTGACTAACTTTCCACTCCAAATGACCTTGCTAAGACAAACTATATGGTAATTTCATTAACAAGATTACGATCATATGTTCATATTCCTAACATTTGCTAATAAAACTCAAATTTAGTATCCAGGTATTTACATTGATCAAAATTTACACTGCGGACCCCAGACTCAACACATTAACAATAAATTAGCAAATATAGCATTTATTCACAAATTAAGATATTTTCTAGATCTTCATACATCGAAACAATTATATTATTCTTTCATCTATCCAAACCTATCCTAGGCAACCATAACTTGGGGTAGTGCATGTAAAACTAGTTTATGTAGAATCTTAACTAAGCAGAATACAAGTGTGCGAAGCATGTTCTTTACCTATAGCAAAGATAATGCTACACCAAATTACAATCTTTTAGGAATTCGTAAATTGGAAAATGTGTACAAACTTAAAATTGCTCTCTTTACCCATAAAATTCTAAATTGCTCAAACATCTCAACAATATTCCATAGAACCCTTATTGGAGCCTCTGAGATACATACCCACAATTCCAGATTTGCCTCTAAATTCAATTTTCCTGTATTTGACCACTCATGAACTGAAGGACATAATAAAGCCTTGTGTTTGAACTACTCGTTTTTCTCTTGATAAGGATCTCGAAGGCTTGGAAAAAGTCACAGCACTCCACTGGATCGCTGGTAAAGACAGTAACGCTGGGTCGAGCGAGCGTTAATGCCATATAGCCTCTTGTTGTTGTCTCAGGAGAAGTTGTATATCACCACTAACAGGCGGGGCGAGGGTAGTCTGTGGCGTCTTCATACAGCGTTGCTTGAGGTTGCAGGAATGAAACACCGCTTCAAAGAACCTCTTTCTAAAGCTGGCTTAAGTGGACCATTGGATGATTACTGGACCAGTGGCATGAACTCCTTAGCTACATCAAGCGTTTTCTCAACCCTTCAAGAACACCCTACCTGTGTGACTGGAGATGGATCTTCAACTCAAGCCACAGAGCACAGTAGAAAATGGTCGTGATGTTAGTTGAGCTTCTGTTGTTTTCCATGCCAATTACAAATGTGAAAGTGGAGAGGCTGTTTTCCTCGATAAATTGTATTGAGACTGATTGTCATGCTAAACTTAGGTCCAGAATTTCAGGATCATAATCCCACACCCGTCAGTACAGTCTTGGCTATCAGGTGTTGCTCATCCCCTAAATCTGAGGGTCAGAAAGAAGTACAAGAGCCGGATTTTACTATAACGTCAGCGGTTTTAATTGAAGCGTCCTCGACAGACGAGAGTCAGATGAGAAAGAGGCATATTCAGTGGGAGTTGATTTAGGTGCTTTGGAGATAAAATGGAAGTTTAACTTGGCACGGGCCCCATGGTGGGAAGGATTCTTCGAGCACTTTATTGGCATCATGAAGAGAAGTCTTTCAAAAGTGATTGGTCAAAGCCTTCCAGGAACTGGAAGAAGTCCTGCTGGATATTGAGATGACCATGACAACAGGCCACTCATGTATCAAGGAGAAGAGTTCGACAAACCAGTACTTACCCCAAATACCCTACTAAGAGGAGAGGCAATCCCTATCTTGGAGGAAGACCTGGTAAAGGTAGGAGAAGAGGATGTGAGTAAGCGCATGAAATTCTTAGAGAAAAGCAAACAGCACCTTCGAAAGAGGTTCATGAAGGACTACGCTCACGCCCTTGAAGAAAGGCAGCAGCGAACTGAAGGGAACATTGAGAAGATCCCAAACGTAGGAGCAGTGGTGTTGTTAAAGAGTGAAGCAAAGTACAAGGCGTTGTGGAAGCTGGGACGAGTAGTGAGCAAGATTACTGGCAAAGATGGTATGGTCCGTGGATCAAAACTGAAACAGAAAACATGATAGAGCGTCCTCTGCAGCTTGTGTGTGATTTGGAAGTTGGAGGAGAAGATATCAGGTGGAAACCGAACCCTGAAGCGGAAGTATTCGTTCCGAGAGTAGGACAGAACAGAAGAGCCAAAGAGGTTGCAAATAATCTTTTCCGGAACATTGCGGAAAAAGAATTTGAGGATGCCTAGAGTGACATTTAAGCTGTCATAAGTAAACACTTAAATGGGGGAGGGTGTCGGAAATCGTACTATGCAAATGAGGTTCCTTTTAGGTCACGTGATATGTAAGATAGAGAGACCTCGTGGTAAAAACATGGCGGAGACGTTTCTGTAAACCTGTAAACTCAAGGCAGTTCATTAAATCAAGGAAGTGACAACTCATGATATTTTTATTTGGTGTACCGGGTAAAAAGTTTCCCACACCCAAGAAGGGTAACTTACGTGCGGGTACAAACTGGAGGGGTATCGCACTTTCACCAGTCATAAGTAAGATCTTTGGCAGAGTGCTGATAAGTAGAATTAAAAAATGAGTCGTCAACATCTTGAGGAAGGAGCAAGCAGGTTTTACTCTCAGGAATGTACTGGAGCAAGTTAATGAATGGAATGCAACTCTTTACACACATTTCATAGACTTTGAGAAAGCATTTGATTCTATACATTGTGAGAGTTTATGGAACATCATGTCGATATATGGAATCCCAGAAGAGCTCATCAGTCTGAGAAAAGCAATGTACAACTTTGAATACCCAGTCATGGTAGAAGGTGAAACAACAGAATAATTTCAAGTCCATTCTGGAGTAAAACAGGGGTGCACCATGTCAGGTTTTCTTTTCTTACTATCAATTGACTGGGTCATAAACAGAACTACAGAGGGTAGGAGAACTTATGAAGTCAGATCTGAGCCTAAATTGGTATTTTGAGTTGTCGAGTCATTATTCCGCTTTGTCTCATTGTGTACCGAGTTCATCTCATCGACTTCCCAGGTCATCTCGTCATGAATTGGGCCTATTCATCTCGTCGCCGACGAATTCGTCTCGTCCACTCCCCAGATCATCTCGTCCTGATCAGACTTGTCGCCACCGAGTTCATCTCGTCAACTCGTGAGACCGACTCATCACTCCTCTTCGACTCGTCAAGCCCAGAGTTTGTCTCGTCGAACTCTGGGATCGACTCGTCCTGAGTTGATAGGTAGAGACTGGACTGGATCATAGGAAGAACATGGAAGATGGAGGAGTTGCAGGAAATGTTAGAAAATGCTATAAACAAAATTGAAGCCATATCGTCAACACCTTCAGGAAATGACAATAACAATGACAATCCGCGATCAACAAGCACTAATCCAGTGATTTCAAGAGCAGAAGTGAACTGGAGGTGAGGCTATAACTCAACACTTCAGTATTTATAAGATAAGAGCATTCTACAATTGACTAAGGGACTATGGTTCAGTTCAGACACCTAACTTTTCAAGAGCCGAACTTAATTCATATTAGGACCGACCCAAATTTTAAAAGTACCCCTGTTGACCCAGACGTCGAACTTGCTTAATTTGCCGAACTTAATCTAGTTTGAACCAAAACACATTTACATCAGCGGTTTTGAAGCAAAATGTTTGCTAAATTAACAAATAGATTCCATGTTGCCGTGCGTCTGTTCAGTGATAGATCACAGAAGTCTTCTGTGATCTATTACTGAATCAGACACACGGTAACATGGAATCTATTTGTTTTATATAATAATGAAAAGCCAATTTTTTGTTTCAAAATATTTTAACATAACGCGAAAGCCGGCCTTTGCCCCGCCTTTTTCCCGCCTTTGCACGAAAAAAAGCCATTTGACGTGATCTATAAATTCAAAATGAAGCAGTTTCATTGGTTGCTATGCGTAGCAAAGAATTGTGATTGGTCGAGAAAAATCACGCCACTGTCAAACCTGACTCGAGCGTCTCTTCTCGTGGAACGAAAACTTACAGCGGAAGCAGAATTGAACTGCAAAATCCACAAATCTTGAAGAAAATGCTGGAATAATCAAGTCAGTTTTGGTCATTGGAGCAGCCCTGTGAGCTGAAAAGTTTGGACGTTGCCTTGAAAATTACAGGAGTTGAAAAAATACCCTCGGAAAACTTGTGGTTGCGGTCAACCTAGAGGCCATTTGATTCGAGTTTTGAATGAAAGGAGCGTAAATGACGGTGGAGAATTTGTCTTCTGTGGTTGGTGATTCTCAAATCAGCTTGGTATAGTGTCGGAGACACATTTTAGCTGCGATACTCTTGACAGTGAGCTGTGGTTAGCTATACTTAGCTCGCTGCTGTGGCCTGAAACGGACAGGAACATTCGCATCGGAAAGCAAGGTTATGTATTTTATTTTACCAATTTTAAGAAGTGATGTTTTGATGTTTCATTCCTGACATCAATCAGTGAGTCAACTGTTGTTTTGACACTGGGAAAGTTGAATTTTTTAAATAAATTAATCTCAGAAACATTTTGTTTATTGGGTTTGTTAAATTCGAGGTAATGGAGTGGTTCTCGGCTTACCAAGACCAAGTTTGTGCGTGGTTTAGTCGCGCTCAACTGCCGACTGAGGCTACTAGAAAATTATTTCTGCATCATTTTTTTAAAAGAAACGGCTTTATCTTTCGTTTTCTGGCTTCTCAAACCTGTTCAATTCCTCGGCAAGACTTTTTTGTACCTTATCCTTTGCCCAGTCACGTAAAATATCATCCTAATTCTCAAAACTTTCCGCCATTTTAAAACGGCAGAGGGAAAAACTTTGTAATGATGACGTCAATCGTGCATCTGTCCTCTAATAGATCATAGGCGAGAACCAATCAAAATGCGAGAATAACTTGGGTTATTATATAATGCAGAATACCCTGCCACTTAATTGCATCTCATTGAATAAGAATAGCAACTATTGTTATATACCTCATTCTTCAAAGTACACCGACACATGTAATGGCTAGGCCCCTACTTAACTGATTCAGACGCCGAGCTTTTTATGAACTTAATTCAACGTATTAAGTTCGGCTCATGGAAAAACCGGCGTCTGAACTGGGCCTTGTGTAGTAAAGCCAAGCTCATATATTGGCAATATCCCTGGGTGCAGGAAATAGTCGGTTAGAAGACATTAATTTTGAAGGAATAATGTAAATTTTGGTACCTCAGAGTCCAAAATATTTTATTGTCTTTAGTTAATAATAGACAGAGAGTATTCTAAAGAGTAATGTATTATGTCAAGCTTACAGCATGCCCATATGAATATTCAGACTTGAAACTTGAAACATTAAAATGTATGATCTGCACCACCAGTGGGGAAAATTTATGCAATCTCCACTGAAATTTGTCAAGCTGATGTCTTGGGTTTGAAGAAGGGTTGCCAGTCAAGGCAAAGATCATAAATTATGAAATTATGGACCAGCTGGCATTTTCATTAATTTTGTGTAGTATTGTAATAAAATAGCTTTAGCTTTCAAAATGTTTACTTTTCTTTGTTTGTTTCCTTTTTTATCAATGAAAATTAATAACAAGAAATTGTTAAAACAATTTTTTCAAAGATAATCCACTAAATTGTCACTTGTTTATTTATTAAGTTTACTCCATAAATTAAATTAAATTACATATGAATAAGTAAATAAGTAAATAATTAACAAATTAATATTGTATGGAGAGGGGAACATCCAAAAAGCGCCCTTGACACCATGCAAGGGATGCTCCGCAGTAATTACAATATAAATATCTATAATATAAAAGAAATAATAAGAGATATAGAATATCCATAATTCCAAAATGTCAAACTTTGTATACTAAATGTAGAACTATGTGTAAGTATTACTAAGAAAGGACATAACTTTGTGCTTAAAACTAGAAATACCAACAGTTTCTTTTATATCATTTGGTATACACTTGTCATGTTTATAGGGCTGCTTTCCCACAGTACACAACCAGGCAAAATCCTATGCCATTGACAAATCCAAGACCTTGTAAGAGGCAGAAAACTATTCCAGCAATAGTTATCAAAGAAACATGGACTCATGATTTCTTCCTTTTGGCCTCACTAAATGCAGAAAAGACACCCACTCTTGTAGAGAGTAATGCCCTACTGCAAGCAGGGATGGGAAAGAAGTGTATTGTGTTCAAAGACAAGCAAGGTAGTTTTGCTCACATTAAAGAGACCCTGGTAAGGGAATTTCCAAAACTGAAGATGCAAAATGGTGCCTTTGAATTCATGAGAGCTGACAGAGATGGGGCTTGTCATCCACTTTTGCCTATTCCTATGCAGACAGTGGGCTACACGATTCCATTTTTAAGGGATGCTGTAGGTACTGGGATTATTTATGTGAAACCCATCCAGTGTGAACTCAGCCTGGACCAGGATATCACTCCCAGTACCTCCAGCTCTGAAGATGCTGTTATGACGCAATGCATCAACTGTAACATTACATTCCCTTCGTGATCATATGCCCTCGTGCAATGGGGGAAGCAGTAGTGAAACACTGACAAACTCCGTCGGCCAGACTAATGTGCAAGCACCTGGTGTTTCAACTGGTGGTCAACTTCAGTTGAAAACTATAGATGACACAGTACTGTGGACAGAAGAGCTGTCTTTGATGTTTCCCAAAGAATCAAAGGAAAGTCTGCAAAAAGCAGTAAACAGTGCATCAACACTTGAGGAGGCAGCTGATTTACTATGTGAAAGCCAAGAGATTGAGGTAGTAGTTGAGGACAGCACTGCACATTCTGACCTTCCATTGGCAGAGAATGTTGCATCTAATGGGAAAGAAGAGCGAAAAGTTGTTAATGAAGGTATCTATTGCTGTTTACAATACAAAACAATTATTTATCATTCTTCCCGTCAAACACTACAGATTCATGCATCCCTTTGTTTCCAGGACATCTTTATTTCTTGTGGTACAATATGTCTCTTTTTTCCAGTGACTGAAAGGGACAGGTTTACATTTTGATGCATGTGCAAGCATTTACATTGCCCAATCAATTCTAATGTGTATGAAACAATGCCATGCGAGAAGTTAACCCGTCAATACATTCAGAATAAATCTGTTGGGCCAAAGAACACATAACACTTTCTGGTCATAATACACACTATAGCCTGCACATATCATGCAGGGGTTTCAATAACATTCGTTATAAGCGGCCACCGAAGATGTGATAGGCAGCTGTGACCAGTATTAATATCATTTTTATTGTCATTAATGAAATCCAAACAGGCGGCAGTAAGAGGTCCTACAGGCGGCCGGTAACCTGTTGTTATTGAAACCCGACATATGTACAAGTATTATTGCATAAACTTAATTTTATCTCAAGTTGCACATAACTTGCAACTTGAGCTAATTCATGTAGGTACATTCATACATATATTTAAGCATGTGCTGGGCATATGTTTTATTTTACTTCATAATGCAAATATCAATGTATATCCTAAATTTTTCTTCAAGGTATGCCAGCTTATAGAATTTTACTGATCTTTAAGGAAGATGTTGTCACTTCTGGTCCATCCATGCCCATAACATTTAACCGCTCCAAAAATCCTTTCCGGGAACTTTGTAGGATTTATAAAAACAGTTCTGCCAAACTCTGTAGACCACCAGTGGTCTATTTTGTTTCTGACAGTGGGGATGACCAATTTGAAGAAGAGGCAGCTGATATCGGGGGACCATTAAGGGAGTTCCTCACAATTGCTACAGAAACAATTTCTAAATCAACAGCTCCTCAGCTCTTTGAAGGTGACGCTGATCACAAAATCCCCATCCACAGTCAGCAGCTGGTACTCAATGGATATTTCAAAATGATGGGAGAAATCATGGCTCATGCAATTGTCCATGGTGAGGTGTGGTTTGCTGGATTAGCAAAGGCAGTTAAAGTGTATTTGTCCACTGGTTGTGCTGAAACTGCTGCACAAGGTGTGTGTCCAGAGGATGTTCCTGATTTGAATATCCGTAAGGTTCTGAAACGCAAAGCTGGCGAAGATAAAGTTGATTCTTTGAACGAAGAAGATCAAGTTTCTAGCCTTTTGGATGAAAGCGGAGTTAGTGCAGCATTTGTTACCATTAATAATGCAGCTCAAATTGCATACGAAATTATGGTACACCAAATCGTCCGCAAGAGGTCCAGAGAATTAGATGAGATCAGGAAAGGGCTAAGTGCTTTGTACCTTGGAACTTTGCTTTCAGATAAACCTAAAGTTGCTACCCTGGTATTCCCAACAGTTGATGAGGCTGCAGTTGATATTGATGTCTTGTTAAGAAGGGTAAAGCAAGACCCATTATCTTGCCATGTTGAAAAGAGTGACGCAGCATTTGGATACTTCAAGGAATATCTTCAAAAAGCTTCTGAGAGAGATGGAGGTTGGCGTCTAATGCAATGCAATGTGGACTGAGTATTTCTTATATGTTATGTGGGATATTTCCGTATTTTTTTTGGTTTTCGTCATGTTTAATTTATAAACCCTGATATCAAAATTCTGCACGATGTTCTCCTTTAATTTCCTTTCATGGTGATGAGAAACTAATCAGGAAGTAAAAAGCTTTTGATTGTGAAACATTCCCTTTATTCCTATCCTAATGTGCGTGGGTGTGTGTAGCAGCAGGGTAGTGATACGTACAACATGCCCATCACTCTAACAGTTAAATTCAAGAGACTAGGTTAGGCCCACATAGTATTGGAGTCCTTAAATGAATTGTATGATGAATTTTTTTATTTGTTATTTAGGCATTGAAGTCAAGGCAGTGTTGTCATTTATTACTGGATCACCCCTTCTTCCTAATGAATTAACAGTTGGCTTTTTGGCAAATGAGCAAGGTTTCTCTTTGCCCGATCCTGATAAGCTTAGAGGGGCACTTTTAGATAAATTTAAGAGGAAGGAATGATACTTTAATTATTTCATAATTTGTATGTTTCTTTCATAATTGACGCTGAAAAGCCTGGTTCTCTAGAGAGGTCTATAATATTGAACTATATTGTTACTTAGACCGTATATATGTAGGTCTATATTGTTATTCTAACATTCTTTTGGGTTTCTCTTTTGCAACAGCGAAGAAAAAGCAAAAGAAAAAGAAAACAACTCGTTTTTATTACTATAGTATTTATAAGTGTACTTTGGTACTGTTCAGTTGGTCAGGAATAAAATAAAGTATAGTTGCCTAGAGCGCTATGTCAAAAGAACCATTCAAATATAAAATGTAACTCATACTTCAAGTAGTTACAGTAATTATTTTGTAAGGAACTTCCTAAAACAAGACTGTTGTATTAAAAGGAAAGAGCAGGAAATGACAAGTTAAAATTTTTGAATTGAGCCACTATTGATTTGTTAAGTCCTACAGTATATTTCTTATGGCAATAACAATGCATTGGCATTGGTTGTACACATGTCTCACTTGGATGACAATTAACACTAGAATACCATGGTATGGTATACATCTGCATTAATTTCTAACACTTGGTTTAGCACTTTCTATACATCTGTTTCTTGCCTTAACACACTCATAACTAGACACCTATGGTTTTGGTATTGGCAAACGTCTTTCACAAATACATTTGTACAACACTAGTTACTTGTGAAACTTTTTGAGTGCAATAATTATTTGTGATTGCTCATCAGTTTGATGACCTGAGAGAATGCAATTTAGTTTTGACAAAAGCCTGTCAAAAATGCCACCACCTGAAGATAAATGTCTAGTCCAAATGACCTACTCTCACTAAGTGGATTAAACTGTTGAACAAGTTGATGATACACATTCCTGGTGAGAAAAGGCAATATTATGTCTGGGACATCAACAATGACAGATTCATCCAGATGTGCATTATCTCCAGCCCATTCAGAGTTTGGCAAGGGCCCGTGTCAGTCTATTCCATACTGTGCAGCTTCATCCTGTAGAACGAACACATCCTACAACAATTACCTGATATGGATTCAAGGACGCAAATAAATTAAATATCTGAATTTGTGACCAGGATTATAGAAGAACACTAGTAATTACTAGGTTTGGAAAACAAGTAAAATGAGGGAAAAGTTTCATCCAAATTTCTCAATATTAATTCACATCAAGAAGGCAAGATGAATGAAACAGACCTTTGGAAAAGGCTACATTTATGTAATAATAATCATAATTATAATCATAATCTTTATCATCATCATCAGACGGATGGTTTTCGGACTTTGCGACCGTAGCTTTAAATATTTTTCTGAGAGTTCAATTTTCATTCTTTTTAAATTCCAACTATATGGCCATTAACTACAATAGCAATTCTATGTCATGTATAAAGATCACAAGAAATGATTAAAGTGGGCCTTTGTTATTCTGTTTCAAAAGTTGGTGCGGTCACTTTGTCAACAAAAGTCGTGGTAGGCACCAAAATTAAGTGGAAAACTACGATTTTGACAGATTACGTGGGCTACCTAGATATCATTTGACCTTTTCGGAGCTCATCTGTTACCACAAAACTTTTTATATCATGTACTCCTTGTCGTTTTCCAAACAGGACAAAATGCTTTACATCTAACCATCGATGCAAAGTAAAAATTTCTTGAAGAATTTAAAAGCGTTTTCGAAGTCAAATAAAAATAACGAACGGTATATTCAATCGATTTTCTGCAAATTCATATCAGGGATAAAAGTAAGTACTGTAATATCTATCTGTCTACAAAATTAGAACCACTAATAATATTTTTTGAAGCTTCTTAGAATGGAACCCTCTTTTACTTAGCGGTCGCCAAGTCCACTGAATGCGCGGTTGTCAAAAGTGTGAAAATATTTAGTATAGATTTTAACAAGGTAACCCAGGGTTTTCACGTTATAAACACCTCTCTAAGACGTGCTTTGTTTTTGTGTCATTTTGTCAAAACTACGAGTTTTGAGATACGTTTTAAAAGTTGTGAGGTCGCATGTTCAGAAACAGAAAAAATTTACCTTGTGACCCCACCCAAGTTTTTCCAACTTTTGCAATGACATTTCAGATGGCTGTATCACAATAGTCAATGCTGCTTTGCCTCTGATCGTAGTAATAAGTAAAAGTAAAGTAAAAACCTTTATTTAGACACGATAAGTATTTAAGCTATGCAGCTTGAGGGGTTGTGTATAAATAGATAAAAAACATACATGAAAAATAATTGTAATATAATTATAAAGTATTTAGAATAAACAAGAATCAATATTAAAATTAAATAACTGATAGTTTCACCTAACTGATAAGAAATTAGAGACCTAAAAACTTCTTTTAAGAAGGAGCTATATTCTACAGAATAAATTAGAAAAGTCAATATCCCTGACTAAAGTGAGTTTGTTAATCATCCTGGAGAAACTTTTCACACTATTCGTGTTACGACACTCGATTGGCAAATGATTCCACAAAACTGGACCTCTATAAGATATGGAATACTTTTGGAAATTTTTTTACTTTGGGATTTTTTGAAGGGTGGGATTTCCAACTTAAGAATGTTCATTAAATTATAAGAGGGTTGCGATTTCACAATATGTGCTGTCATGCAGGATGGTAAATCACTGTGATACATCTTATAAGTTAGTTTCAGGATAGATTGCTCATATAAAGTTCTTAGAGTGTCCCATTTAGCCCTGGTGAGGACTTCCACTGACGGTAGACCCTTAGCTAATTGAAAATGACTCTTGCTGCCCTGCAGTGTAGTCTTTCAAGTGAATCAAGATCATATTGTCGGTTAGCACCTCCCCATACGGATATACCGTACGTTACTGCAGGGATTATAACTTTAAAGTACAGGTTTAAAGATCCTGTTTAGGTAGGAATCTGCTCTTCTTTATAAGGCTTAATTTATTAGCAAAACTCTTCTTCAGTTCCTTAATGTCAATGGACCAACCAAGCTTGTGGTCGATAATTACGCCCAGGAATCGACTGTGTGTTACCCATTCTAAGTTGTTACCTTTGAGGTATATGGGTGGTAGAGGGCCAGTGAAAGATCCTCTACAAATTAGCATACATCCTGATTTTTTTGGGTGTGGTGTCAGCCTGTTCTTCATGCACCAGGCATACAGGTCTTTTAGGGATTTGATTTAAATACTGGTATTTTAGGGATTGATTTAAATACTGGTATAAATCAATAATAAGAAAACAAATCTTGTCGTGTTAGCCAATCAGTTTAGATATCACCACCGTATCGTCTTTCCCCCATATTCCCCTTGTGAAGTATAAAGCCTGACATCTACCCATGGAACTATGCGGTCGTAGCTTTACATGTGCTCACTCTCCCTGCTCGTTGTGATGAAATCGAAGGTAAGTCCTTTCCTACAATTGTTTGTTAATGCAATGCAGGTGCAAAATAGCTGGATTAGGAACATACCTATGAAAAGGGGAGTTCAATTATCCCCGATCAGCTTTCAACTAACCTGCTTTTTGGTTGATTTGTGTGGTTATAGCTTGCTGGTTAAAATGAGTTCTCAGCTTACTTAATTAACATTGCATAAATCTGGAAATTCCTCCTAGCTTCTGAACTTCAATCTCAGTCCTGCCTTAGCCCGCAGGACAATCTTTAGTCAGTGATGAATCCGAAAAGCAGATACACAGAGGCAAATATCTTGCTGGAATTGAAACAGGCTTGTGTGAACTTTCAAGAAGCCTCCAATAAAGGACACCAAGTCAGGAAGTCTCAGGTTGGTGATTGAATTTAGGCCTCAACCCAATATTAAAGACCTTTATATGTAGAATCGAACGAGACCTAAGTAAATTGGCCTGTTGAAATTGTCTTGATTCGCTTTTAATCCTAACATTTCTCGCATGTGTTAAATTTTAACACATAGAAAACGGATTAGAAAACGAAGAGCAATAAAAAAACAACCAGTCATACTTTGGTTAAGTTCCAGTATTTGAATGTTGCATTTGTTCATGCGATGTTTGTTTAAGCTGAAGAAATGATAAAATTTTATTTACATATAATGATCAGCTACAATGCAACAATAAAACCTTTGAAATAAAATCCAGAACATAGACTCAAACTTGGTAAGCAGAAAATATTTTTTGCAACACAATACTTTTGAGAAATAAAATAAAAAGTAAACTTGTTGATGGAGCGTTGGGAGCAAAATTCATATTGTTATCTTTGAATTATTTTGGCGGCATATTTATTTTCGGCTATCACAGAGAGCTTTTGCCAAGGCATGACATAAGGATAAAATAAAGTGACAACCCGCTTTACACACCAGCCTCCGTTGTAAATGTCAACACTTTTTTGTAAGAGCTTTAGCCTGATTTAGACAATCCTCACCACACATATCATCAGTTACCCTTAGTAGTAAGGGTAGTGGGGGGACGGCGGGATATAAAAGTTGCAGGAGACGCCTACAACTACCTGATTTGGCTTCCAGAGTGGGCTTTTTTTATAGCAAACTCAGCACCAGGACCAAAAAGTAGTGGAGCTGGTACAAGAGTGCTGGTTCTCTAGGGTGGGGATGTTAAAAGAGAGATAAGGCTTAAAGTAGTGGACAGAGAGGTGCACTAGGGGGTTCCTACAGTAGAGGAATTGGTAACAAGGGTGTGGCATAAGTTGATTGACAATAAGGAGAAACGTCCTGTATTAAGCCAAAAGGAGTACTGTGATCTACGAAACTTTGTTCATTTACATTTTGAGCCAGAATGGGCATAGGAGTGGTGTTTTAACCAACAGTAACCTTGCAGAGTACCACAAGATGACCAGCATGGATGGAACCTACATAGTTGCAGTCAAAGATCACAAGATCTTTTCATGCCACGGTCAAGCCAACCTCTGTTTTGACGATAGCGTAAAGGCATGGGTAGACATCTATGTGGAGTGTGCAAGAAGCCAAGTCGACTCAGCCAATGAAAGTGATTCTTTGTTTCTAAATTGGAGAGAAGGGAAGATGCCAAGCAGTGATCTTTCAGCAGCATTGACCAGTGCCTGGAGAAAGGCAGGTATGATTGGGAACGACAGACACATATCTGGGACTCTGATGAGGAAGTCTTGCACTACTGCTGTCCGTAACCACAATAACAAAGTCAAGGGGAGTGTTGCTGCCCACATGGCTCATAGTGAGCGCACTGCAGATAAACATTACCGAATAGTTCAGAAGCATGCAAACTCTGCTTTTGCAGCCAGGCTGCTAGCTGCCATTATGCATGGGAATTTGTCTTCCATGTTTTCATCTCATGAAAGAAAAGTTGAACCTGAAGGTAATGATGACAACGACCTAGCACAAAAACCCCCCCTACGGCAAACGTGGACAGACGAAGAGCTTAAAGCAGTTCAGGAAGTGTTTGCAGACCAGATAAGCCATCAATCAGTAACAATGAGAAGTAATAGCACTTAAGCAGACCCATCCACTGCTCAAAAATCCTGGAAACAAAAGACTGCTCGACAAAATAAGAGGACTGTATCGGTTTAAGAAAATCGATAGTGAATGTCTGCAAGACACCCAGAGAACTGATGATGCGATTAAGGAAGGTGATTCGGCTTTCAGTTCAGTTATGGGTCCATCTACATTTCAAAGTAAATCAAGAGTTTTTGACGAGGAAAAGGTCAGTCTGTTCAGAGAACTTTCCAAGGACATGATTCAGAAAGGTACAAAGATAGAACAGGGGGTTGTGGCAGAGCGACTGAAGCAGAATGGTCATGGACAAATCTATGAAAAATACACAAAACAGAAAGTGACGGATAAAATAAGAGGTCTTCGCTCCACACATATTAGGCGGTGGAGAAAGTAATCAGGAACATTCAAAGAAACATGTTTCGCTTGAATTCTTGTTATTCAAGGACTTTGTGTGCTGCGGTGTTGAAATTTTGGTTGTGTGCAAACACATGTATGATGAGGCCACTCTTAGACGTTCTCGAGGACTTTTTTATTTGTTTATATTGCTTGTACGTTATGACTACAAAGGATTTAGTTCTGAGCTGTACATTATGAAATATGATTTCTAAATCTTTAAGTCATTCTACGTCACATGCGAACAGTATTAAAAAACATTACAACTTCACGCTGCTTTAAATGTGTCTTTCTGAAATGGCTTATCCCGCTGGATGTTGTAGCTTGGAAGGCTCAGTTTATTCCTTTAGGCATTGCATTCAGTAGCATCCGAAAGCGTCCCGAATAATTTCGGTTTTATTCGGTTTGAAAAAGGTGAGATATTTTGGAAGGAGACCTCATTCACTTCAAAGAGACTTCAAAAGACTGAAACAATACTGCAATTAAGGGACCATGGGCAAACTGACTTGTCAACATATCCTTTTGTTCGCCATGTGTGAATGACTAAGAAGTAATCACTGCAGATATTTTATAGATTTGGCTTCTTCGCAATGTATTTTCAAATTTTGTAAGCTTAAGCTTGTGTAGTTTTGAATACAGACCATATCGAGAGCTTTAAAAAGAGATCTTGAATGAGTTGTTTTGGTCACTGAAAACGCCACTTGTAGAGCGGCGGCCATAGTTAATTTATGCGTGAACATGTTCCGATGCGTGACGAATGCCCAGATCACATGGATTTGAACTTTTAATTTCCTTTGACCACAACTTTTCAATTAGATGCCTTCGAGGAGCTCTAAGGAGAGATTTAAATTAGGATTCTTTTCTTTTTGAAGCCGACTGTGTTTGATTCAAAGCCGCCAGCAAGTTTTGTTCGCAGCAGTGTCGTGTTTAATGTTATCTGTTCCTCCCAGAATATATCTGATGACATTTTCTTGCTTTGCTCAATAAAGAAAGTTCAATTAAAAATCCTTGATTGTATTTTTTTTTGGAAAACACTCAGCGAGTTTTATAACTTTCTTTCATGCAGCCACGTTTAGCCCTGCACGTAAGTGGAAATTCCGACAATCTTGGCGTGTAACTTGTTAAGTTTTTGTATTATTTTTTATTTTTAAATAAAAACTCAGTGAGTTTTATAATTTTCCTCCATGCAGCCACGTTTAGCCCCATACGTAAGTCATTTACGTAATTCTCCGGACTCTAGTTAGTAAACACAGCTATTGTTTTGATCAAGTGATCTTTGCGAGCAAGAACACCGCAATTTTTGTCCGGTTGTCATGTCAACTGTCTACAACTGACCAATTGCCGTGTCTTGTCACCTCCCATGACGCTGGTCAAGTTCGATGCACCTAGGTTTCCCGATTATTTGCTTGCCTTAGTTGTTCCATCAGTTGAAAACATAGGCGTACGAGCGGGGGGGGCGGGGGGGGGGGGGGGCGGCCCCCCCAGTCTCAAAAATATTCGGGCAAAACGCCAAAAATTTGGGCAATAAAGAAACGATAAACGATGGAATTGAAAAATAAAATTAAGAAGAAATAAAAAACAAGAACACTTGAAAGTAAAAAAATACTACACGCCGGGCTAGCGGGCTCAGAAATTTGGCCATTTCAAGCAGCGGA
>CM042749.1:26612783-26622783 GCA_022496165.2 Catalaphyllia jardinei
ACTGCACTTTTCGAGCGCACGATTTTAAGAAGAAAAACTGTCTTTCTAGGACCCCTAAAGTCCTCTAAAAATATGCTCAGAAGGTCCATTCTGATTGGTTTATTTGTCCTAAAGAACAATAGAACAATAAGAGAACCAAAGAGTCTTCAGGGAGGGTAGGAAAGTCAATTGTCCCCACGTGCATTTTTTCGGGCGGTTACGGGCGGCACAGGGACATGGAGAGGTTTTTCGCATGGGCGGTTACGGGCGGCACAGGCATCAATGGGTTAATTCGGGTAAAGATACTTTGGAATTGTTTTATGAATAAAAAGTCAAGGGAATAATTATCCGTGCACAACCCTGTTGGCACAAGCACGGTGAGAAAAGTACGATCATTTTCCTCAATCTAGAAAAGAGAAACCATATCAAAGAGCTATGACAAAATAAAATGTCAATGGTTCCATTACCACGGATTCACTTAATATCCTTTTATCAAGAGCTATACACGATTAGGAACAAGAACAATGAAGCAATCGAATTTTTCTTACAAGATTTATTAATTCCCAAACTTTCAGAAAAACAAAAGATGTCATGTGAAGGTAAAATCAATTCAGAAAAATGTGCCGTGCTTTTAGATTGTTTCCAAAATAACAAAACTCCTGGGAACGATGGAATTCCCATTGAATTGTACAAAAAAATTCTGGTCATTAATTAGTGAGCCTTTTATTCAATAAATAAATGAATGCTTTGAAAAAGGCGAAATGTCATGCTCGCAAAAACAAGCAGTCATAACACTTTTCGAAAAGAAAAGGAAACGACCGCTCATTTTTGGATAACTGGCGACCAATCTTCCTGGTAAATTCCTGAAAATTACGTCTAAAGCTATAGCCACTAGAATAAAAAATGTCCTGCCATTAACTCGGCTCAAACTCTTTTCAAGCTACTCGACGATTTCAAGAAGTTCTCAGGTTTAGAGGTTAATCCCACCAAAACTCAAGGAATGTGGATTGGACCTTCAAGAGAAAATAAAACGAAACCGTTTGGTATTAAATGGCCAGCCAAGTGAACCAATTAAAGCCCTAAGAGTTTATTACTCTTATGATCAAAAACTGCTACTCAAAAAAGAGTTCATAGAAAACCTGGGCAGTGTTAAGAAACTCATAAATATTTGGTCTGCAAGAGGTCTCTCTCTATGGAAAGGTAACAATAATAAAATCCCTAATTGTCCCTAATTGTCTGGTCATTATTAACTACCCCCAGGAGAGTTATCCAAGAACTGAACTGTTTGATTTTTAAATTTCTTTGGAAAGGCGTAGACAAAGTGACACGTGTGTCAGCAATAAATGATTATGAAAGGATCTCGCAATCTCCTCTCAATTTTATACCAAGTTGCTTCAGTGGTGGGCAGACTTTCGAGACGAGTTTTCTGCAGAGAAACCATGGCACAATATCATTTGGAATAACCAGGACATTCGTATAGATGATAAACCAATATTCTATGGGACTTTTTTTTAGTCTGGTATTACGCCTGTCACTGACCTTCGTTTTGATTTAAATGTTACAGAATCGTATGATATTGTCACAAAAAATATGAAAAAAGCAAATATTTTGGTGTGGGCAGGTCTTAGACATGCCATACCATCCCGCTAAATTTCAAAATTCAAAACAAATAATCGCACCATTTTAGCAATGCCACCTTCTCAGATTATTGACAACAGTGTTTTTGACATCCTAATGAAAAAATACAAAGACTATTACACAAAGCTAATAAGAATAAAAGGAAAACTTTCTAATAATTCTTTAGTTCTGAAACATGATTTTAGCTTAAACTAGACGCTTGAGGAGCGTTCACTCAGGCTTCGTATTGGCATTAAAGGGGGGCAGCGTGGCCGGGTGGTTTAGGCCGCTTGATTTGACATCTGAAAGTTCCCTGGGTGCAATTCTCCAACCCACAGCCACTGGTCTGCTGAAGCAAATAGGCAATATCAAGTTCCTTGGGGCCATGTAATTGCTTTATGACGTACTTCCTGTTCTGTCACATATTAGCAAGGTTTTTCAGGAAGGGGAGATTTCATTTTGGCTGTATTGCACCTGCAATAGAATACGCCTTTGAAAAGCTTGACAACATTGCATCTGAAATGAAGCACCTGTCTCGATTAAAGGAAGATACCAGAGTAAACTGGAGACTACACAGATGTAACTCCCTTGAATTAACAACCCACAGCGAAGGTCTGATTACAAGCTTGTCTAACCAGTATGTTCAAGCCTTGAGGGGCAATCTCTCAAATCGATTTGATGGAAACCTCCCGGTCTTATCCGCATTCAAAGTTTTTGACCCGATGTCTGTCCCTGAAAGAAATGCTGTTGGATTTAAGACCTATGGGGTGGCTGAAGTAGAAATCTTAGCAGATCATTTTTATCACGGATTACAGGACAAAGATGGCAAAAAATAGGAACTGATCTGTGAGTGGAACAAATTCAAATACAACCTTCTTAATCTTAGAAAGGAGCTTCCTCAAGAGATAGCCCGGCCCAAGGCTGGTAGCAATCTTGGTCATAAAATGCCCACTAAATGGACATTGGAACATCTCATGCGAATGAGCTCGACCTACCAACACCTTTGTCCATGTTTGCTTGAGCTAGCCGAAGTTTGTTTTTCACTTCCGGTAAGCAATGCATGGCCAGAACGTGGAGCCTCTGCCATCAAAAGGCTGAAGACAAGATTGCGATCCACACTAAAGAATGACATGCTTAACGCACTTCTACAAGTGTCTATCAATGGCCTGAAGTTAAAGATTGCCAACCTTTAATCGTAACAGCAGTAGAGGAATGGTTAGCAAAACCACATTGGAAAATTGCCAAGGTTCCTTCAAAAGATGTTCAACACGCTGTAAAGCTTCAAGATGCCGGTGTTCAAGTGGTGTAACGACCGCTGTACGGTCTATTGTAGTCTTAATTTGATCGCCACGTTTCCGTTTTCCTTTTTGACATGATTACAATTAAATCATTCATTTGATCTTTTCTATTAAGCACGCGATAATCTAGTTTTCGAGCAGTGTTTGCCGCGCCCTCGTGTCGTATACATATAAGAAAAGAAAACAAGAATTAACCAAGAAAGCAGGCTACAAGAGGCAAGCGCAGGACTGATATGTAAGTTAGGAAATTTCTACCTTTGTAATTAGTTTGCAATCGATTAGGTGTTTTTAGTTTCTCGTTTCATTTGTAGTGACTGCCAGCCTTAGTAACAGTGATTTTTAGGGAATAAGTTGTCATTTTTATCGCGTTGTTTGCATTATTTCGCCTTGTCAAATTGTTTAAGTTTAGTTTAGTTTTATAGTCGTAAGGCCTTTTCTCTAGGCCATCGTTTCTTCTAAGAATAACGTGAGCTTAAAGAATTGCGTGCTTCGAGAACATTTGCCACGTGTTAGATTAATTGGCACGCTAGTTACCAAGTCTTAGCTTATACTTTATTTTATGTTTAATTTCAGTTTACGGCTTTCAACGATTATTCAACGATCAATGTCAAGGGAATAAAGAAGTCTACTCTACATCTGTCTGTTTTAATCACGAGCCCGTAAGATAGTCCTTATCCCAAGAAACCGGCTGTGACACCTCTTGAAACTCTTGAGAGTCACCGTCCGCTACAAGTGGACACTCAGAGTGAGGAAATTGAAAGAGAGTGGAGGGTTGCAGAAGCTTTAGACCAGGAGGGGGATTTCTGAGAACAAGAACTTGAACGTGCAGAAGCACTGCTGAAATTGCAGCAAGAGAAGGAGGACTCCATCTCAGAATGGGACAACAGTGATTCTGAACTGTCTGATCAAGATGACTTAAACTAAACGCTCCAAAGAAATAGCATACATGTTACACATCTGAATGATTTAATTTTTCATCATTTTATGATTATTGAATACCTTAACAATGAACTGTGGGAGATTCAATGAAAAGTTGAAAATGAGGTTTGGTTTTGTGAGAATATTAGTAGAAAAAATTTTGTTGTAAAGTTTATCTCATTTAATTTTTTTTTCTGAAGAGTTAATAACTTTGTTGCCATGTTGGTACATTTGAATGAGTCACAGAGAAGTTGTACTTGTTTCAAGAAAGGACTTTGAAGAAATTACTACCTAAGTAGATATCAAGTGTCACTGAGAGATATCTCCATAGAAAGGTATTCAGAATGCACCTTTTTGCTAAAAAAAAGTACTAGTTTGTCAAAAAAAATCCGGCTTTGTGATCAATAAAAATATGCATCAACAGCACGCCCTTTGATGCCCAGAACACTGGAAATTGCATTTCTGAGCTTCTAGATTTCAAATTTTCCTGGGGAGCATGCCCCCAGACCCCCCTACAGGACATACTGCCCCTTTAGTGGTCACAGCGGCTTATTAGATCTTCAGTAGCCGCTAATAACTAATGTTATTGAAACCCCTGGGTGCAGGACAATCTACCTAGGAAAATCCAGTGACCACACCCATGATGATGTCATCGGCAGGCTGCTGCCTTACCCAGCCTTGTCCCAGGACAGCAAATGACCATTCAGAACCCCAAGACACTGCAATGGAAGCCAGCTGTTGTACTGGATAAGGCCAGGGAAGCCCCTCTGTCATACAGTGTCCACATCAAGTGGAAAGGAGCTGTGCCGTAACTGATCTCATATACGTCAAAGTCCGTCAACCTGGCCCCAAGCAGGTCTGACCTTAAGAGCAATCAAGTTCACAGTTCCTCTGCTGGAACTGATCTTCCTATCAACATACCAAGCCAACCTAACCCAAAGAGCAGTGTAAGTCTACCATCACTGCCTGCTCAATCTGACAGTCCAACCCCTGGAGCAGCTCAGCCAGTCACCTCAGCCCCAAGAAAAGGAAGTCAGTATGTGACACACAGTGGAAGAGTGGTCAAGGCACCTTCCAGAATGGACATTTAAACCTGTAGAACTGGGCTGATCTTTATTCATTTAACCCTGGGGAACTGTGCTGATCGGTTTTCATTTTTTCGTTATTTTGTTGTTGTTTAGCAAGCCGCCTGCCTCATTTATACCTCTGTTATTGTCGCGAATGTGAACTTAAGGCTGTTACGAAAAATAATTGCGTGACTTAGTAGGTTCACGTATATGGTAATTTCGTCTCCAAGTCAAGATTCATGCATATTAATTAGTTTTGTGTCACAGTAATTAAGCAATTTAACTTTAGTTTTTTACGTCTGCTGCTGTAAATAGCGTAACATTGTAATGTTACTTTAATTAGTAGTACCAGAAAGTTCTAGAACCTTAAAAAGCAAATCGGTGTAGTTTATAGGTGGTCTTTCCCAGGAGTGTTTAGAGAATAATCTCGTGAGCCAGTAGTGGTTACTAAAGTGTGATGAAGGTCGCGTGTAATATTACGACAGAGGTTGTGTTTGTTGAAGTGTAACAGAGGGATTACGTGGATATCTGGCAAGAGGCCGTGTTTATACAGTATTGTGAAAAAGTAATGCAAACGATAATCGTTGAATATCGCGCTTTGTTCTTGCGATATATCAACGATATTTCTTCGATATATCACACATAGAGGCGACGTGTTGCAACGATAATTCGACGAGATATCGGCGCTCCCCTTCGATATCTCGCCGATATATCGTTCTTGCGATATATCACTACAGCGATATATCGTACAGCACGCTACGGATTCCATACGATATATCGCTCTAGCGACATATCACTATAACGATATATCGTAGAGCGAGTAAAAACTCGCTGAGGTGGGTGGCCAGCATCCAAAGAAAGTTTTTTTGTTCAACAAAGCGAAACAAGAGGTAAAATGTTTGGACCTGGGTTAGACACTATCGACGAATGACTCTCCTAAAGCAAAACTGATGAATTGAAAGCTATGAATATGAAAAGTTGAGAAAGAAGTCCGTGTAAGCTGCTCAACAGAACTATTTGTTAGTAATCATCCATGGGAAAGTGGACTGCAACCAGTGAAGTTTATGTGGAAGATGTTTTTATGTCATTTAGGAAGTATTGTAGAGGGATAGTCAACCTGAACATGAGCTTCTAGATTAGAATATTCACTCATGCGAGAACCTTTTATCGAGTATTCACAGCCGTTGATCGCGACCGCATCAGTCATGATTAATTTATGACAACAAGATATTTTTTGTTTGCAATTGATGTTTACTGAAACACTCCTCCATTAAACAGACGAAACTGCTTGTTGGATGTTTAAATGCTCCTTGGAAATCGTTTTACGTTAACTTACCGTTCGTACGACTTTTTACTACTGTCTGTGACATTCTGGAAACTCATCCGCAGTCACGCTGTTACTCTACGCTGATTGGATGATGCTAAAGAATGCATCCAATCGGGATGGAGCAAACAGCATGACTTGTTGCTCCTTGGGACACGAAATCCCGGCCGCAGATGCTGGTCGCTTCGAAAGCTGCATTTCTCGAAAATTATTTGGCGGTTAGCACTTGGATTTAAATGGATCTTCAATTGAATGCCATGAAGCATCAAGCTTTCAGTTTATCTGGTGTTCGAATTGGAAACTGGGCTATTCAAATTTCTGGGTGAAAATTTGCTTGGCGCTGGAGAGGTCGAAAAAATTATGAGCTTTCCACCTTTGACTCCTTCTCACAACGTGTAGCAAGAGTCGGCCCAAAACACACCAAATCGCTCAAATTCACCATTTGGAGCCGAAAAAGCTTTATAACAAGTAAACAGTTTAAGTGGAAAGCATAATTTCAAATACTTCGAAATCTTATAGAAAACGTACGCAGAGTTACGCAGCATGCAAATAACATGTCTTTAATCTTGCAAAACAAAAACCTATTCACGTTTACATCTGCAAATGTCTCAAATTTTCGCCACTAAACTTAGGAGAAGTTTCACATGCGTTATATCTTTTGATCTTTCCACAACTATAATTAAATCTGTACACATTTAGTTTTTTTTTTCTTCAAGGAAAACGTTTGTGGTTTGGCATGGGTTGAGCGGCCTTGGCGGGTCTTTCCAAAATGTTTAGTTTGTAGCATTCCAAAGATCCGCACCGAAAAAGAGATAATCTCTGGCTTTTATATTTGACACAAACCGTTTTTTCAAAGAACAAATTCTCTTCTTTTAACCAAAGGATTGTTTATCAAAGTTTCTTTAGCGCGCCGCAAACAAAGTTTTACATGCGTCGCCAAGTCGGTTGCTTGAACCGAGTTTACTTTCTATTGAAGTTGTTATCTATTGTGTCTGCTCTATGGAGAGTGGATTGTTGAAGCCTCTATTCCCAGTACTATTTGACATAAAGCAACAAATTTGGATTTAAAGGCCAATTTCTTACGGATGATTCATAATGTACAGAGCAAAAAGCCGTGGATGGTTTAAAAAGTTTTACAAATATAATTGGGGTCGATGAAACGAACAACGTACAAAATACACAAGCATACGAACACTCATGTCATCTTACATGCATGTAAAGGTGACATTGTAATCGCTCAGAGCAAACGATTAAACGCTCGGAGGAGCAAACGATATATCGTTCATAGCAAACAATATATCGCTCAGAGCAAACGATAAATCGTTCGGAGCAAACGATATATCGCTTGGTGAAAACGATATATCGCTTGCTGCAAACGATATATCATTCAGAGCAAACGATAAATCGCACAGGACTTAGCGAAATATCGTAACTGCTACAACAATAGCTCCATGATATATCGCGCGATATATCGTTCCTAGTTAATTATCGTTCAAATATCGCCGATATATCGCGATTGTCGCGATATTCGTCGATTATCGTTTGCATTACTTTTTCACAATACTGTACAAGAGTGACGGAGGTTGAAGTTTAACTGACAAGCCTAGCGTGTGCTTGTTGTGAAGTCTTGTGTGGGATTACTGCATTGATCTGGAATAAATAACTTTGCTGTTTCCAACATCCCTGCATTCTGTTTGGACTACAAACTACTAACCACTTAAAACATCAAACTTTTCACCAAGGCTCAGAGTAGCTTTGTTTTTTTTTTCTTTTTTTGGAAAAAAGGTATGTAAAAAAAGTAATATTCAGTTGTGGTTTTGCAATATTTGCAGTTTCCAGTCACATGACCGAAGGTGTGATGAGTCTGTTTGTATAAGTTATTCGCACGCTGTTTTGTATTTGCATATTACTTCTAGTTTTTTTCGTGTTGATAACACAATGTTCTAGACTTATCTCTCTTTCTCTCTCTGGTTTACTTGGTTCACCGCTACGACAGAGGTACAAGTCCACCTTAACAATAACCAGACCGATGTTCTTACTAAACCTACAAATAAACATCCGTACCTTCTGAAGAGTTTCTGCCACCCTGCCCACACCAAACCTACCATTCCTTTTAGCCTCACCTTATGTTTACGTCTTTTTTTTCAAAGTTTTAAGTTTCAAGTTTATTAAGTCTTCCAAAAAATTACTTATTATGAACACCGCCTGCAAATACGAGCTAATATAGGCAGGCGGTGTTAGGGACATACAAACACATTACTAATTGAAGGCCTTAAAAAAGTTGACTTTGAATACATTATTTGTCAAAAGAGGAAAATAAAAAAAGTGATAAAAAGTGAAGAAAAACATAAATTATGATCAAATTATAATAATTTATTAAGATGCCTTTTTTATTTCAGAAATAAGAGTGCTAGTGTCAGCATAAGTGTCCAGAGTTTCTAAAGCTAGAAATAGTCATGCTTGAATTTTCTTTTTGAATAATTATGTGCCTTGGTAGTCTTCGATAGCTTTCAGGAATGCTGTTCCAAATTTTAGCCCCCACGATGGAAAAAGGGTTTCGCATCTGTTCTACTAACCATTTCTTCAATAAAGACTACTATGAACTGATAAACTATCTGGCATTAGGAGGATATAGTCGCTGCCTTCTAAAAAGAGAAGTAAACTACGTATGCAACATCTCATGCCAAGAAGCTTTACCAGGACCAGTTAGCCCTAACTCCATTTGTCATTACTTTTAATCCAGCTCTTCCTAACGCTTCCGCTACTGTACGCAATAATTTGAACATTCTACATTTCTCTACCTGCTGCAAGCAAACATTTTCGCCTCCACCTGTTGTAGCTTACAAAAGGACTCCTAACCTAAGCGATCTTTTGGTAAGAACTCAATTGCGTGACAACACTAATCCACAACAAAAAGCACCCCCTGGCATTTACAAGTGTAATCACCCTTGCTGCCTCACCTGCCTGTTCTTACAAGAACTAAAGAAGAAAGACAAAGACTGTTTTCACGTGACATCACAGAATTAATGTCTGCCATGTTGGTGCACATTCGAGTCACATGTTTCAGAAAGAAATATATGCAAACAGAGTCTAAAGTTATAATTCATGTCAGTTCACAGTCGAAAAATTATGGTTTCTGAGCAAAAAAACGGATTCCTTCATCTGATCCAGACAAAGTAGGCCAAATTCCACTATCTGATTATGATGAAAAGGCTGGATGGGAAAGTTAGAGAGCGCTATCTAACAAAAATCTCAACGATTGGAATCAATCCTGCCTTGATAGAGGGAAAACACTTCGAACCTGACTGTCTTCCGCTGGTTGAATCGACTGATTCACTTTCCTATTTGGTTCTGGAGACCAGCTTTTACACGCAAAAACAATTTGAAGCCTTTCGCAGTCTAAAGGCTTACAATCAAATGGTTTCGGGGTTTGTTTACAACGTGCAAGGACATACCATCGCAAGCAAGTTTGTCGTGTTGGCAAAAGTGTGGCACTTGCAGCGAGTGAACAAGGCCTTAATCCAAATCTGGATTATTACCGAGAAGGATGGAACAATAAACTGGCCACATTGTCTGGGATGCAAGGCGGGACTAGCGGAATCATGTTCGCAAATGATGTGGAATATGCTCGTGTCTATGACATCAACTACGCGAAAAAATTAAAAGTGGACCTTGACAAAATGATTCAAAATCTTACTGAAGCGCCGCTCCCAAACCGGAAGTGCCGGCACTGACACAAGTGGAAATGGAAGATTTTTATTCTAATCTGAGTAAATGCAAGTCAAAACCTGTAGTGA
>CM042749.1:26640201-26647701 GCA_022496165.2 Catalaphyllia jardinei
AAAATTTCCTTGTTAGTTTGTAATCAGATACCTTTTCTTGAGAACTTTAGGAAATTAATGTTCTTACCCCAATAAGTTAAGATGACTAAAATGTACAGGAATTCTGTGAAGTTTTACAGTTAAAATGACTGAGGCATTTCATATAAATATTGAATTGATCCCAGTAATGATTTTAGTTTGGCACTGCAGATTCCAGTTATCAGCTCAATAATGTATCAATTCAGCAATAGTTTAAATTCCAGTTCCACTGCTTGCCACACTGACAAAGGAATACTGGTGTGGTTGAAAATGCATTTGCAACACGACAGCTAGCTCTTCTCGTCACTAGAATCGCGTTTTAGGACATTTTGGCTCGGGCAGAAATCAAAATTTTGAGAATTTTGGACGAGAAGGTGACCTACGTCTTTAGGCTTTTCAATTTTTGATTTTCCCCCTTTCCTTCTTCTCTTTTTCTTTTCTTTTTGGTGCACTCATTGACCTTCTACTGGGCTTGCTTGCTGTTAAAAAACTTCTAAGAAAGAGTCATCGAGGACGCCAATTTTTACCATCGAGTAGCTAGGTGTAGTGGTAGGAAATTTTGCTCAGATTTTTCACTCCTCTTTTTGCGCATATATCTCAGGCTGCATTAGGCCGATTACTCTAACCTACATGTAGGCATCATTGGAAAGATCTTTTCCTCCAGCAGAAGTTAAGTATAGATGATGCCAATTTTGGTCGAAAGTGATGACAGCAGAAGTGGAAGGCCAAGACTTGTCACAAGCAGTTCCGGGCGGCACAGGAGTCAATGGGTTAAACCTAATACGTTACAATGTATTGCGAGTGCACGACTGTATAAACCCATATATGTACATTGTAAAAAGTAGTCCATGGTGAAATTACCAAATTTTGGAAAACATTTTTTCCTTTTTAGGCAGAACTGGCAGCGTTGACTGCATCTCCAACATGTTGGATAGTACATGTAATTCACACGATCACCCTCCTCAGAGTATGATTGCTTCTCCTCTAGCAATAAAGATGGCACCGTTGGATTTTTACCTTCCTTGATAATTCCCTTTTGTTTTTGGTTCTTGATTCGGGAAGATACAAGGGTTAGCAGCTCCTTTGTTGGTAACTCCCCTGGTCTCCAATTACCTAAAGGCCAATGAATTAAATGTTGACAAGAGTATAAGTTATAAAATTGCCATATTGGACCTCTCCACATGGACACCAAAATAATATGGAGAGCTCTCTGTTACATAAGGACATTTCACTTGTCACTGGGGGAAAAGGCCACTAATAAACACTGCAGACAACAGATTGCCACAACACTGCAACTTGCCAAACCAAAAATAAACAGACATGTATATACCTATATACCAAAATGTTCAGTTTAGAAATGATTTCACATTCATGAGACATCGTTCTCTGCAAAGCACAGTAAGAAATTTATGGTACAGTGTGGCTGAATTAGTGATATTCAGGGCATTCATTAACTGCTAAAACCTGTAACACCTGTTGAGTACCTTACGCATGAGATTGATCTCATGTGTGGTGTGGACTATTGTGCTGTACCTTCAATCCAATTTAATATTAAGAGCATCTGGTCATGAAATCTTGCAGACTGTAGTGATATGAAAGGAGCTAGAAGTATTATAAATGTAGTTCTGTTGAAAGTACTACAACCATGCACAATCTTTTGTTTATCAATCACATGCCATGGATCAATAAAACATTTTCAATTTAAATCTATTGCAAATATACACAGTCAAGGCACAAAAAATGCTAAAATCACTTCCAAATTTTTTTTCTTAGGTTTATAATCATACACAGCCTGTGTAAACCTACGTCTTCACCCCAAGAAACGAACCATCATCCTCCATGGTTCAATTCATCCACAAGCTAACTAGTCAGTGTCGTTAATGCACACATCTGACCTACATGGCACACGTTATTCAGAAGATTTACTACTCTACTAATTCTCTTAGTGAATTTTTTTGATATAGTTGGTGCTAAACAGCAATACTAGGATGATTGGAAACAATCAGCTTAACAACCACATTGGGTATCAATTGGCCAATAGGATAATTAAGGGACAGTACAGTGTCCGTATTTTTTCATGTTTAAAGAAGCTCAAAAAAATTTAAAAAATCATCCTAAGCAAACCCAACAATAATGGTTTGATTTTGTCCAACAGCACTGTGCAAATAACAGAAATGTAATGTTGCTTCAAAAGTGAAGAATGATTGGGACATTTGCACTGCTGACTTACAGACCATGTTTTACGTAGTCTGATACTACTACGCAATCCTGGACCAGCTGTCCCACCATAGGACATTCGCCACCTTATGAAAAATAGTGTCAAATGCACATCTAATGCTTGGGTTGGGGGGGGGCGGGGGGTGGGGGGCGGGGGGGCTTGGAATATTGACAGTGCTTTTAAGTAATCTATTGCATATTATTAATACTCAAGATATTCTCACAATTTGATCAGTTCTTGCCTATGATCTATTAGAGGACAGATTCATGATTGACTCACACATCATTACAAAGTTTTCCCCTGTGTTGTAAAATGATGGAATTTTTTTCGAATTTAGATATTTTATGTCACTGGGTGAAAGATAAAGTTCCAAGACATTTTGTCAGGTATGAGAAGCAGTAAGAAAAAAGAAAAATCCGATGGTTTACTAAAAATAGCTCGGAAAAAATACTCAAGCTGTCTCACTTGGCAGTCAAGTGACACTTAAGCAAACCCAAAATTCAACTTGAAGTTAGCTTACTTTAAGGTAAGAAACCATTGCTAAGTACAAAATTTAAGAGCTTAATTTTTTTTAAAAGTCAACTTTTCTCAGTCTAATTTGGAAATGTTGACCAAGATTGATGTCTGTAATGAAACATAAGAACATCATTTCTTAAAATCAGTTAAAATAAGCACATAACCTTGCTTTCTGAGGAGAATGTTCAAACCCTGTTTCAGGGCACAGCAGCAAGCAAAGTTTAGCTCACTACAGCTCACACCCAACTGAATCACACCTATAAGGTATCTCCATCACTGAATCAAACTGATTTGAGAATTACCATTCACTGAGGACCGAAAAGATTCACAAACGTCATCAGCACTCCTTTCAGTCAAAATTTGAATCGAATGGCCTCCAGGGTTGACCACAACCGCAGTCTTTCCTGGCATATATAATTTGAATTCCTGCAATAATCAAGGCAACTTTGAAGGTTTTCAGCTCACCAGTCTGCTCTGATGACAACAACTGCCCTGACTTTTAAAGAATTTTCTTCATGATTTGTAGATTTTGCAGTTCATATCTGCTTTTGCTGTATATTTTCATTCTGGGAGAAGCAACGCTCAAGTCAAGTTTGACAAAGGCTTGACTTTCCTGGACCAATCAAAATTCATTGTTATGGATAGCAACCAATGAGATTGCTTCATTTTAGACAACATATGTCAAATGGCTTTATTGGAAGCTATTTAACTGACAGATTCCATGTGGCTGTGCGTCTGTTCAGTAATAGATCACAGGCAATGTTAAAATGTCGTAAGAACAAAAAAGTGGCACATGAAGTGATAGCTCAGAAATATTTGCCTAGTTTTGCTGAATGTTTCCCTCTCCTAGGCTAAACAATTTTGCACAGTATTCAAGTCCCTAAACTTGAACGTAAGTGCAAATCGCAAGCGAATATGTATCGTTGCTGCCCTCTTCTAGCAACTTCTGGCAAAGAAGTTGATTGCCACGGATTTACCCGCGAATATTAGTTGATGATATTTGACAAGGCAGCTTCTCCAGATGCTCCTTTCCTCTGCTTCGAAGAGCTAATTTATGATTTCCAGCAACCGCACGATAATTTCTTAACTGTAAACCTCCAGATAAATGTGTATGAAACTGCGCAAATTGGCACTCAAAATTGCTTACCCCCAAACTGCCAGACTATAATAGACCCTCTTTTTACATGAGTTATATCTAATCAAATGAATTAGCATGGTATGTAGAATTAGCGCACAAAATCTTTGTCACGTATTACCGCACCAAAGTGTGCGAGACTTTTGCAAAAATCGAAATACCGTAAAGACTCGCAGATAAGCGGCACCTTTTTTCCAAAAATTTGCGATCAAAATCGTAGGTGCGGCTTATCTGCGAGACCATTTGGGAAAGGTGCTGTGAATTTCCGTGAATGGACACTTTCATGGCATAATACTGGAATAAATGCTACATTACAACAACAAGAGAGTATTGGTCATTGCTTTTGCAAGTTTGGTGGCTCCTAAAAAAGCCGTTGGTGACAAGTATAAGCTTATTTCAAGCTTACATTTCTTGCCGTTAAACCTTCCTCGTTAACAGGTCTTTTAACGGTTTATGGTCGCTTTTCTTGAACAGGCGAACCTTACACAGCATGAAATTTCCATTCCCCCACAAAGTTGTTTACAGAGTCGACGACGGCCTGTTACTTCAAGGGTAATTGATCCTCCACGAGCGAGAAAATACCACGCTATTCTCGAGTATTCGTGCCCACTATTTGTTCGCCGTTGAGCACTTTGATAGCAAATTTGTCGAACTGATTACCAAACTCTCTATGTGCAATGAGTTTTTCACCAACAGATGGCTCCCAAATATCTTTGTAGATATGATAGCCACAGCTTTGTGTCTGTTATGCCCCTTATAACGAATAAAAAAATTGCCACATTTTTTTCGCAGTGCTTCCGGTGTCCAGTCTTCCATCGTTCGATATTATGCCTGGTTACACAGCTTCGCACAGTGCATGCAAGAAAACAACAAATTTACGCGCAAAATTCTATGGAAAATCTGCCTCGAATGGAGAAATACTTGTGAACAAATACCACAATAATATCAATCATATGTCATAAGTGGTGGACATGTTTATTCTACTAAAGAGCTAAAATTACGGGTAAGACTTTAAAGTATTTTTCGATCCATTGTTGGCGAGTTTGCCTTGGATCAAGACGGAACACTTCATGATCTCGACTTTGGATTTCTTTCGAGTTTTTTTCATGAAAAACTTTTTTTCCAAAATTTGAGTTGCTAAACTCGGGGTGCGGCTTATCTGCGAGTCTTTACGGTACTTTTCCTGTGACGTCTCATCGAGTAACAGCAGTCAGAAAAATTCCTTTTTTTCCACTTTACACGGGATTTTCTAAGCAACCATTATAAATATTGAAAAAGTCTCACAAACTATGTTAGCCCATCATGTCCTGATTGAAAGAGTCTAGTCAGTTTGCACGTCTCCGGTAACTCAAAGGCTGGTTATTCAGTTTAGCAATGTCAGTCATATTTTTTGTTTAAAGGCTTGCGCATGCAAACTATCTCGTTATTTTCGGATTTGACCGTGTATCAACTTTACAATTATATATAGTTTACCGTGGTTTTCTTAAAAACAGCGCGCAAAGAAAGTACTTTCCGGAAGGCACCCATGAAGGTCAATGATACATGGTTCATTCGCCCCACGTGGCAATGTATGGTCTTCCACGGCCCTCAAGGTTTCAACAATACTATCTGTATATAATGAAATGTCTCTATATAACTCTATATAAACAGCATAAATAATTAACTGTTAATTAGCTGTTATTTCTTCGAACGCTGCATGTGTTTCAGCGTTGCTGGTTAACAGCATTCGTCCAAGAAATGCTGAAACGCCTTCCAGGACTGGGTCACCACGGACTTTATGGTTGGATCTTAATCCTGACTGGCAACCGAAGGAATAAATAGCCAAATCAAGAAGATCTGAAACCAACGTAGGCACAAGCTTACTTTTAGAAGACACTGTAGTCCCAGAAGATTTCGAAGAGGAAGCCATTTTCGACTGATCGCAGATTACTGACAAATTCTGACCCAAGGGCCTTCGCAGCATTTAACATGACAGAGAAGGCCCTGGGAACGATATTTATTAATCACGCATACTTAGTATATTTCACATACTTTACACGTGGTGGATTTGGCAACTCCGAACATGCCGGCTTCAAACCGTTTGTCCTTTCTTAGACCACTCTATGATATAGCTGTCTGGCAGTTTATTTTAATGTTAGGATTTGTGAAGAAACAGAGAAGGAACACGTCGGACCTTAAATTCACATGGAAAATGCACGAGGTTGTTGCAAATTTTGTCTGCAAGCTGTTGGACGCGAGACCGTTCGACCATCTGAAAGCCAGGATGGAGGAAGAAGAAGTAAAGACGGCAACAGAGGGGTGGAAACCAGGAGAGAGAGCAACTAAACGAATGATTGCATGGTGCCAAGATCAATGGCGAAGGAAAAGCCCAGCGTACCCAAAAGAGGACTGTGCCTTCTCCGTCAACGAGCCCTGTACCATGCCTTGGTTAGACGACATGCCAGTGTGCTTCAATTGTGGCGTCCCTTGCCCTGAGTGTAGAAGTGAACTGTCCAAGGATTTACCAGTGGAAATGTCTACGGCCCATGCCCTCCTGGACTTCGACGAAATCCACGCGGACGAGGATGACAGTAAGGAAACGACATCGTCCAATGTTTCCGAGTTTGATGATGAATCAAGCGAGGTGACGAGAAAAATGACATTAAGGTCGTCTCGGAAAAACTAATGCTGTCATGTGCTGAAATTCCTTCTGGAGGCAACACTTTTTAAACTTTGTCCGTTATTGTTTTCGCTAAATCGACCTCATGGACAGATTAACTTGTTTGCCACATTTCGGCATGTTTCTGAAAGTATTAAATTGTAATCTTTGTTTATGTTTATAGTAACGGTGCCAGACGCGCGTTTCTCACACTGCCGAAAACGTTCGGTCATGAAATACCAATTTACGTACATCACTTTCATTACCGCAAGTCGATTTCCAATATTTTCATTAATCTTTTAACAAAACATGGTTTAACATTGAGAAATTCGCTGTGCTAGTTTGCCCAAAAAGCTATTAATCGTAGACTGGAAACTGACTTAAAAGGGGACTGCTTGGGCACGAAATATTTCCAGAGTTTTGAGAAACGCACGCCAGGTGAACTGGTGAAGAAAGCATATAAATAGAGACGGGTGTTCCTTTCTTTGTGAACGCCAAAATCGACGAGTGTTTGCCCTTAGGGTACCAAATTGTGAAGAGACCTGACCTTAGGATTTACTAAATCTAAGACGTCCACAAAACGAGATTCTGCCACCTTTGGGTGGCATGTAAACTTTTAATAATTGATATTGGATCTCCTGAACCCCCTACACTAGAGTATAGTGGGGAGGCCCGGTTCAATGTTGTGTTTTAACAATTAAGCTTCATTGGACTTTTCAAGCAATCAAATACACAATGCTATAATGGGTTTGTTAGCTCTAAGTTAATTGCATGAAACCCTTGGGCTGAAATGGGGGTAATTGCGATCATTTCAACTGCAAATGGACATGATAGTGCTTCCAGAAATTCAACTTCCATCCAGGCACAAGTAACCACTTGGGCTTTCCTCTGGGTCTTGAACTACAAATTCAATACACTCCATGCTACCAATAAATGTGAAGCTCATCAACCAATGGTCAAGAATAAGCAATCAGT
>CM042749.1:26657701-26672701 GCA_022496165.2 Catalaphyllia jardinei
TACTTTAAAAAACTTATTGTGAATTTTGGAGATCACTAAAGCAGAGAGGACATTCTCCAAACATGGCACCTCCAACGGGACCCACTATCTTCATGGTTGTGAGTATAATTTAGTCCTGAATTCTATTTAAAGAGTCTTCAAACCTACGCCTTCGACGGACATGGAGAACGCAGAGGGAAAACTGAAAACGAAACTTACACAACTGGAAATCCATGCCAAGAGAACGGAACAAGTGCTAGATTCAGGATCTGTAGAAGCTATCGAGAGACATAAGGGAGCATTGAAGTCTACCATATCTGAAGCGGATGAGTTAAAGCACGAATTGGAAGCCTTAAAGATAGAAGCAAAGGAAGATCTTGGTGACATAGGTACGTAGAATTCCGAGATTGACCTTCAGTTAATGAAAGCTGACGAAGAGATTGGGAAGCTTCGCAAATGGCTAGGAGACAGAAGACACCAAGAAGAGACAACCGCACGTGAAGATCAACTCAAATTTGAGATGAAACTGCATGAACAAAAGACGAAACTTCAGCCAGCCTTACTACGCAAGAGAGCCACGAAGGAGGCGGGTCACCTAAACAAACACAAGCGAAGCTACCAAAGATCGAGATTAAAAGGTTTGAAGGCTCTTACTTGGATTGGCCGAGGTTCTGGGGTCAGTTCACAGAGACGATCGACAAGGCCGAAATAGCACCTATCAATAAATTTACCTATTTATGTGGGCTACTGGGTCCAAAGGTCAAAACTACAGTGGAAGCCTTGCCGTTTACCATCTGAGGGTTACAACAGAGCCAAGTCGATATTACTAAGCAATTACGGGAAGAAACCGAAGTAACAAAGGCGTACGTCAAAGAAATAATGGCTCTCCCTGTCATCACAAAAGCCAACCCTAGGAAGATAAGTGAGTTTAGCAAGACGTTGACGTACTGTGTTCAAGCGTTGGAAACTTTGAATAAGCTTAACGAAGTCAATGGAAACATACCAATGACACTGGATAAACTGCCAGCAATTCGGGGAGACCTAGTACGAATGGATCCGGAATGGGAGAAATGGAATTTCGCTCAGTTGTCAGAGGCAGTACGACTTTGGATAAAAAGAAACCTGGTTGAAGAACGAGAAACATCCGAGCAATTCAACTCGAAACGTGACCGTTCAAATAAGCTCTTTCAAGCATGTGATGCCGATGGTAAGCCAAACAAATGCGTTTACTGCAACGACGTGATGCACAGATCGTCTGAATGCCAGAAGACTTCAACCGTGGACCAACGGAAGCAGTTTCTTGCAAAAAGGAGGCTATGTTTCAATTGCGCCTCACCAAATCACCGCGCCGCAGAGTGTTTCAGCAAGAAAAGATGTTTACATTGTCACAAACGCCATCACTCTTCGATATGTGATCGTGAAGAAACAGATAGCGGGAAGCAGACATTGATGACAGCTACTGAGAACAATGAAGGAATTATGCCAGTGCTGACAGTAAAGGTCGATGGTATTACCTGTCGCGCGTTGATAAATACCGGCGCGGGGAGTTCATATGCATCTGCCAAGCTGTTGGATCTTCTGAAAGAAAAGCCAAGTGAAACGAAAACAAAACGTGTGGATATGCTAATCAGCTCAAAAGTAACCAAACTAGAGGTCTTCAACACCGTCGTAGAATCCTTAGACGGAAGCTATCAGATGTCAGTAAAACTAACGAAAGTGAACAAAGCAGAGTTATTGTCTATTGACAACCCAAAGTATGGACAATTGATAAACAAGTACCCACATCTGCAAGGAGTCACAATCGCAGACCGTGATACAAAGGACCAACTTCCCATACACGTCGTACTTGGAAGCGGGGAATATGTGCGCGTAAAAAGTGAGACAAAGCCTCAAATTGGACAGGACAGAGAGCCAGTGGTGGAGAAAACTGAACTTGGATGGTTTACCATGAGTCCGGGATCGAAATTTGACCACAACACCATGCTGCTGACGCAAACATCACAAAGTGACTACAAAGACCTGTGCAGGCTTGACATACTAGGACTTGCAGACACACCAGAACATGACCAGAGCATGGTGCACGTGGAATTCAAGGAGCAACTGCAACGCCCACCGGAAGGATGGTATGAAACCGGACTACCATGGCGAGGCAATCATCCAGAGCTGCCAACGAACAAACAAGGAAGTTTACGACGCCTGTCAAGTCTAACCAGGAAACTGCAGCGCATTAACCTCACAGATGAGTACGATGCCATTATACGAGAACAACTACAGAACAATGTAGTTTAAGTCGCATCAGAAGAAATTGTGGGGAAAGAATTCTACATCCCACGCAAGGCAGTGATTAGAGAAACGGCTGAAACAACGAAGATGCGCATGTCTACGATGCTTCTGCAAGAGCAACGCCAGAGTCACCATTGCTGAACGAGTGCCTTTATCCTGGCCCACCATTGCTAAACAAGCTTTGGGACATACTAGTGAGACAGAGAGCATACCCCATAGCCGTAACCGCAGACATCCAGAAAGCCTTCTTGCAAATACGCATCCGGGAGTGTGAACGGGATGCCTTAAGATTCCATTGGAAGAAAAGTCAAGACGGAAGTTAGAGATACGATGTTTCACTCGCGCGCTGTTTGGTCTAGCCCCATCGCCCTTCCTACTCGGTGGCGTAATCGAAGCCCATTTACACGCGTGGGAAGAACGAGAACCAGAGTGGCTGAGCTTCGACGTAGCTTGTATGTCGATGATCTACTAACAGGTGGACAAAATACAAGCCAGGTCCAGCAGCGCAAAGAGAAAGCCGTTCAAATATTCAGAGACGCAACTTTCCAACTCCACAAGTGGCATTCTAACATCAAACAGCTAGAAGAAGATCCAAACCTGATCGCCGCCCCTGAAGAGCAGTCCTTCGCTAAACAACAACTAAATGTTAAACCAAGTGAATCGAAGATGTTGGGAATCAAGTGGGACAAACAGCAAGACACCTTGGCGGTAGTGATACCCAAAGAAGCCCAGCCAACCAAACAAGGAATCCTGGGATTTATGATCCCTTAGGCCTGATTGCACCATTGACGCTCACCGCAAAGCAGATCTATCGTGAATTGTGTGAAAGTAAAGTACAATGGGACTCGAAGATCAACGGAGAGTTCCTACGACGCTGGAAAAAGTGGGAGGAGCAATTACCTCGTGAATCGCAAGTACCGCGATCCATATCACGTTATCAAGAACCAGTGCAAGATGTGAAATTACATTCATTCGGGGAAGCATCAGAACGAGGAGTGGGAGCAGCGGTCTATGCAGTTGTACGCCAACCATCGGGGAGCACTCAACAATTAGTGGTTGCTAAGAGTCGACTTGCTAAACAAGGACTGACTATTCCACGCCTAGAATTGATTGCAGTGCATATGGCCACCAACCTGTTGATAAATGTACGCAACGCCCTAGATAATGTAGCCTCCCCAAAGGTGTTTGGATGGTTAGACAGCACCATCGCACTTCACTGGATCAAGGGAAATGGCCAGTATAAGCAGTTTGTCGCGAATCGAGTGGCTAAGATACAACTACACAAGGAGATAGAGTGGAGGTACGTTCCTATGGATGAAAACCCTGCAGATCTAGCGAGCAGAGGTGCTCCAATTCAATCGGCGCTTTGGCAAGAGGGACCGGCGTGGCTCCAGGACAAGTCCATGTGGCCAGTCAACTCAGTCACTCGATCCTCACCAAGAAGAAGTGCTTAACCTAGCACAAACTAAACCAGAGCCAGATGGCGAGCCAGACGAATTTGACGAACTCCTTGAACGCACCAGTTTACGCCGAACGTTAAGAGTCGGCGCATGGATCAAGAGATTCATTCACAACTGGAAGCACAAAGAGAAGAAACTTGGGCCCCTACTTACAGACGAAATAGGAGACGTACATGGTTGGTGGATTAAGCGGGTCCAACGGAGAGACAGAGAAACCATGAGCTACACTTTGAGTGGTTTTACTTCTACTATCAAGAGTGCCCAGCAAAAATTGCCTTCGTGAAATGCATCTTTCTTGAGTGTGTCTGTTTGGACAAATTACAAAATGAACAGACTAAAATTACTGACTACTCAGTGTTAGTTAGGATAGCCATGATGCACACGTACAGTGGCATGTGGTAGATAAAGAACCTTAGCCCATTTATCCCCAAGTGATTTACATCAAATTTCTCCTTACAAGGCTGTCACTAAGGTTTTCTCCTAACGTGCGCGAGTTCAAGAGGCAGTCCATTTAGAAGTAACAAGGACACAAACGGCGGACGAATTCCAGAAGAAACTGAATGCGTTCATCTCGCGCAGAACGAGGACTCGTGTAATCATCTCAGACAATGCCGGAGTCTTCAAGACCACAGCAGACTGGATCAGAGCTATCAGGAAGAGCGAGAAGTTGCAGAACTACTTAGCGAGAGAGGAAATTCGTTGGCAGTTTCACCTTGCGAGATCCCCTTGGTGGGGAGGGTTCTATGAATGACTGATCAAAGAAATAAAGACGACTTTGAACAAGACGCTGGGGCGGTCGAGACTTTCGTATGAAGCCATGGAATCGGTCGTGATGGATATAGAAAGGAACTTGAACAACCGCCCCCTGACTTACGTGGAGGCGGAGGGAGAGGAAGAGGTGCTAACACCGAACGTGATCATGTGGGGACATAATGCTTACCCAATCGAAGACATCGAACTTATCGAAGATGACAAAGAGAAGTTGACGAAGATGAATAAGAGGTTGGAAGAAGCTAAGGCCCATGCATGGAGACGATGGAAGAGAGAATACATTCACAGTCTAATGGAAGGTCACCGTCTAAATAAGGAAGGGGGAGCTACACCTGTAGTCTGTTGTTCTTGTCATTGGAGACGAAAAGAACCGTGGAGAGTGGAAGAAAGGCAAGGTGTCGCGCCTCATTCAAGGCAAGGACGGTGTTGTTAGAGGTGTGGTTTTGTTGCATAAGGGACACACTATTGAGAGACCTCTTCAGCTAGTTTGTCCACTGGAGATACGAGGAGTGGATTACAGTGTGCACCTGCAAGAGGGGAGGAGAGACGAAGTTCAGCCGAGGAACCAGAGAGTGCGGAGACTTGCAGCCCAACAAGCAGCTGAAAGGATTGCAGTACAAATGCGAGCAGAAGAGGAGGACTAAATCTGAACTGAACTGTTTACAAGTTGCATGATCCTTAGTTAAGGGTTGTAAAAATTGATAGTTTCTATTTTTAGGGGAGTTGTGTACGAGTTTTGACCGACCCCACCCTTGTTAGTTTTTGATATGCAATTACTACCAAATAAGGTGATGAACACGTGCGAGCAGCACAGACGATCGGAATGTGAAAAGAAGGTAGCGAGTAGCGAGGAAGCTTTTGTAGAGTGTTACACTGTGAGTTTTAAGCATTTTCAGTGAGTCATTGAGCAGTGAATAAAACCAGAAAACGGAGAAGAAATTGTGAGTTCTACATACGGTCAGGAGAACGGCTCAACGGCAGTGTTGTGGAAAACAAGATGAAAGATTCCATGAAGAATTTTATTATGTGGAAGCATTGATCGATGCATTCAAAGTAAAACAATAAGCAAACAATGCCTTGTTAGGCATTATTGTGTTGGCCTTTCATCCATTTGACCAAGGTAAAATTTCAACCTTGGTTTTCGTTCATGAACCGCGCGGGTTTCGTTCGTGAACTGCACAGTTTTGTCTCGTTTCTCCCGCATGCACTTCATGCATGCACTTCACGTGTCCCAATGGAGATATGACCGCAAGCGGTACTGTAAATGCTGGAATTGCAAGTTCCGCTCGGCAGAACATCAGACTTTTCTGGATAGTGAATCTGCAATCAGCCATTACTAAATCTCCAGGAAGAAGCTTCTTGAGAATTCCACAATTGTCAGTTAGAAACTTATCGGATGTTCTGCCACCCCAAGCATTTGAGGCAAATGAAATACTTCCTTGTGGAGTTATTCCCACCAAAATGTTTACAGGTTATGATTTTTAAAGTTGCGGTTCAACAACAACCATCCAGGCAGAGAATGTCCTTGAAACAGTTGCTATGGAAATTCCAAAGCGGTAGGCAAGATCCTGCATTGGCATGTTTACGTTTTATTGCTTTGAGGATGGCTGAATTTGTCACCAAGTTTTTAAAGTGCGGAACAAACAAAAGGAAAGCCATCATAACGGGTAAACCTGTCAACAGAGGAGCTGGGTACGGCATGGAAATTCCTTGTAAATAGGTTTTTTATGGTGATGTTGAAACATCTTTACCGTGGCTCAAGTCCAAGCTTGATTATCTGGGATACAGTCTTTGGTACAATCAGTGATGGAAAACAGAAACAAGAAGTAAAGTAAAGTAGACCATGACGAACATGGCCATAACTAGCCCCTTCACAGACGTTTGTTTTTTTCGTAAGAGCGCCAATATCTTACGAAAAAAAAAAAAACGTCCGTGAACAGGCTAGGCCATAATTAACATGACACTACAAATGTTTCGTCGGACTCTTGTTAATGTCAAACGAACGGACAGCTTGCTTTGCCGCGGACAAATTGAAATTTGTAAAAAGCGATCCCCGCTGTTCTGTTGCTCTGTTAAAGGTCATATTTTTGTTGATTTATTGCAAATTAAAGACAAATTTCATTGCCAAGAGTCAATTACGTACATGGTGTGTCCGCTTACGAGAGAGCGTAAAAAGAAAAATCAAATTTTCATTTTCAAAAGTGTCCGCGTCCGCATATGAGAGAGTGTCCGTTTACGGGAATGTGTAAATAGAAAGTTTGACTGGGAGATAAAAACAGGGATTTAAAAAGCCGTCCGTAAGTAGAGCTGTCCGCTTACGAGAGTGTCCGTTAGCGGAGAGTTGACTGTAGTTATTGTTTTGTCCAACAATACTTCACAAAAGAAACAGAGGTGAATAACAAAGAAATACCTATACGCGTATACGTATACGCGTATGGTCATACGCGTACACACGTATTGCAATACGTGTGTGCGCGTATAGACTGCGTATGCGAAGGTCGCTTATTTCTGAGCGGTACTGTATATGTAATGTCATTTTGTATTTTTTGCACTCAATTTGTTTTAGCCCCCGTAGGTTTGTTTTTCAAACCGAAATATCAGGAAAATACATTGTACTTGTTTTTCATTTTCTCTCTTTGCTGTGGTGATCAGGTTACAGTTTTTTTGCATAGTGCAATATGAGTTAACAAACTTTCTCAAAGTAAGGCATTAGGACAATGAAGTAGCCCAGCAGTATTTAGAGGCTACAATGTTTCCTAAAAATTCACTCAACCCAGCCTCAAAACTACACCAGTAAGGTACCTTGACAAGTACAAGTTAACTGACCAACACCATGCACTAGGGTCGTCATGAGTAGTCGAGTGCCAGCAAAATTTGCCACCTTATTCATTGTATCTCCCTACTACTCTACTTGGCAGTTTTTTTTGACAGATGGCATTTTTTTAATAACTCTTGAGTTGTAAGGAGCCATCTCTTGAATACAAGTCCTTGTTTATAACTGATATAATGAAACTCCCTACTAATCTGTTCACAAAACACAACAAAATATAAATGAAAAACGGTACTTTAAATTCTCAGGACTAAACACTTGAAAACAATGTTTTAGTGATGGTAGTTTCTTCTACACAAAGAAGCAAGGCCTTACCAAAATTTTATTTTTTGCCACAAGCTTTTGAGCCTCCAGAAATTCAAGTTCCATGACTATTAGCACAGAAACCCTGTGCCAGTCACTTTTGACTGCCTCTGGAAGTCCTGTCCAATTCCTTAAACCCTTTATGGTCACTTCACCATGGTGGGACAGGCTACTGGCATTAAGCAAGGTGTCCTCAACAAAGGCCCCAAGTCTTTGGAAGAGGGTCCTCAGGGTGCTCATCAGCTTCTAAATTCAAGTTAGCTGAATCCAGAAATTGCTACATGAGTCATACAGGTGTAGGTCAAACCATACATTGGTGTAATGGACCTTACTTTAGAGCCCAGTTCATTACTTTAAAGAAATACGACAAAGTAGTTTTAGAACTGCTACCTTCTAACTTTTACTGGCACCTTTTTGTGCACCTTGGTCAGTTATGGAAACCTTCAACAACCCTGACAATAAACTTCACACCTTTAATTTTGCTGTTTAATGAAATTCTGGATGAAGAAGCACCCTTAAAAGTCATTCGGCTGCAAGGATGACTGAATCCCTACATCACCGATGAGATTCGCGACCTTATGGCAGCAAGAAATGACTGGAAGTGTAAATTTAAACAAAATAATTATCTACTGGCTTGGTCTCCTTATGAGAACTATTGCTGAGACATAACAAGGAAAATTTGCGTAGCTAAAGAGGAATTTAGGACACAACCAGTTAAAGATAACAGAAAAAACGCTAGTATCATGTGGAAAGTAATTCATAGTTGTACTCCTAAAGAATCTGCTTCCGGGATGTTCTTTTCAAAGGACATAAATATTGTGGCCAACGAACTTAATAATTTCTTTGTAAACATCGGAAAGAATTCAATTAAAAAACTGAGCACCTTGGCCAAGCAATTCCGGTGTGAAGTACACAATCTCTTGTCTGTCTCTCAGGAATATCCTGTTATTGAACAGTGGTTTTTTCAATGCTAATGTGAAAATCAACCAAGTACAACAGATTATCAAGCCTATGGCACCAAACAAGTCCCCTGGAACAAATGTAGGCCTATTTGACTTTTACCCGTGCTATCACAGATTTGTGAGAGACTTGTCGCCGACCAGCTAACTTCCTATTGATAGCAAACCAATGCATGTCTCCTAAGCAGTGTGGTAATAAGTGGAATTCTACTGAGACATCCATCTTGCAAACCACCATTACTATCTTTGAAGCCACAGAAAAGAAACAGCTAACTGCCACTGTGCTGCTTGACATTGAGCAAAACTTTTGATATGTCCCACCTTCAGGACATTGGATTGTCACCAATTGCAAACAAATGGTTTTGTAGCTATCTCCAGTCATGCTACCAAGTCGTTAAAATCCATAATGCTATCTCAGACCAACTTCCTCTATCTTGTGGAATGCCACAGGGAAGCATTCTGGGACCGTTGCTCTTTAGTATTTACACTAATGACCTCCAAAGTATTCCACACCACAGCTCTTCTCGGTGTTCCTTTGTAGTTTCAAGTGGCAGTTATTTGATGCTTCCAAGCTTTCTCTGAACATTAATTGATTTAACAATGGTTTTATGCAGTACTTTTATATACATTGCCAGTTCCTTATCTTGTTAGCCATGCCAATTGTTCCATTTGTTTATACACCATTGAGTTGATTACCTACACATGTTTAAAGGCTTGTTAAACTGTTCACGACACAATTTGCATGTCCTAGTCGTTGACACTTTACTCATGTGCTATTTCCTTACCATAATTTACGAGTGTACAATTCTGTGAGAGTCTTCGAAGGTGTGTCCCATGCACTTCGTATTCATCAGTATGCACTTGTTAGTTCCAGGAATTTAGGGCTCACAGCATATCATTGCAATGCAAAATTATTCTGCAAAATTTGTACGTTTATCCAGGCTGTTCCCATCCAGGACTGCTTCTCCCTGGTAATCCCCAGACATCAAGCCTCTCTGACAAGTACCACAGGGAAGCATATAAGGCCCCCTGACGTTCACTTTGTTTACATATGACCTGCTGGACGAAGCTGTTGACCACGTGAAGACTGCTCTCTACGCCAACAACACCAAGCTATATCGAAATGTCTCGTCTACAGAACACTGTGACCTTATACAAGTCACTGTCTCAAATAATGCACAACTGGTCGATTTAATACATCTAAATGTAAAGCACTAACTGTGACTAGAAAAAAGGCACCAATTGTTTTTGACTACACCCTCCATGGCACAACCTTAAAACGTGTCTCAGAAGAAAAATATCTTGGTGTCATATCTAGTATGCTCAAGAAAAACATTGTTCGGCAACCAGTTATGGATGTCACGGTGAGAAAGGAAAAGCTGGATGAGCCTAACAGCTGTCGTGGAGGTGTGAAGTGCCTGCTGTATGAGGCCCGAAAGCAACCTCAACCTGATCTTGATGGACAGAAAGCTTTTAAGGCTCAGTTGGCAGAAATTGATCCCAACATGGGCTTTACACACATGAATAGAGAACCAAGCTCAGTTGCTGAACTCACTGAAACAAGGCCAGATCTTACTGCTGTTCCACGAATTACAGGTGCTACTCCTGACATTGCCCATTACCCTCCATTTCCTATGCATGTGACAAATAAAGAAACCATGGTCATACCCCGAGTTCTCACAGCTGGAGAGCAGACAGTCTTGTTTAGCTTGAAAGTAGATAAACAAATTCACAACATTGAGAGCAATAAAAGAGAACAATCGGCTTCTGAACATTGGAAAAAAGAGCCCCCATACTGGTTTACTGCATCCAGCTTCCAGCTTAATGCATGCTGGCAAAGGAATCGTTGTGCCTTTGCACAATCTTTGATGCATCCTAAGCCCTTCTCATCCAAGTATGTCGCCCACGGAATCAAATATGAGCCTCTTGCTCTTCAGGAGTATCAACAACATATGTTTAATCAAAAAACACCTGTAGCTGTTCTTCGAAGTGGCCTTGTGGCGTCTACAAGTTGCCCAGTGCTTGTTGCATCACCAGATGCTAAAGTCATTCATCAAGGTTGCCCTATTTGTTTTGGATTGGTAGAGGTGAAATGCCCATATACAAAGTTCAATGTCACACAACTGGATGCATATTCCGACCCAGACTTAATGGAAAAAGTTGACAACAAACACTGTAGACTGAAAAGGGATCATGCTTATTATGCTAAAGTTTAAGAACAAACGGGTGTCACAAGAGCAAAATGGTGTGCCTTCATTGTCTACACGAGCAAAGGAATGTATGTGGAGAGAATTGCATTTGATCTGAACACCATTGGCAAACACTAAGGAGTCAACTGTTGAAGTATTTTGAACATTTTATTAACTGTGCTGCTGTGGATATTCAGAATACAGCAGCAGGTACATGTAGTTAGGTATTGACATAAACTGTTTTATAATTTGTATGTGCCATATTAATTCAAATAATGCCTCAGATACATGTATCTAGTTTGTTTTGAATTTACATCTCCCCAGAGAAACTTGGTTTGCAAGAGACGCCCAGGGGAGCTACTCAGGAAACATGGCACATGCATTTTTCACACTTTTAACTCTTCCTTTCCAGTATCCATGACCCAGTAAAGCTAAGGCTATCATGATCTATCTCTTCTGGCTGAGGCTTGAAGTATAAATTCACCTTTATTAAACTTTGTTCAATTCATTCTAGTTCTGAGATATTGACTGAATGTCTAGACAGGTATATGTGTATATTTATTAATGGAGAGGGTTTTGGTCACTCTCAGAAAATTGTGATTGTCTCAAACAAGAGTTTTGTTTGCATGAAATAATTCTTATTCTCCATATTGTAAACTTAATAATTTCAGTGAATTAAGCTGAACAGTAAGAAGTTTTTAATCCAAAAATATGTTGGAACAATATCTTTGCACATGCTATCTATCATTTCTTTATATAATGTTTATGAAAAAAATAGAATTCTTTGATTATTGCATTCATTAAACATGTCTAATTCATTGCATTAAAAGTTTTGGCTTGACTCCGAGACTTTGGAGTAATACAAAATCAATTGTATTGACAGTGAGGCTTTGCTAATCTTTAATCTTTAATCACAGTTCGTAACCATGCATATGCTAAATTGCATGCACCAATACTAATTTTTTAATTTCTTTTGTTTGATTTCACCAAGCCTCAAGACCATTTTTAATGCTTATATAATGTACATAGAACTGTGCATGGGGCTGTTAACTGGGCATTAATTAATTATGATTTTTTTACAATAAACTGGAACCAAAATAAGTGTAATATACACATACAGTATACACATACAGTATACACATACAGTTATTATATAGATATTTACATATTTATATATATTCTACATATATCTCTTCTGGGGGTCAGCTTCATATGAAGATTAAGTTCTTCCCTGTTGGCACCCTATTTAGTTGAGAAGCAGTACACGACGCCATGTTGGACAAGAACACACGCTACTTTATTATGCAACCCAGAGTGTAGTGCGCGCCCTAACATATGCAGACCAGGGTCCAGGGCCCACCCTAACATCTCCCTTCCTTTTTTTTTTTTTTTTTTTTTGAAGCTACAACTTGAACAAAACCTTTAGTGATTTCCCAACGAGTCTTGTGCCACAGCTACAATGGGTCACAAAGTTCCTAAACAAAAGTGTCCTTACAAATGTTCAACAACAAAAAAAAAGAAAAGAAAAGAAAAGAAAAGAGCAAGGAAAAGAAAAAGAAAATTAACAAAATTAAGACTTAGAGAAAAGCCCATTGATAATAACTTGTGTATCTCGTATCGACCAGTTTAATGTCACTGACGGCTTGCACGGGAGTTCACAAGTCCAATCGTGTAGGCGGTTTGGAAACTCGGCCCGAACGGGTTTTTGTCACAGACACGCTTGCTTGGCTCCGCTTGGCAGTTGAGCTTGAGCGAGAGCACACCCTTGAATCTTCTATGGTCGTTGCTAATGGAACAGGCATAGCCTGGTCTGGATCCGGAGGTGGTTCCATCGTGATACTCTGCATCGGAGGTTCATTGAAGGCGGACGGCTGCACAACTGGTGGAGTGGAAGGCGGAATGCAGGGCGGATTGACAGGTGGAGCAACTCGCGGAGTGGGTGGCAGACGCGCTGAGTGTTCCGCTGCCGGCACATAACTGGGGGACAGCTTATCCACCCATGACCTCGGTACTAGGGCACCAGGAGGCGGCGGTGCCGCAAGACGCAGGTGTGCCCGGTTCCGTCTGGTTAAACCTGCAGGCGTTTCCACAATGTAGGATCTAGGAGCCGGAATGGCAGTCACAAGACCATAGAGCCAAGGACCGGACTTGTGATGAGGGGCCGGCTTGGCGTAAACAAAATCGCCAATTTCTAATGAAGGTAGAGTGCTACTAGCGGCTGTGTCATAGTGTTGTTTAGCCCTAGCTCGTTTAGTCGCAATGGCTTCTCGGACTACTTCAGCAGTGCTGTCGCTCGGCAACAAGAGCTCTTTAGACATAGGAAGAAGGCCACGGGTGCGGCGTCCCATACTCCTTTGTGCTGGGCTCAAAAGATGCCCCTCTTGGGGGGTGTTTCTGTAGATAAGGAGAGCTTCATGCAGGCCACTTTTCCCAGACTTCTTCAAGATACGCTTGACGATTTTTACTGACGCTTCAGACTTGCCATTTCCCTTGGGCCAGTAAGGTGAGCTAGTGACGTGGTTTGTCCGGTATCTTTGGCAGAGCCGCTCAAAGTCTGATGCAATAAATTGAGGTCCATTGTCAGTTAAGATCGTTTCTGGAACACCATGACGGGCAAAATGGGCTTCAGTTTTGGCCGCAATGGTGGCAGACAGAGTGTTTTCCAGCTCATCAACCTCAATGAAATCTGAGTAATGATCTGTTGTGACGAGGTAGTTGCTCGACTCAAACGCACAAAGATCCTGACTAAGCTGCCAGGGGTACTCTGGAACAGGCTGGGACTTCATGGGTTCCTTAGCATTCTGTACCTGGAACTGTGCACACTTCCCACACGAGCGGCATACTTCCCGAATATCAGACTTCATGCCTGGCCAGAATACAGTGTCCTTACAGAGACGTATGTTTGATTCAGCTCCAAAGTGGGCAGCATGAGCCTTCTGCAGAATGAAGTTTCTTTTTGCCAAAGGGATAAGTACTTGCGTCCCTTTATAGATGACACCATCTTGACAGGTAAGCTCTTCCCTATAGCTCCAATAGGGGCGTAGACTTCGGGGAAGTTCTGATTTTCTTGAAGGCCAGCCCGTGATTATAACCCTGTTCAGGCTACAAAGTGTAGGGTCACTCGTAGCAGCTTTGATATCTTTCAATGTCTCAGAGGTGACTCAAGGGTTTGTGATGTTGCTGTCTATGTCAATCCTGAAGATCTCAAAGTTGGTCTGCTTGGAGTCATTGATGGTTGAGAGGGGGGCTCTCGAGAGGGTGTCAGCCAACATGAGTGACGTACCCTTCTTGTATGCAACTCTGATGTTGTAGCGTTGCAGCCGCATCATCATTTTCTGAAGGCGGTGAGGCGCAGAGTGTAGAGGCTTTTTGAATATAGTTTCTAAAGCCTGATGGTCTGTCTGCACATTCACTTCGCGGCCATAAATCCAAAGGTCCCACTTGTCGCATGCCGATACTATGGCTAGGCACTCTTTTTCAATTTGAGCCCACAGTTCTTCATTAGGGCGGAGCTTGCAGGATGTGTAAGCCACTGGTTGAAGATCTCCGGAATCATTAGGCTGGAGAAGGACTCCCCCTAGCCCACCTTGTGAGGCATCTACTTGGAGGGTAACGGGCCTATTGTTATCAAAATAGGCCAGGCACGGAGCACTCGCAATGAGTTGCTTTGCTTTGGCGAATGCTTCTTGGTAAACGTCTGACCAGATGAATTCACGATCCTGCTTAGTGAGGTCAAACAGAGGCTTGACCAAGAGACGGGGCGTGAGGTTACGAAAACTCCTGACACCAAGTTGAGAAGCAGTACACGACGCCATGTTGGACAAGAACACACGCTACTTTATTATGCAACCCAGAGTGTAGTGCGCGCCCTAACATATGCAGACCAGGGTCCAGGGCCCACCCTAACAATTTGCATTTGTACTTTTGTTCCTCTAGTGTATGCAAATAAAGTTGTTATAAATTATTATTACTGTTATACTGCTAATCGCCCATTTTTTGAACCATACCATTCACAAAGATATGTTTGACTGAGCATTGACTAAGGCACAAACTGTCCATATTTGATTTACAATCCCAAACTGATGACATGACATCCCAGACATGAAAGTTCTTTACTTTGTTTATTGCTCGCTCCACATGAATTGGCAGGCTTGCGATTTCTTGTGTCCTGATAACATCATCAGCTGGCATTTGGCATTCCTCCCAAGAAAGGGAGGGATGTTCAA
>CM042749.1:26677701-26698409 GCA_022496165.2 Catalaphyllia jardinei
ATCCAAAAATACTAGGGTTTGCCAAGGATAACCCTATAAACCCTACAGTATTGTCTATACAGTACCGCTCAAATGTAAGTTACCACCATCTCGAGAGAAACAAGACTCGTATCGCGAGAAGCGAGACTCGTATCGTGAGTAACGAGACTCATCTCGCAGGAAACGAGAACTGTCTCGAGAGAAATTTCTCGTTTCTTGCAAGTGCACTGCAAGTACCGCCTCTGTATTATCGGTTGTTTGCAGTAAGGATTGTCGTGTGTGGAGAAAATTGTTGAGCAGACATTTGTCATATCGTTGATTTTGTACTTGGGTTTTAGTATTCACATGTGATGGCACGCTTCAAACACAAAATCTATGATAACTTTTTATTCACAAAGTGAAGCCACAACGCTTTTGAAGACGAAGCCTCGATTGACATTGTATTTGGTTTTAGTATTCACATGCGAAGCCACGCTTCGGACACGTAATTTAAGTTAACTGTTTATTCACAAAGTCAAATAGAACCAGAGATATCGAATACTTTTCAAGGCTCGTCAGCATGCCATGAAATTTCATAGATCTTCGAATACCGAAAGCAAACTTTATCCTGTCAAAAATTGAATGAATGTAAACGGCGCATTGCAAGAACTTCAAAATACTAAATATGGACCATTTTGGCATTTGAATCATCCAATTGTGTCAAGTAGAACTAGAGATATCGAATACTTTCCAAGGCTCGCCGGTATGCCGTGACATTTCAAAGATCTCTTTCAGTTGTCTCGCCAGAGCATGCAGAGGGCAAACTTTTCCCTGTCAAAAATTAACGGCACATCGTAAGACCTTTGATAAAACACTTTTTCTGTAAATTCTATTGTGCCCAATAGAACCAGAGATATTGAATACTTTTCAAAGCTCACCGGCTTGCCGTGAAATTTCAAAGAGCTTTCTCACTTGCCTAGGCAGCGTGTGCTGAGAACAAACTAATTATGTGAATGTCAACAGTGCATCGTAAGAACTTCAATAAAACACTCTTTCTGTGAATTTGGACTATTTCAGCGTTTGAATCATCCAGTTGTGCCAAATAGGACCAGAGATATCAAATACTTTTCAAAGCTTGCCGGCTTGCCGTGAAATTTCAAAGACCTTTCTCCCTTGCCTTGCCAGTGCATGCAGAGAACAAACTTTTCCCTGTCATAAAGTATATGAATCTCAACAGCGCATCGTAAGAACTTCGATAAAACACTTTTTCTGTAAATTTTGGACTATTTCAGCGTTTGAATCATCCATTTGTGTAAAATAAAACCGGATGTATATCGAAATAATTCACAAGCTCGCCAACGATTCCCGTTCAGTGCCTCTTTTATCGTCTTGTCGGTTGGTTCCATCACTTTGGTAGCGACCTTTTACTGTAGGTAAGAACCGGCTTCTCACGAGTAATATATTCCATACTGAACGCCTCAATGATTCTCGAGAGAAACGAGAACCTCGTGAGAAATGAGACTTGTCTCGCAGGAAACGAGAACTGTATCGCGAGAAACGAGACTCGTCTCGCGAGAAACAAGACGAGAGGTGGTAACTTACATTTTAGCGGTACTGTATGTTGTTGTTCAATTTTAATTAAATTTTATTCTATTTTGTTTTTAGACATGAAAATGTGTGATATAATGCATTTGAAACAAAAGAAAATAAAATTTAAACCAAGGACGAAATTGAAGCACAACATATTTACCTATTGTGCTAGAGTATTACCTGTAAATTTGGTGGGGTGAGCCAGCACACTGACAGACTAATAGGCTACACATTACCTAATCCTTGAGGATGTGATGTGGACATAGGACAAATGTTCGAATGGATACAACACCTTTGGCATTATTTGATTTTAAAAATATTGCATGAAAGTCGTGATAAGAAAACATTAACAAAATTTATTTAATGTTTAACCCTTTCGTTGTCAAACAGACGAATTCGTTTGCTACAGACCCTTACCCGGTTAGGCATCTGTGGGAACCCCTACTTAGTCTTTTTATGGCCACTAAAGAGTATTATAGGATGTCCAGTCACGTTTTGCTTCTCGTGTGTTGTTCGCTCGATATTTTTGCCGTATTTTGACCATTTCATCTTGCAAAAACTTGCTCCTTCGATTTGTTAGTCCTTTAAAAATGGCGACAAGGAACATTCCACTCGATGAAGTCATAGCACTTTGTACAGAAGATTTTCCAGGGGAAGTTTTTGGATTTTTCGGATGAAACAGAAGAAGAACTTTCAGACCACAACGAAAGCGAAAGTGAGGACGATGTTGGCGAGGATGAAAGCGTCAGTTTGAGCAATTTTGAGGATTCAGATGCTGAAAGCAATAGCAACGGTATGTGTTTTGCATGTTTATTTGTCCTAGCAACAGATTTTACCACATATTTTCGGCATCGCTTGGTTTTCATCCTTTTCTGCTCCATCGACATAAATATTTCGCTTTAGTGGAACTAAGTTCCAGTATTTTTATTGTAGATCAAGGAACTGCTTGGGATCATAGAGCACGTGGAAGTAGAGGCCATGGAAGAGGAGGCCGTGGAAGAGCTGCCCGTGGAAGAGCAGGCCGTGGAATTGGAAGAGCAGCCCGTGGAAGAGCAGGCCGTGGAATTGGAAGAGCAGCCGGTGTAGGACGTCCTCGAGATCCTGAATTAGAGTGGTCAGTGACATACAATCCACCAGCAGATAGACCATTTGCTGAACCAGCACCTGGGCCAACTCAAAGATACCCAAATGGTCCTGAAATCAGGGAAGGAGCAGTTTTTGACCAAATGTTCACTGATGAAATCTGGGACTTGATTGTTGCAGAGACAAACAGATACCATGATCAACAAGTTACAGCTGAGCCAAACAAACACAAAAGAAAGTGGACTCCTGTTATTAAAGGTGAGATGCAAGCATTTATTGGTATCATGATTTATATGGGAATTGTGAAACTTCCTAGACTGACCATGTACTGGAGTGTGGACAACCTTTTGCACCAGGCAAGTGTTAGCTCTGTGATGACCGTAACTAGATTTTTCCAGATTTGGAGGTACTTTCATTTGGCTGACAATAGCAAAGCTCTGCCAAGAGAAGATCCTAGATTTGACAAAATTTATCGTGTAAGACAATTTTTAGACCTGGTCATGGCAAATGCTCAACGTCTATATCGCCCAGACAGGGATGTGTCTATTGATGAGACCATGGTTCCTCACAAAGGTCGCCTCTCATTCAAACAATACATAAAAAACAAACCTGTGAGATGGGGAATAAAACTGTGGGTCTTGTGTGAGGCCAAGACTGGTTATGTTTTTAAATTCCAAGTGTACCTGGGAAAAGAAGACGGAAATGTAGAGCACAACTTAGCCCGTAGGGTAGTGAAACACCTCATTGCTCCAATTGAAGACAAGTTTCATAACTTGTACAAGGATAACTTTTATTGCGACCCACATCTTTTCTTGGAACTTGAAACCAAAAAAGTACTTGCTTGTGGAACCATAAGGGCAAATCGAAAGGGGATCTTGTGATTACATCTGCCATGGAAAAGAGGTTGAATCGTGGAGATTGCTCATGGAGGAGCCATGGTAATCTTGTTGCCATGGCATGGTATGATAAACGTCCGGTATATTTGATCTCCACTATTCATCCTCCAGAAAGTGTAGGAGCTCAAACTACAGTTCAGCGGCGTTCTCAAGCTGGCCCACGCGAAGCAATACCTTGCCCTCCAGCACAGTGTGCCTACCAAGAGTACATGGGTGGGGTAGACCTAGCAGACCAGATTCTTCAAAGCTTTTCTGTTATTCGAAAGTCACAAAAAGCTTGGAAGAAGCTCTTCTACTATGGGCTTGAGGTTTGCTCGTTGAATTCTTTCACCATTTTCAAGAAAGTGAAGCAAACACGTCAAGATTTCCTTTCATATCGAATTTCAATTGTTCGGCATTTGTTAGAGGGAAAATGTTTCCGAGGAAGACCTGGTCGTTTGCCAAGTCGGCCTCTAGCTGATTTGGATGCAACAAGGCTGAATAAGCAGTATCATTCTGTGGCTGTGGAAGAAAAAAGGCGAGACTGTGTGGTTTGCGCCAAGATTGTGTCAGTTCAGAACCTAAGCGGGAGTGCAAAGTCCAGAACAAACACTGTTTGTGTTACATGCGACCGGAAACCACTTTGTATTCTCTCACATCGCAATTGTTGGGAGAAGTGGCACAATCTTGTGGAATACTGGCGATAGTTTCACTGACATATACATGTACCTATTTTTAGCCAATAGCATCAAAAAGTCTACCAGAGTGTGATTCTGAACATTAAATCTTCTGTGTCTCTAGCATCATTGCAAACTGAGTGTGGACATAAATGTTTTCATTCTTGGACAGCACACTCTACAAACTGTTGAAGATGAGTACTTTTGTTTGGTTTATGCAAGTGCAGGCTATATAACATTCATTCCTAGTTGACATGTTGTGTTGTCAGAAAATAATGTAGTGAGTTTTTGCATTTGTGAAGAAAATTTAAATTTCTCAAAACCAGACCACCGGCACTAAAATGCCCATAACTTTGGTTCCTATGGTGATATTTTGATAAAATAAAAAGTTTCTGAATCCTTACTTATTTTGCTGATGCAATATGTTATAATGGTGCTTCCCTTTCTGAAGCTAGGGTGTGTTTTAAGAGTAAGAACAACAAACAACACATCTAACAAATTTTTCATTCAAATTTTATTTGGCTCAAATTGTTTATGGTAGCAAACAAGACCTCTGGAATGTGTTCTTTGTGAAAGGATTTTCTCTCCTGAGAAAAATGATATATAGTTTATGGGTGGGTAACACTTAACGCTGATAAGCTACAACCAAATTTGTGAACTGCGTTCCAGAAAAAAAAATTAAGCCTCAGGAAACTGCCAACGAAAGGGTTAAGGTATCCTACACACTGTGAATGGTGCATTTCAGACAAGCAAAAATTCATATCTGCAAACAGAAACTGGTGGGAATGGGGGCACACAGTGCTTCTGTTAACCTGTGAAAGAAAGGGGGTGTTGTAGCCTTGTTACGACAAGAAATACCTCACTTAATTGACTTCCATTGCCTTCCGAATCACCTTGAACTGGCCTTACTGAAAACCCAGAGAAGTTGCAAGCTTGTTGAAATTGTCTGTGAAGTTCTACAGCTAATATCGAAGACCAACCACTATAGTCCCAAGAGTATGCATGGCCTAAAGACTGTGGGAGCAAGTTTGGCATGAACGTTTTAAAGCCCACTCAAGTAAGTGGAACAAAGTGGCTCCATATCAGTCAGGCCCTGGAAGTGATGATCGAACCAGGGAAAGAGGGATGTGGCCAATATGCTCCAGTACTTTCACCCATGGACTACCTTAGTGTAGCATCAAAAAAAGTAGATATCAAAGAGCAGGCCAAGTATGTAGCAGAGAAAATGGAGAGCATTTAGTTTTCTGCTTTCTTTCATTTTGACAGACATGTTAGAGATCATAGTCAAGTTAAGCCTTAAGATGCAATGCAATGATGTCATCCTTCTGGTGGCAGTGTCACTTCTTCATGAAACAGTGGCCAACATTCAAGCCTTGAAGATCCACTCTTTTGGCAGGCATGGTTCATGAATATGCTTCAGCATTCTGGAGTCAATGATGAGCTTTAATTTCAAGGCATTACACTGAGAGAGTAGCATAATGGTAAACGAAAGAGAGATGTGTGCACTGGCATCTTTCAGTCAAGGATGAGCAACGTCATTGGGTTGTGCCTGACTGGGCCTGAAGAGAAATTTGGTTCCCTGATGAATTCAGCCTCCGAATCAGAATCCACCACAACATATGAGATGTCATCAGTGATCTACTCGTCTTCAATGTTAATGCTTGGCCAACAGGACAAAGGAACTGGTTGACTTTGGCAACAAGAAAATTGAAACCCTTGTCCCCTGGTTTTATTAATGCAAAAGGCTGGATGTGATATTTCTTCCATTCCCAAAGAGTGGTTCTCGTTAATACTACTTAAGAAACAAGAACTATGCCAGTTTGTGGGAGACCCTGCTCGTCAAGACCCCCTACAAGGATGACTTCAAAAATGTCCTCTATCTTGTGGAAATCCTCCTACAGTACTACAGTGTGAAAGTGGGAAAGTGGGATTTCAGCACAAACTCAAATCAAAAGCAACTTAAGTGTAAATCTTGCCATGCCTGTTGGGGAATTTAATCCACATTTCATCTGAGGGGCCACCAGTAGCCACCCTTTAGTAAGATGCTCGAAAAATTAGTTTATAACCAACTATATGATTTTCTGGATAAACAGAACATCCTGTATAGTTATCAGTTTGGTTTTAGGAAAGGGCACTCAACTGAACAAGCCATTTTTGAGATAACTGACACCCTCAAAAAGGCAATGAATAAAAAGCTGGTTACCTGCAGTGTTTTCTTAGATTTTTTGAAGGCATTTGATACTGTGAACCACAAGATTCTCTTATCGAAACTTTACCATTTTGGTATACGTGGAATACCCCATGATTGGTTCCGAAACTATCTTCACAATCGTACTCAGTTGGTTAAAATTGGTTCTAGCCAATCTAATGCTGAAACCATTACTTGTGGAATACCACAGGGATCAACTTTGGGTCCCCTACTATTCCTGCTTTACATCAATGACTTACCTTATTGCTCTAAAAAATTATTGTTTCGTATATTTGCTGATGATACAAATATGTTTTTTACAAGTGATAACCTGCTACATTTTGAGTCCATTATGAATGAAGAATTGAATTCTGTCTTCAAGTATTGTAATATCAACAAACTATCTATAAATTTTGCTAAGACTACCTACATGGTAATCTCATCTACAAGATTAAGATCGTATATTCATATTCCTAACATTGCTCATAAAACTGAAATTAAGTATCTAGGTATTTACATTGATCAAAATTTACAATGGGGACCGCAGACTCAACACATTAACAATAAATTAGCAAAAAATATAGCAATTATTAACAAATTAAGATACTTTGTAGATCTTCATACATTGAAACAATTATATTATTCTTTTATCTATCCATACTTATCCTATGCAGCCATAGCCTGGGGTAGTGCATGTAAAACTAATTTAGGTAGAATCTTAACTAAGCAGAATAAATGTGTGCGAAGCATGTTCTTTGCCCATAGCAGAGATAGTGCTACACCATATTACAATCTTTTAGGAATTCTTAAATTTGAAAATGTGTACAAACTTCAAGTTGCTCTCTGTACCCATAAAATTCTAAACGGCTCAACAAACATCTCAACAATATTCCATAGATCTCTTACGGGAGCCTCTGAGATACACACCTACAATACCAGATTTGCCTCTAAATTAAATTTTCATAGGCCAAAAGTAAATAATAATTATGGGACCTCTACTTTCGCTTTTGTTTCGTCTCAACTTTGGGAAACTATTCCAACAAATATTAAAAGACTGCCGTACACTTCCTTCTGTAATCAATATAAACTATACCTTTTAAACATGCAATCTTCTGAACAACCTGTATATTAGCTTATCTATGATGTGCCATGTTTTTATGCATCTACTGTTCATATATGTATATAATTTCTATTTTTATTGTAACTAATTGATGTGTCATGCTAATTGTTTTGTACGTGTCAGTAACCAACACGAAAGCTTATGCTACTTTGGTCACGGAGCACAATTTTTCTGGATATGTATTGTTTAATTTCTTTATTTTGTATTTCTTGTTATTTCTGTAAATGTTGATGTTATATTTTGTAAATATTGCATAATAATAAAAAATCTGAATCTGAAATCTGAAAATCTGAATCTGTTTAGATTCTACACTGGACTTCAGGATTACAAGACCTTCCAAATATAGTTAAAATCATTAATTTTGGTCTAGTAGTAAATATTGTATATGATGATTCAAACACTAAGGCTGAGAATATGACATCAAGTGACTTTGTGAAATATGGGCCCAAAAGATTGCTCAGGCCTGAGCAGGAGTTTTCCTTGTATTAGTTTGCCTTAAGTTGGGACTTCATGAAGACGACATTGCAGTTAGAGCAGGCTTATCACAATCACAAATATCCCACATAATGGATTGATTTTCTACACGCTACACGTCGCTCTTGCCCCATTTGGCCTTCAAGGTCATGCATTGACAAGACCATGCCTGAATCTGTCAAACAAATGTATCCCTCCACACGTGTAGTGATCGACTGTACAGAAATATTCATCAAGATGCCCAGTTCATTAAGAAGCCAAAGTGTTACTTATTCTAGTTAAAAACATCGTAACACTGCTAAAGCCCACATTGGTATTAGCCCATCTGGTGCTGTGTCTTTTGTGTCTGATCGTTACACAGGCAGATCCAGTGATAAGCAAATAACTAATGACCATGGTATATTGGATTTGCTTGACGCAGGAGATGCTGTCATGGCCAAGTAGGGATTTGAAATAGCGGGAGATCTACCCCAAGGTGTGACTCTTAACATCCCCCCATTTCTTGAAGGGAACAATCATCTTTCCATTGAGGAAGAAACTGAAACAAGGTGAATAGCTTCAGTTATCATCCGTGTTGCAAGCGCAATTACCAGGATTAAGAACTTTAAAATATTTACAAAGGTCACAGCAAATGATCCAGACCTTGATTATGTATCTGCTGCCATAGATCTTGGGAAAATTGTACTAATTTTTGCGACCATTAAAAATGACAAAGTGTGACTTATGCAATAGTTACAGGTATACATTCAGCTAAGGGGATAAAGCAGGATGACTTTAATTATCATTATCCCCCTATGCCCATACCATACCCATGTCAATGATGGCACAGTGGTTCAGCAGTTAAAGGGAAATAGTTTCCAGAGTAAGTGCTGCAAAAGCAGTTTTACAGTTAGCTGGCCCCGAAAGGCTAAGGAGTTTCACAAACTGTGATTGTGACAATGAAGGTACAATGAAAGAAAAGAAAGAAGTAAGTTAATTCTGGAAGCGTCTCCCATGTGGTCTCATCTCTGAGGATCTTCTCTACATACATATACATCAACAGTTGTGCAGACTACAAAGTCAACCCATGGCAATCCTAAAGATTCACTACTCCTTGACACTGGTAGTAGTAAAGGTGTTTTTTTTTCAGCTCCAAGTCACTATCTGTTAGTTTTAAGACAAAATGTTTTAACCCCTTTGTAGTATCTGCAAGCATTATATCCTTTTCAAATATCGCCATTTAATGTCAATACAGCCAACTGGGACTCCATTTTCCAAAACAATACCACCTGGATTACAACTAAGAAATGGTCATTTCGGACTAACATCCAATCCAATGTTCTTAATTTCCACATTTTCTTTTTTTCCAAAAAACATTTGACATATTTTTCATGGGCATTGTTTTCATTATTCAGTCCCCATTTTATTAATAATGCCAGTAACAGATTTAACTAGTGACATTGGATTTACTGATTTCCTCCTGTTGATCACCTTTCTAAAAACCAAAGAAGTTATCCTTTTGGACCACTCAGCATACCAGTGAGGATCCTGACTTTGTTGCAGGATACTTAAACAGATCTCGTAACCCTCATCAACTGTGATCAAAACAGAATCTTCCACTAGTCTCAATTGGTCCTCTGTAAACAGTTGTGTATCTAGTGTACTAGGCACATTTGTAAAAATCTGATCAACCAACATCATCTCTGGTGCAACAGTGCTCAGAGAGCCTGGCACCAATACCTCCTACTTCTTTTCTTTCACACTGGAACAAGGGGTTTCAAATAACTTGCATGGTTCAAATTCATTGGCTTTTCCACTTTCACAAAACAGTAATGCCATATCAGCTTTCATAAAGGCCTCTGCCATTGATTTGATTTCATCCTTGGTTACTTCTCAAGCAAAAGGTGGTGTTGCACAATAATTTTCCTTTCTTCCACTAACAGGTGGCCTACCTCGCTTTTTAAAATGAAAGTTCCTCAAATTTCACAGCTTTTTTTAGGGTTTTACTACTATCTGAGGGTACACTCCACTTCTGGGTAACTTGTGTGCATGTTAACTCCTGTGGAATTTGACGCAAGTCCAAGTTTACAAAATCCAACAAGGTATAGAGGTGCAGAAACATAATTAGAACATCCCCTTTGTCATACAATCCCCTTGTCAGGTCATATGGGTAGGAAGAAAATGTTAGAACATTTAACTGCGCATTTTTTCTGGCCTGGTCTACATTTTGATGTTCGTAAATATTGTGCAACTTGTCCTCAATGTCAGGTAGTGGCAAGGAAATTGAAGTCTAGTAGGGCACCCTTGAAACCGGTGGATATCGTTACTGAGCCATTCAAGAAGATCGCCATCGATATCGTAGGAGAATTACCCAGAACAACAACTGGCCATAAGTACATCATAACGATTGTAGACTATGCTACACGGTACCCGGAGGCTTTACCCTTGCGGTCAACAAACTCAAAGACGATCGCAGATGCTCTGATTCAGTATTTTTCTAGAGTAGGTATTCCCGATGAGATTGTATCAGATCAAGGCTCCAATTTCTTAAGTAAACTCATGGCCCAGCTGTATGATCAATTAGGGATCACTAAGATCAAAACGTCAGTATACCACCCTGAGAAAAACGGGCTAGTTGAGCGTTTTAATGGTACCTTAAAGGGAATGCTAAAGAAGTTTGTTCAAGAGCGAGTTCAGACCTGGGATAAGTATCTCCCATACTTGCTTTTTGCATACAGAGAAGTTCCCTCTGAGCAGTGTTTTCAAAAGTAACCGGCGCCCGACACAAGTCACCGGCTACTTCGAGCGTTAGCACCGGGTACTTTTGGAAGTCAAAATTAAAAAAAAAATTAAAAAATAAAAAGTTCCGATTCCTATGGGTTAAAGTTAAGGATAACATATTTTGTTCTTGGCCACTGATCGCATTCCAGCATCAGAAATCGTAACTCTTTTATTCAACAGCATTCAACGTGGACGGGAAACCATTTGCGTTTTCCCACGAAAGACCGACATTTGATCCTGCTATTTCGTGACTAGTTTCTTCTTGCATAAGCGAATTATGAAATCTTCTTCTTCTCCACATCGCGTGTTTGAATCTGTTTGTGAATTCGTGAGAGCTTTGTACTCGGCGCTTTCTTTAAGAAAACGGTCCCAGTCACTGGATGAAAAGGCAGAAATCACAGCCACTTTTAACCCAGTTTGGGTTCAAACAGCAACGAAAGGAGATTGCAGGTATGAAACACTTTTTAAAATGCAAATTTTTTAATGTTTGCCGGGTTCCTGCTTACAATCCCCCAGTCCATCAGAAATAAGTATTGGTGCATGTTATGATTGAAACATTGCTTGAAAACAATATTGTATCGCTTAGGTTGAATTATTTATTGTCAACAAGGCAATTTATAAGGGATGCTTTTACTTATTCAACGCTTGATTTCGTGAGGCGCCGTTTCGAGAATGGTAACTGGCAGACTTTGGCGATTAAATAAATTTTATGCCGACACAAATTTGGTCAAATTTAACTTTTTATATAAGCCAGGCATTTTTAAGATTTTTGTGAGACTTAAAGTTTAATTTCAAGTCTTCATAATGAGTAAAGCGGATGAAACTGAATGTTTTACAGTTCTTTATGGAAAATTAATTTTATACGAAGCCGACATGGCCAGACTAGTCGCGACATAAGTTGAGCCACATGTTACGGCTCGCTTAACATAAAATTTATTTACCTTTTGTTTTCATGGAGTTTTACTGAAATTGATTGTTTAGCAAAGCATTGTTCTTCTGATAACTAAAAAAACAGTTAAAACAGTTGTGCCTGCGGAATAAAATTGATTTATCTAATCGATTGAAATTTTGGCTAACAATGCATTATTTACGGAGCTTGTATGTAGCGCTAAAAAATAAAATTAAATCTCCGCCTTTAACTCAAATTTTGTATACGTGAGGTCATATACGTGAGCGCGAAATAACTATGGTTTATTTAACGCGTTGGTCATGGGGGATAAATGGTACACATTGTCAACATCGATACATATTCTCACTGCTTTCGTTAGATGCACCAGACACGGAAGGGTCTTCTGCAACGCCTAGTACGTCCTTAAACTTCAAAGATGCTGAAAGTTTGCCCGTCAATGTGTCACCCGACTGCCAAGAAATCTCTGTGACCACAGCCCCTAAGAACCACGCTGAAGGTAAACAAACTTTTTATTACAATTCTTGATATTTCTTTCTTTTTTTGAGAGCAGTGTATACAGTCAGAGAGCGATATCACAGACAGTTTCACTGAAGAACAGCAGACGAAGAATATTCATCACTACATCCTCTGCAAAAAGCGTGACTGCTTGGGTGTGTCTCAAGAAGAAAGAGCACACATCAAAACAACCAAAAAGAAGCAGATGTTTAATCACAGCCTTATCTTTAATAAGGATTTGGCCTATAGCCCTAAAGTACAGATGTGGTGGCTCATTTACATCGAAGGAGAAGGTCAATACTGTCTGATCTGCAAGAAGTTTGATTCCAAGAATCCCCAAAACAAAAAGGAATTTTTTCTGCAGAACCAAGCACAAGGTTAATGAAAGATTGCCTCGAGGAGCACATTGCAACAAAGAGACACAAAGATGCAATCACTGCCATTCTTATGAACAGGTTGTCAGTTTTCCAGAAAGAGCTCGATCATAATGCTCGATCATAAGTTCAGGTTGATGTGTATGAAAGAGTTTTCTATTGCCTTTACTGGTTGGCAAAGGAGGATATAGCAAATGTCAAGGTTAAGAGTGTTAAAGTTGGTTGCGAAGCTGGGGTGTGATATGAGTGGCTTTAATCACACATCAGTAGGTTCCTTTCGGAACATGTTGCTTCTTCTTGGTGAAATGATTCAAAATGAAGTCATTTCTGCTGTAACTGGGCCATTTGGGGTGATGGTTGATGACATGACTGACACTGGAAATTTGGAGCAAATGATTGGTTTCATCCAGTATTATAACAGGGGTAGCGAAAAGGTTGAGGTGAAATTTTTGTGTTTGGTAAATGTTCTCGCCAGCTCTGACACAGCAGATTCTTTAACCATCACAAGCATCCTTCTGAAAGTCATTGAGAAACAGTCTCAATTTTGACTGGTTTAAAAGCTTTGTGTCAGATGGAGCAAGTGTTATGGTGGGAGAAAGGTCAGGTGTAGCTACCAGGCTGAAAGCGGATGAAAGAATCCAGTCGTTAATATCTGTCCACTGTGTTTGTCACAAACTAGCACTGGCGTGTACCGACACTTTAAACGATCTTGCCACAATAAAGAAGATGCAGAACACACTAAACACCCTTTGGCGACTCCTTGACAACTCGAACAAGAAGACAGCCATTTTCCTGAAAGTTCAACTTGAGGTGAGTGAAATAACTCTCTCAAACAAGAATTCGCAGAAGAAGATAGCTAAGAAGCTGAAGAAGGCCTGTCAGACACAATGGCTGTCATTTAACGCTGCCGTTCAATCCGCTTGGGAGAGCTTCTCTGCCATCATCCAGTTCCTTATCAAGATGAAAGATGAGGACCCCACATGCCAGGGCCTGTTAGTTCAAATGAACAACGTCCGCTTCCTGGCTTGCTTGTATGTTTTAAAGCATGTGCTTTCTGTTCTTGACAACCTGTCAAAATTGCCCCACGGGCGGCTTTGCCGCCCGGCGCCGCTGTTGCGGCGCAGTGGTGCTCCGGCTATTTTAAAATTTCCTCCTGATACTTTTTTTCATTTTGAAAACCCTGTCAACCTATCTTGAGACCACCACACTGGGAAGAAGAATTCATCTTGCAGGTGGATGCCTCAAACAGAGGCCTTGGTGCCATCTTAAGTCAGAAAGATCAGAACGGGAAAGAGCACCCCATAGCTTACGCAAGTAGAAAGCTTCAGCCTAGAGAGCATTTCAGCCCTGGTCGCACTGAGAGCATTTCAGCCCTGGCTTCAGATGGACCACAATCCCCTTGTGTGGTTGAATCAAGTCTGTGACAAGAGTCGGAAACTGCTAAGGTGGAGCATTACTTTACAGGAATATGATATGAAAGTAGAACATAAGGGTGGCAAACAAAATTGTAACATAGATGCCCTTAGCAGGGCATAAATACCTTATATTATGTAATTTCACATTAAAGTACTATTTTTGTGTTTTCAGGTGTCATGAAAATATTGTTAGGTGTATATATTAGTTATATATATATATATAGCACTTATTATTACGTAACCTGTATTCTTTTATTGCGTAATCTGTAATCAATCATTTATCCAATAGTTTTCTTTCCTTTTTTCTATTATACACCTTGCGTCTACATATATTGTGAAGTTTGGGTTGATAGGTGAGTTGAGTTTTGTTTCCTGTGTAGAAGAAGAAGGTTGTAGTGTGGTTACGAGCGACGTTAGCAAGTGCGAAGAAGGCAACCGGGAGCACATTTTTCATTTACTGAGAAGCCATCAGTAAGCCATCTCTAATTCACGACAAAGAGCCATTTGCAGGGGGACGTTTGTGCAAAAGCTGGTCAAGGAATAGAAGGACGAGTGAAGAGTGCTGTCGAAGAAAGCTGGCCGGATTAAACAGGAGAAGTGGAAGAATTACGGACTGAGATAAGTTGTGACATAATGAAGTAAGTGGAAATCTAATTAAGGTTAATAATTTAGTTTAACTGTGTAGTTGTTGTAATAAATATTTTTTTTTAGACTTATGTTTGGTCGTTACAGGTTTTCTCCGGTTTGTTTATGCATTGTGTTTCTATTTGTTAAAGAGGGTCCACCTTTGTGGCGCGGTATTTGGTGCAGAAGGCGACAAACGTATCAAACCACCAGAGATTTCTTTAATCTTTATTGTAGTAGTAAGATTCTGAAGAGTGGATCTCTGTGGCTTGGAAGAACTAATACATACGATCTCGATGAAACTTAAAAGACAATTGAATGTTCGCAATACTGACGCTGATTGTAACTGAAATCGAAACCTAACATTCTAGTCCTTAAACGAACTATTCATGAGCTGTCAAATAAAGGAAACCGCAATCACTACACTATTTAAGATAAGACCACAGAGAAGCACAGAAAATAATCACTCGATAATCACGCATCGTTCAAAGTCACGCAACGCAATGAAGGTAAAAATGTTCATAACAGTATTGTCACATGCTCCTGATACAGCTATTGTCAAGTGTCCCAACTGTAACTTGAAAAAAGTGTGAATTGATATCTACCACAACGGCCAACATCATGATAAAAGAAGAAAAGGGTGAAAATATGGGAAGATTCTTCTGTCCCCATGCTGTTCTAAGAAATTTATTTCAAGCAATTGCAAGTGCCCCAGGATTCAATATAGACAAAAACATTGACACTTTAACTACAAACATCATGGAAGAAACTCTTCTTAATATCAGCTTCTTGTCATTTCAAGTTATCATGGATGACAAAATTGTAAAATCCATTGACCTTGCTGGTACTGATTGACATTCAGACAAACATACTGAACTGTAGAACATCAAAGAATATGGAGCGTTACTGCACATATGATGACTGTTTAGTGGATGAAAGCAAGCTAACATTTTCATGTCACCACTATGGTTAGAAGTTCGTCCGGTGCATTCTTTCCACAAAAAGGACAATTTAACAAAATGTTGTTCATGTCCTGTTTAATCCACCTGTTTCTCATATTAGAAGCACACTACTCACTGTTCAGGTTTTTACAAGCCGCATAGGGATGCTCCTTCAGTGCAGGGAAAATGGAACAAAAAGGGGTTCTGAATAGCAATTAACTCCAGAAAATTACTATTAAGAGTACTATAATAGTATAAAGAATGATGCAAGGTATCCCATAACCTCAAAACACCAATTCTCACTTTATAACACCATCTGTGACTTTTACCTACAGAGCATGCTCATTAACATCCCCCACCCCCCTAATTTCTTACCTGAACACACTATCAAAATCCTCATACATAAAAAAAAAAACAGAACCCCATTACAATATAATCAAAACCGTTTTCCCCTTTCCCCTTTGGATCAGATCACCAGCAATTACAGGCACAATGAAAATTGTCCATTACAAGAATGAGCTGGCTCACAGGGCCCTTTGATTCTCTTTTGTGGCTGTGCGCGTGTTGTTTGTTATTCGTTTAAGATCCGAAGATTATATTCAAGAAAAATAAAAGTTTAAAGTTGATTCAAGTATAGTTTAACTCATACTGGGGAGTTCTGCCAATCAGGTTTTCGAATTTAAGGCAAATTACATGGCACTGAACAAGGCTTGTCATGCTCGTGCAAAAGATCAAGTGTCAACTGAAATTTGCATATTGTTATTATTAAGTTAACACGACAAATAAACGTAACGTAACGAAAAAAATTATAATTTACATTGTAAGGTTCAGTTAATGGAAAACATCGAAGGAAAGGGTCAGTAATAGTACAATAAGCTTACCTTTTATTTCTCCTACTGGGCTGCTAGCTGCGTGGAAGACTATTCGGCCGACCGCTGGTCGTGAAAATAAACCAACAAAATTCAAGACTGGTGGATGAGCAGCTTGGCTGTGGCCGCGGTTTGGAAATCAAACGCTGTCTGTGCTATATATCTTTTTCGTGAAAAAGAAGTTTCCTGAATTAATTTTTTTTTCAGTGGAGATAATATGAATCATTTAGGATTTAGGGAGCGCAAAAATGTCAATTCAATAAGAATTTCGTTTACAAGTGTACCTCGAGAATGTTATAAGTCAAATACATTGTTCACAGTTTAACAGTTTTTATTTCTCTGATATGAAGAGAGCATTTGATACGTCCCGTGAAATTAGTGACCGAACAGAACTCTGCTCGCAGATAGATATGAAGAAACCCATTGAAACGAGGGACACGAAAGAAACGATCGACAGGATAGAAACAATATGAACGCCGGATTCATAGCAAGGTATGAAACGAAAGAAACGATCCGAACGGATCTAAACGCCGTTTGCACCACACAAACCATACGAAACAAACGCACCACATGTAAATGTTATAAAGTTGTATAATTCTTTCAAGAATCTGTTCTCATGTAATGGAAGTGGACGAAAATCGGGCACGACCTGAAACATACTTTCTTTGTTTACTCTGGTCTCCTGGAATCAATGTAAACTGAAAAGGTAAGCTTTGATAGGACATGAAATAACCAATCTTCCGTGATAATAGTATGCCAAGAGGTTCTCGGAATAGTGAGAAAATTCAGAACAAAGTGTAAAATAATGTAGATATTTTCATAATTCGCGTGTGGCAGGCAATAGCATGCGCTAAGCCAACCCCATTAATGTTTATTACAGATAAACAAACAATGTAAATCAAATTCACTACAACAGATGTTTGGTGGCATGTAACAATTAAAAACAAGGATGGTACATGTATTTGCTAAAAACCTGTATAATGTTTGTATATTTCCCATTAATGGGAAAACAAATCAAAAACACACCCTTGTGAAATTAAGAAACAATCTTGTATTCTGGTGAGAAAACATCCGTGTTTATGCTAATTACCATTAACATGAAAAAAGCAGAGGTTGTGTGGCCAAAACCCACTCATGTTTTTGTGAAACCATGAATGGTTTGGTCACATTTGGTTTGCTGCCATTTGATAACTAAAAACAAGGATGTTTTTTACTTTAAGACCATGAATGGTTTCTGTATATGTATTTCCCATTAATGGAGAAACAAGCAAACAAAATGTTGTGAAATTAAAGAAACAATCTTCTATTTTGATGAAAAAAATCCATGTTTATGCTCATTTCAGTTGCTACTAAATAGCACATAGTCACTCCATGAAAATAGTTTACAGTTGATTGTTCATACCCATTGCTGCTAAATTACATGTAGAGAGGTTGTGGCAAAACTAAAATTACTGTCTTCAAGGAATTCAAAGACAAAGTTTCTAACTATATATTCAATAATATTTAAATCTCATTTTTTTTCTAAAAGTACATTTCAGTAAAAAATTAAAATTACATCATGTCATTCTTGAGATACAACATTCCATGTGAATTTGGGAGAGATGTGGGTCTCAGAAATTTTTAATACTGTAACTGTATCCAAAATGAAAAAGAACCCAGGAATTCTACAGATCTGAATTTTCTTTGGAAATAAAAACTTAAGTTTCTTACTCTTAACTAAATCTGAATTGTCTGCTACATGTCTGATAACCATGCATCTCTCCATTCACCACTTGAATGACACTAAATCATGTCCCACGAGACAACATCTTGGGCCTGTCTCGTCTCAAAGTATGGTACATACAGGTTTTCACCAGGCCAACTCAAAATTCGGACCCACTCCACTGATCCATGCTTCTCTATTAAACCAATGAGCTAGCATCTTCTCACACATACTAGAGTCAGAGAACCATGTTCTTACCTTCTGTGAAAGCCCAAGGTAATAGTATTTTATGTTTCCACTCTTTCCACAATATCGACAAGTAGCAGTAGGAGAATCCATAACATCCCAATGACATGGATGACTTTGATCAAGGCAGATTGTGAACTCTTTTGGTTCTTTGTAACCACATTCCTTAAGACGTTTTTCAGTTTCTCTCCATTTTTTTGGCCAGTAAGCTTTGAGACTGGTTACTGGTACAAAACATGTCTTTAGCAAAAACTAAGATTTCTTCAAAGTCATTCAACAACCCATGCATTTGGTTAACCAACATAAGTGGTCTGCATAAGGCACATACAATTTTGTTCTTCAATTGTAGCTCTAGCTAGTTGTGGTTGTTGGTCTGTTGGTAGTGATTCACAATCTCCACCGCTGGAGTCACACAACTTATCCTGATGAACACCAGTACTATAGTGATGTTTCTTGTTTATAAACAATGACGTCATTCCTAGACATGCGCACTTTTGTGGTTGGCAAAAAGCCGGCTTCGTTTTGTTTTCATGGCTTCCATGTGCGATTCCGAGTACGTAAAAAGTCTCGATCCTGTTGCAAGATCGCGATATCATATTAAATTAAGCTACAACAAAGGTGCAAGTAGCCTTCCCGATCCATATAATTTGAAAGGATGGACAAATAATCCCAGTTCTTGGCCAGATTTAACATTTGGGGATCTGTACACGTAATTAATCGAAACGCCGGGTATTTACACGAAGGAGAGTCTAAAGGCCTTCAAGTCCCTTGAAGCGTATCAGTTTGTCATCAGTGGCCATGTGAAACCATTGTGGTGTCATTCAGTTGGAGAAAATATCCCTTACTGCTTCATTAAAGGGAAAGTAATTCTGTCCCAGAGAATAAACGATCAGCCGCACGATGCGTGGGTTTGCCTTCATAAAAAGAATGCCAGTGTCCACGCAGCACATTGCACATGTATGGCCGGGTAAGAAAGATGTTGCTGCTTTTTTGGTTACTTTCATTATTACGCATACTGTTCATTTGGAATTGGCATCAACTAGGTTTATTATTTTTTGTAATACTCACTGTTTATTTAATAAAAGGATGTGAATACAAATAAACGGCTGCAAAGCGAGACAAATAAGGGGCATTCTACGAAAAAGGTTTATTTCCTTTCTCTCGATCGCAGGCTTGGAGAGGTTTGTAGTCATGTCGCCGCTATCCTGTTTAAAATAGAAGTTGCTGTAAAGTTAGGTCTTACCAAGACTTCCAGCACTAGTGAAGCATGCAAGTGGAACAAAACGTTCAGAGAAAAGGTTAGTTCGTTGCTTGTCATACAAATTGTTTTTGTGGGCACCAATAAGTGTGTGTATGGCAATTGCGGTTGAGATAATTTATTTCATTATGTTTATTTATCATCTTTTCCAACGTTTCAATCAGATCAACCCCAGATCAGTTGCTGAATTTACCGACCTTGTTAAGAGGAATAGGAAAGGAGATGTACCTTCAGTCTCTTACACCCCTCCCTGAGCTGTCTGTGTTAAAAAGCCTAAAGGAAGTATGTCCAAGAGCAGCTTTCTTCAGTTTAATCCCCAAACTTGACCCCGAAGAGACAGACAGTGCATCTGAAGATGAAGATGAGAGAGTAACCTACCTCAGCCATTGACAGCTCTTTACTCAGATGAAAATGCTACACTTACCAAACATCAGCTAAAGGAAAAATGCAGCCAGCTTGTTAAAGAATTGCAAGTCACTCCAGAGAAATGCAAAGAGTTGGAGAAAGTTACCAGGAATCAGTCAATCTGCCCCCTATGGTTTGAGCACCGCAAAGGAAGAATCACAGCAAGCAAAGCACACAATGTACTAAAGAGGAAAGAGAGTACACCTCCTGACATCTTACTGAAATCAATTATGGGCTACAAAGCCTATGATCTTTCTAAAATTAAACCGATTCAATGGGGTATTGACAATGAGGAAAAGGCCCGACTGAGGTATATAGAAGAGAAAAGACTAAGTCATGATAATTTTGAATGCAGGTTGTCTGGCTTTGTTATAGATCTTGACAGGCCATATTTGGGAGCATCAGCTGATGGAATTGCAACATGCAAATGCTGCCCCCATGAATTGTTGAAATAAAATGCCCTTTTAAACATAAAGATGTACTACCAATAGAAGCAGCTAAAAGTGATCCTGATTTTTGTCTAGATGGCAAAGGTCATTGGAAAGAGACACATGCATACTACACCCAAATACAACTACAGGCACATGTGAATAGGATGGAATTGGGAGACTTTTGTGTCTTCACCAACAAAGATTTGCACATTGTGGAGGGAATTCCTTTAAACAAACATTTCATAGAACACTCCCTTACCAAACTGGACAGTTTCTTTTTAAATGTAATACTTCCAGAGATCCTTACAAGGAA